>OX380345.1:32576844-33185888 GCA_947425015.1 Pterostichus niger
TTTGACATCCATCCTATAAGAATTTTTAAAACATTAATTAGTAATTTACCCAAAAACTAAGGCCCAAATAATTTTTTAACTAGAATTTTCTAAATCATCGATATCGAATTAGGGAGATAACGTTGTTATCTCAATTTTTATTATTTTTTACAAATAATAAAGCTTCGATTTCGCTGAAATTTTTTATTAAGATTCTAGGACCTCAGGCTAAACGTATATTTAATGAAAATCCCCAAAATTTTCATTAGTATGAAAGATAATTAACTCTAAGGGTGGTTTTTTATATCTCCGAAATTAAGGGTTGTAGGGAAAAAAGTTTCAACCAAAAGCTGTAGAGAATAAAAAAAGAAATAACTTTTATTTGAAAGAATTTTTCAAATAATGTCTAGTTTCGATGGAAATTGCTAATATTTCACCGTAATTGTTAGTTCAAATTTTCGACACATAAAGTGGTGACGCCACTGAAATCACACAACAAAATTCGAAACTTTATTAATAATAAAAAAATTAAAAAATTGAGCTAACAACGTTATCTCCCTAAATAGATATCGTCGATTTCGAAAATTCTACTGAAAAAATTAATTAAGCCATAGTTTTTGCGTAAATTTCTAATTAATATTTTATTAATCACAGTAGGAAGTATGTCAAACTAAAGTGAACCCTAAATACATGTAACATTAGATAAACAATCGAATACAATACAAGAACAGAACTTCATAATAAAGCAATAGTTTTTTAATTTTTTTTCAAAACTTTGAGGTTTTTTAATGAAATGTTTCAAATAAAAGTAGCTTATAATTTTATTCTCTACAGCTTTTAGTTGAAACATTTTTCTCTACAACCCTTAACTTCGGAGATACAGAAAACTACCCTTAAAGTGAAATATCTACCCTACTAATGCAAAATTTGGGGTCGTCCGCGGATTTCGCATCGAATATGAGGCCGTAGAACATGCATGCAAAATTTCAGCGAAATAGTACATATCGGTACAAATTAGGGGTTTCAAATCGATGCCATCTGTTTTATCAATAAATTAAAGTATCTCCGATCGCGCTGAAATTTTGCATGCATGTTCTAGGGTTTTATATTCGATGCGGAACCGGGAACAAGGCCAAAATATTCATTAGTAGGGTAGATATTTCACTTTAAGGGTAGTTTTCTGTATCTCCGAAGTTAAGGGTTGTAGAGAAAAATGTTTCAACTAAAAGCTGTAGAGAATAAAATTATAAGCTACTTTTATTTGAAACATTTCATTAAAAAACCTCATAGTTTTGAAAAAAAATTAAAAAACTATTGCTTTATTATGAAGTTCTGTTCCTGTATTGTATTCGATTTTTTATCTAATGTTACATGTATTTAGGGTTCACTTTAGTTTGACATACTTCCTACTGTGATTAATAAAATATTAATTAGAAATTTACGCAAAAACTATGGCTTAATTAATTTTTTCAGTAGAATTTTCGAAATCGACGATATCTATTTAGGGAGATTTAGGGAGTTGTTAGCTCAATTTTTTAATTTTTTTATTATTAATAAAGTTTCGAATTTTGTTGTGTGATTTCAGTGGCGTCACCACTTTATGTGTCGAAAATTTGAACTAACAATTACGGTGAAATATTAGCAATTTCCATCGAAACTAGACATTATTTGAAAAATTCTTTCGAATAAAAGTTATTTCTTTTTTTATTCTCTACAGCTTTTGGTTAAAACTTTTTTCCCTACAACCCTTAATTTCGGAGATATAAAAAACCACCCTTAGAGTTAATTATCTTTCATACTAATGAAAATTTTTGGGGATTTTCATTAAATATACGTTTAGCCTGAGGTCCTAGAAGCTTAATAAAAAATTTCAGCGAAATCGAAGCTTTATTATTTGTAAAAAATAATAAAAATTGAGATAACAACGTTATCTCCCTAATTCGATATCGATGATTTAGAAAATTCTAGTTAAAAAATAATTTGGGCCTTAGTTTTTGGGTAAATTACTAATTAATGTTTTAAAAATTCTTATAGGATGGATGTCAAACTAATATGAACCTTAAGTAAATATAATTTAAGACTTAATATCGCATACAAAATTTTAACACAACTGCAAAATAAACATTATAGTTTTTTAAGTTTCTTTCAAAATCTAGAAAGTATTTGATAAAATCTTTCAAATAAAAGATAAATATTATTTAATTCTCTACAGCTTTTGGTTGAAACTTTTTTCTCTACAACCCTTAACTTCGGAGATACGAGAAACCACCCTTAAAGTGATATATCTACCCTACTAATGCAAAATTTGGGGTCGTCCGCGGATTTCGCATCGAATATGAGGCCGTAGAACATGCATGCAAAATTTCAGCGAAATAGCATATATCGGTACTAATTAGGCGTTTCAAATCCATGGACTAACCCCTTGCCATCTAAAACCCCTAATTTGTACCGATATGTAATATTTCGCTGAAATTTTGCATGCATGTTCTACGACCTCATATTCGATGCGAAATCCGCGGACGACCCCAAATTTTGCATTAGTAGGGTAGATATTTCACTTTAAGGGTGGTTTCTCGTATCTCCGAAGTTAAGGGTTGTAAAGAAAAAAGTTTCAACCAAAAGTTGTAGAGAATTAAATAATATTTATCTTTTATTTGAAAGATTTTATCAAATACTTTCTAGATTTTGAAAGAAACTTAAAAAACTATCATGTTTATTTTGCAATTGTGATACGGTTTTGTATGCGATATTAAATCTTAAATTATATTTACTTAAGGTTCATATTAGTTTGACATCCATCCTATAAGAATTTTTAAAACATTAATTAGTAATTTACCCAAAAACTAAGGCCCAAATAATTTTTTAACTAGAATTTTCTAAATCATCGATATCGAATTAGGGAGATAACGTTGTTATCTCAATTTTTATTATTTTTTACAAATAATAAAGCTTCGATTTCGCTGAAATTTTTTATTAAGATTCTAGGACCTCAGGCTAAACGTATATTTAATGAAAATCCCCAAAATTTTCATTAGTATGAAAGATAATTAACTCTAAGGGTGGTTTTTTATATCTCCGAAATTAAGGGTTGTAGGGAAAAAAGTTTCAACCAAAAGCTGTAGAGAATAAAAAAAGAAATAACTTTTATTTGAAAGAATTTTTCAAATAATGTCTAGTTTCGATGGAAATTGCTAATATTTCACCGTAATTGTTAGTTCAAATTTTCGACACATAAAGTGGTGACGCCACTGAAATCACACAACAAAATTCGAAACTTTATTAATAATAAAAAAATTAAAAAATTGAGCTAACAACGTTATCTCCCTAAATAGATATCGTCGATTTCGAAAATTCTACTGAAAAAATTAATTAAGCCATAGTTTTTGCGTAAATTTCTAATTAATATTTTATTAATCACAGTAGGAAGTATGTCAAACTAAAGTGAACCCTAAATACATGTAACATTAGATAAACAATCGAATACAATACAAGAACAGAACTTCATAATAAAGCAATAGTTTTTTAATTTTTTTTCAAAACTTTGAGGTTTTTTAATGAAATGTTTCAAATAAAAGTAGCTTATAATTTTATTCTCTACAGCTTTTAGTTGAAACATTTTTCTCTACAACCCTTAACTTCGGAGATACAGAAAACTACCCTTAAAGTGAAATATCTACCCTACTAATGCAAAATTTGGGGTCGTCCGCGGATTTCGCATCGAATATGAGGCCGTAGAACATGCATGCAAAATTTCAGCGAAATAGTACATATCGGTACAAATTAGGGGTTTCAAATCGATGCCATCTGTTTTATCAATAAATTAAAGTATCTCCGATCGCGCTGAAATTTTGCATGCATGTTCTAGGGTTTTATATTCGATGCGGAACCGGGAACAAGGCCAAAATATTCATTAGTAGGGTAGATATTTCACTTTAAGGGTAGTTTTCTGTATCTCCGAAGTTAAGGGTTGTAGAGAAAAATGTTTCAACTAAAAGCTGTAGAGAATAAAATTATAAGCTACTTTTATTTGAAACATTTCATTAAAAAACCTCATAGTTTTGAAAAAAAATTAAAAAACTATTGCTTTATTATGAAGTTCTGTTCCTGTATTGTATTCGATTTTTTATCTAATGTTACATGTATTTAGGGTTCACTTTAGTTTGACATACTTCCTACTGTGATTAATAAAATATTAATTAGAAATTTACGCAAAAACTATGGCTTAATTAATTTTTTCAGTAGAATTTTCGAAATCGACGATATCTATTTAGGGAGATTTAGGGAGTTGTTAGCTCAATTTTTTAATTTTTTTATTATTAATAAAGTTTCGAATTTTGTTGTGTGATTTCAGTGGCGTCACCACTTTATGTGTCGAAAATTTGAACTAACAATTACGGTGAAATATTAGCAATTTCCATCGAAACTAGACATTATTTGAAAAATTCTTTCGAATAAAAGTTATTTCTTTTTTTATTCTCTACAGCTTTTGGTTAAAACTTTTTTCCCTACAACCCTTAATTTCGGAGATATAAAAAACCACCCTTAGAGTTAATTATCTTTCATACTAATGAAAATTTTGGGGATTTTCATTAAATATACGTTTAGCCTGAGGTCCTAGAAGCTTAATAAAAAATTTCAGCGAAATCGAAGCTTTATTATTTGTAAAAAATAATAAAAATTGAGATAACAACGTTATCTCCCTAATTCGATATCGATGATTTAGAAAATTCTAGTTAAAAAATAATTTGGGCCTTAGTTTTTGGGTAAATTACTAATTAATGTTTTAAAAATTCTTATAGGATGGATGTCAAACTAATATGAACCTTAAGTAAATATAATTTAAGACTTAATATCGCATACAAAATTTTAACACAACTGCAAAATAAACATTATAGTTTTTTAAGTTTCTTTCAAAATCTAGAAAGTATTTGATAAAATCTTTCAAATAAAAGATAAATATTATTTAATTCTCTACAGCTTTTGGTTGAAACTTTTTTCTCTACAACCCTTAACTTCGGAGATACGAGAAACCACCCTTAAAGTGATATATCTACCCTACTAATGCAAAATTTGGGGTCGTCCGCGGATTTCGCATCGAATATGAGGCCGTAGAACATGCATGCAAAATTTCAGCGAAATAGCATATATCGGTACTAATTAGGCGTTTCAAATCCATGGACTAACCCCTTGCCATCTAAAACCCCTAATTTGTACCGATATGTAATATTTCGCTGAAATTTTGCATGCATGTTCTACGACCTCATATTCGATGCGAAATCCGCGGACGACCCCAAATTTTGCATTAGTAGGGTAGATATTTCACTTTAAGGGTGGTTTCTCGTATCTCCGAAGTTAAGGGTTGTAAAGAAAAAAGTTTCAACCAAAAGTTGTAGAGAATTAAATAATATTTATCTTTTATTTGAAAGATTTTATCAAATACTTTCTAGATTTTGAAAGAAACTTAAAAAACTATCATGTTTATTTTGCAATTGTGATACGGTTTTGTATGCGATATTAAATCTTAAATTATATTTACTTAAGGTTCATATTAGTTTGACATCCATCCTATAAGAATTTTTAAAACATTAATTAGTAATTTACCCAAAAACTAAGGCCCAAATAATTTTTTAACTAGAATTTTCTAAATCATCGATATCGAATTAGGGAGATAACGTTGTTATCTCAATTTTTATTATTTTTTACAAATAATAAAGCTTCGATTTCGCTGAAATTTTTTATTAAGATTCTAGGACCTCAGGCTAAACGTATATTTAATGAAAATCCCCAAAATTTTCATTAGTATGAAAGATAATTAACTCTAAGGGTGGTTTTTTATATCTCCGAAATTAAGGGTTGTAGGGAAAAAAGTTTCAACCAAAAGCTGTAGAGAATAAAAAAAGAAATAACTTTTATTTGAAAGAATTTTTCAAATAATGTCTAGTTTCGATGGAAATTGCTAATATTTCACCGTAATTGTTAGTTCAAATTTTCGACACATAAAGTGGTGACGCCACTGAAATCACACAACAAAATTCGAAACTTTATTAATAATAAAAAAATTAAAAAATTGAGCTAACAACGTTATCTCCCTAAATAGATATCGTCGATTTCGAAAATTCTACTGAAAAAATTAATTAAGCCATAGTTTTTGCGTAAATTTCTAATTAATATTTTATTAATCACAGTAGGAAGTATGTCAAACTAAAGTGAACCCTAAATACATGTAACATTAGATAAACAATCGAATACAATACAAGAACAGAACTTCATAATAAAGCAATAGTTTTTTAATTTTTTTTCAAAACTTTGAGGTTTTTTAATGAAATGTTTCAAATAAAAGTAGCTTATAATTTTATTCTCTACAGCTTTTAGTTGAAACATTTTTCTCTACAACCCTTAACTTCGGAGATACAGAAAACTACCCTTAAATTGAAATATCTACCCTACTAATGCAAAATTTGGGGTCGTCCGCGGATTTCGCATCGAATATGAGGCCGTAGAACATGCATGCAAAATTTCAGCGAAATAGTACATATCGGTACAAATTAGGGGTTTCAAATCGATGCCATCTGTTTTATCAATAAATTAAAGTATCTCCGATCGCGCTGAAATTTTGCATGCATGTTCTAGGGTTTTATATTCGATGCGGAACCGGGAACAAGGCCAAAATATTCATTAGTAGGGTAGATATTTCACTTTAAGGGTAGTTTTCTGTATCTCCGAAGTTAAGGGTTGTAGAGAAAAATGTTTCAACTAAAAGCTGTAGAGAATAAAATTATAAGCTACTTTTATTTGAAACATTTCATTAAAAAACCTCATAGTTTTGAAAAAAAATTAAAAAACTATTGCTTTATTATGAAGTTCTGTTCCTGTATTGTATTCGATTTTTTATCTAATGTTACATGTATTTAGGGTTCACTTTAGTTTGACATACTTCCTACTGTGATTAATAAAATATTAATTAGAAATTTACGCAAAAACTATGGCTTAATTAATTTTTTCAGTAGAATTTTCGAAATCGACGATATCTATTTAGGGAGATTTAGGGAGTTGTTAGCTCAATTTTTTAATTTTTTTATTATTAATAAAGTTTCGAATTTTGTTGTGTGATTTCAGTGGCGTCACCACTTTATGTGTCGAAAATTTGAACTAACAATTACGGTGAAATATTAGCAATTTCCATCGAAACTAGACATTATTTGAAAAATTCTTTCGAATAAAAGTTATTTCTTTTTTTATTCTCTACAGCTTTTGGTTAAAACTTTTTTCCCTACAACCCTTAATTTCGGAGATATAAAAAACCACCCTTAGAGTTAATTATCTTTCATACTAATGAAAATTTTGGGGATTTTCATTAAATATACGTTTAGCCTGAGGTCCTAGAAGCTTAATAAAAAATTTCAGCGAAATCGAAGCTTTATTATTTGTAAAAAATAATAAAAATTGAGATAACAACGTTATCTCCCTAATTCGATATCGATGATTTAGAAAATTCTAGTTAAAAAATAATTTGGGCCTTAGTTTTTGGGTAAATTACTAATTAATGTTTTAAAAATTCTTATAGGATGGATGTCAAACTAATATGAACCTTAAGTAAATATAATTTAAGACTTAATATCGCATACAAAATTTTAACACAACTGCAAAATAAACATTATAGTTTTTTAAGTTTCTTTCAAAATCTAGAAAGTATTTGATAAAATCTTTCAAATAAAAGATAAATATTATTTAATTCTCTACAGCTTTTGGTTGAAACTTTTTTCTCTACAACCCTTAACTTCGGAGATACGAGAAACCACCCTTAAAGTGATATATCTACCCTACTAATGCAAAATTTGGGGTCGTCCGCGGATTTCGCATCGAATATGAGGCCGTAGAACATGCATGCAAAATTTCAGCGAAATAGCATATATCGGTACTAATTAGGCGTTTCAAATCCATGGACTAACCCCTTGCCATCTAAAACCCCTAATTTGTACCGAATTTTCGAAATCGACGATATCTATTTAGGGAGATAACGTTGTTAGCTCAATTTTTTAATTTTTTTATTATTAATAAAGTTTCGAATTTTGTTGTGTGATTTCAGTGGCGTCACCACTTTATGTGTCGAAAATTTGAACTAACAATTACGGTGAAATATTAGCAATTTCCATCGAAACTAGACATTATTTGAAAAATTCTTTCGAATAAAAGTTATTTCTTTTTTTATTCTCTACAGCTTTTGGTTAAAACTTTTTTCCCTACAACCCTTAATTTCGGAGATATAAAAAACCACCCTTAGAGTTAATTATCTTTCATACTAATGAAAATTTTGGGGATTTTCATTAAATATACGTTTAGCCTGAGGTCCTAGAAGCTTAATAAAAAATTTCAGCGAAATCTAAGCTTTATTATTTGTAAAAAATAATAAAAATTGAGATAACAATGTTATCTCCCTAAATTCGATATCGTGATTTAGAAAATTCTAGTTAAAAAATTATTTGGGCTTTAGATTTTGGGTAAATTACTAATTAATGTTTTAAAAATTCTTATAGGATGGATGTCAAACTAATATGAACCTTAAGTAAATATAATTTAAGATTTAATATCGCATACAAAACCGTATCACAACTGCAAAAAAAACATGATTGTTTTTTCAGTTTTTTTCAAAATCTAGAAAGTATTTGATAAAATGTTTCAAATAAAAGTAGCTTATTATTTTATTCTCTACAGCTTTTGATTGAAACTTTTTTCTCTACAACCCTTAACTTCGGAGATACGAGAAACCACCCTTAAATTGAAATATCTACCCTACTAATGCAAAATTTGGGGTCGTCCGCGGATTTCGCATCGAATATGACGCCGTAGAACATGCATGTAAAATTTCAGCGAAATAGCATATATCGGTACAAATTAGGTGTTTCAAATCCATGGACTATAGCCTTGCCATCTGTTTTATCGTTAAATTAAAATATCTCCGATCGCGCTGAAATTTTGCATACATGTTCTAGGGCTTTATATTCGATGCGGAACCGGGCACAAGGCCAAAATATTCATTAGTAGGGTAGATATTTCACTTTAAGTGTGGTTTTCTGTATCTCCGAAGTTAAGGGTTGTAGAGAAAAATGTTTCAACCAAAAGCTGTAGAGACTAAAATAATAAGCTACTTTTATTTGAAACATTTCATTAAAAAACCTCATAGTTTTGAAAAAAAGTTAAAAAACTATTTCTTTTTTTATGAATCTTTGTTCTTGTATTGTATTCGATTTTTCATCTAATGTTACATGTATTTAGGGTTCATTTTAGTTTGACATTGGGATTAATAAAATATTAATTACAAATTTACGTTAAAACTATGGCCTAATTAATTTTTTCAGTAGTATTTTCGAAATCGACGATATCTATTTAGGGAAATAACGTTGTTAGCTCAATTTTTATTATTTTTTATTATTAATTAAGCTTCAATTTTGCTGAATTTTATTATTAAGCTTTTAGGACCTTTGGTTAAATGTATATTTTATGAAACTTCCCTAAATTTTCATTAGTATAAAAGATAATTTATTTTATGTGTCGTTTTTTGTATCTCTGAAATTAAGGGTTATATAGAAAAAGTTTCAACCAATTTACACGACGTAGAATTGCAGTCATATTTTAAACAGCACATCAGGCCATCTTAGATTTATTTTTGTCATCTTTAAACTATCATTTTATTTGTAAAATATTGATGCTTAGAAAAGGATATTAGAAATAAAAGAATATAAATTATTTTCAATTCATTTATTGGCATTTTGATAGTGTACAAGACAAGTACAAGTACAATTTAATACATTACATAGTAAATATTATTTAATTTGTAGGGGGGTTTTCTAGTTGATGTGACAGCTGATGTCGACTCCGGGCGACGGTGCTGGCTCTGAGGGACTCTGCGATTCCCAGGCCGCGGACGCTCTATAAACATAAAGACAACATATTACATCACAATTAACAATAATTATGAACAAAATAGCGTTATATATAATATAAAATTAATTTTAAAAGATATTGAATGAGTGTTAGGATACCTGACAGGAAATAATTCAGAAATTTTTTAAAGGATGAAGAATATATTATAAATGTGTTAAGAATTTTTTAAGGGAAGATAATAATTGGAAATGATTCAGGATTTTTTTAAGAGATGTAAAATAAGTTATAAATGTGTTAGGATTTTTTAAGGGATGTTGGGTGAGTTACAAATATATATATTACAAATACAAATTAATACAATACATGATATGTGACAGCTGACAACAAGGTATGTATAAATAGAAACATATTTATTATCATTTCAAAGTTGTATACAAGTGTTACTAACATTTTATTTTAAAATTATTATTACAAGTACAATTTATTTATTTTAAACAATAAAAGAACTATATTCTAGATTGATTAATTGACAATAATTCTTTTTAAAACATTTTTATTCTTGAAGAATAAGACATATTGTAATAAGATGTATGTTTTCTCACAAACAACTTATTACAATATATATCTCTGCTGGCACAGTTCTTCGTCACCAGCTTCTTCACGTGAACTTTGTTCTAGGTGAAGAATTGAGTTATACCATACTGATGAGCTCTAATAAGAGCGAAACGCGTCTATGGTTACTAACTGTGCTGGCCAGCCTCTGACGATGACTTGGAGGCTGAATTTTTGTGAGACTTTGCCAAGTGTTTATTTAATATTTTTTATTAAACCTAGTTTCACCAAGTGTATGGATGACAATTAATTTTGTCTTTGTTGTTACAATATATGTTATTCTTAAAGAAAAAATATGTTTTAAACAGAATTGGTGTAAATTATCTAGTTAAAACTTTTTTATTATTATTTTTACATATTAAATTACAATAATTTTGTTTAGTTATTTTATTTTGAGAATCCTCAGAGGGTGGTTTTATAGATCTTCAAAATGTTAAAAATGTCCCTCTCAATACAAACATCTAATTTATAATACGACCTAATGAAATTATTACCTATTTATATTTAAATTCTCATTTAAATACAAATAGGTAAAAGTTTTAAATATGTAAATATTAATTCTGTCAGTTTTCACATTTGTTTAAATAAAATAAATTTTAAAATTATACAGAAAACTTTTAGAACTAATATTTTAAATATTTGAAACAATTATTTTGGGTAAAAGTATTTGATTAACTTTATTTACAAAATACAATGACCGTTAGTATAAATAATCATTGAAGGATGATTTAATTAAATTTATTTTTCTGCTTTGAATCGACCATAAATTGTTTAGAGAAAAATACTTAAAGTGAAAGTGATTCAAATTTATTTATATCTATCATTTACTTGTTTATTTGTATAAAATAATGCCGAAACGTTTAACAATGAGAATTCACCACACGTCACTGTCAACCAATAGGATCACGAATTTGTTTGAAAATGAACCAATGAAATTTACATTTCGTCGGAAATTTATCACTAGTGGTATTTCATCGGAAATACCACTGTTAATAATATCCTTGTTTACGAATAAAATAAATGATATTTTCAATATTTTCATAAACGTCAATAGAAAAAATTTGTTCAGTGTACATTTCATATTCAAAATTTTCATAACTGTAATAAGTAAATAAATACCTAACTATTCTTGTTAATTAACTCTTGTTTGGTAAATTCTCAAGCCGAATACAACTCGTAGTATGAAAATTGACAGATAATATTTTGACATAAATATACATTCGTTGTTATGGAAATAGGAAACACAACTCATAATTTATGTCAAAATATTTTCAGCAATTTTCATACTACTTGTTATATTATATATGAAAATCTAGTTAATCATCCGTTTTTTATACTAACTGTCACTGTATCACAATGTTTCTGTAGCTGATAATCTGCTAATGTTACAATAAATAAACTGTCAGCTAGCAAAGTATTGTGTTACAGATGAGAACGATTCATCATAATAATTTTAAAGTGAATCATTCATTATTATATAATTTAAACAAATAATAAATAGGTTGTAAAGATAATTATTATCTATATCTTATTGAATGGGGTAAGACGAACCCCTGAAACATTCAGTCATCCTGACACACCACCATCCTTGCTTCCCGTTCCCTCCATACACTACTTTCGCTTCAACAACATTCTCAATCTACCATCAACTCAAACTTTATACATTTTGCTCTTAAATCATCAGGAGCCACACATCAAACAAATAAACTAACCTCTCACTTCTACACTTCAACATTTCATTCGATACACCATCCAAACTCTCTCATCGATATTCCATTCATCATCTCTAACCATTCCGTCCATTTACACCATCTATTCCTAACACCTGATTCATTCCACAATAACTCAGCATCTCTTCACACTCAACTCAACCAAAATATTCTTTTTTTATTCATACTAAAATCACCAAAATGCGCCTTACTTTCTCTCTCCTAACACATTTATTCATCAGATAAACTCTCAGCCACGCACACCTTTCATTCATTTATCTCATTCACACAAACCTGTCTGGCACACCTGGTCAATTTAAAACAATATATTTATTACTGTTTACAACAGACTTTTATCCAAATCATTTTAAACGGGAATAATTTAAATGAGCCCCGAACTCATTTTATCAAAAATACTAATAATAATAATAAGAACTGTGTTGCACTAACTAAAATTTATCAAAGAATTTTATTTTTAAAACTAGTAATAATTTTAAAGCATTTATCTATTTTTGTTTCACTTCCATGGCTATTTGATATTTTGAACGTAATTTTTTATATTTTTTTATTTAATTTCTGTCGTTACAACGCATGTAAATGTAATTCTGTTTATTGATTTAGATGCAGAATTTTATGCTCTACAACATTTATTTGAAGCATTTTTGGCTAAAATAATTTGGGAAGCAATGCGCACGGAAAAACTGTTTTTTCATGTTAATCGCCTATGTACACAGGTATGATGTTCCACCCGGTATATATATATATATATATAATATCTTGAGAGAAAATGCTATTTTTCCCTCAGGCTACAAATTACTCCTCATAAAAAATCATACATTTCTCTCCCTAGCTGTATAATATACTATTTTCACCCTAACAAAATTATAGTTTAATAATTAAATAAATACTAAACGATCTTTAAATCTATAATTTTTAATATCCAAGATTAAGATTCCCGGAAAATTTAATTGTAATATTTGGTGTTTAAATGATAAACAGATTAGAAAAATTTTCTTTAAATTTTGATATGAAATTTTGGTGCTCGGTTAAATACAACCCATTTAAAAATAACAATTTTCGTACATTAATAACTAATTGCCGATCTCGACTGACGTTGGTAAAAGAGAAGATGATAACAGCTTCGATGATGCTCCAAAGCTCTGGTGATGTTCTCCAGGATGACACTGGTATGAATACCAATTGTTCCAAGATGATGCAAAGGCCGCAGGAGATGCCTGCAGGTCCCGTGATGTCTCTATCAACAAAAATATATTAGTAACATAAAATAGTTGAATTTTGATGATTAATGAATCTGAAACAGACACTCCTAGAACATTCATACACTTCTTGTTCTTCGTGTAATTTTCAATGATGGTGTCCTCTTTTACTCCCTACCTACCCTATCTTACCTAAGTGTTTGTCCAAGACTAGCTACGAATCTACGACTAAGCAACCGAAGCGTGCTTGTCAAGTTAGCAAAAACGTTGAGCATAATCCGTGCCCACGACCTCTCGGTTCACCGCCTACCAACCTACCCGACTGCTGGGAAGATTTCGCAGTGTTCGAACAGTCGAATTATGTCTAGATCTCCCAATGACTCATTGGACAATATGGTTCCTGTGATTCGATAACTCGACCACCCAAGACATCGGCTTACACCTTTTAGCTACACTCAGCAGCTCGCTCGCGAAGAACGCGCCCCACCCGGATCACGAAACGCTTACAAACTTGCCTCCTGGTGATGTATATATGTTGGGGCCCCACGTGGGGCCAGCGTTTTGTGGTGGAAAATACAAAATACACGATATCGACTCGTGAGGTTGATTACAAATCAAACCCACGATAGATATCGATCTACACAATATCAATTCGTAAAATTGATTTATAGTAATAACTACACACAGTTAGGATGGCCTCCTAATAAGGCAGAAACTAACTAACTAAATTAAATGTACGTAGAGATAAAAGACACGATATCGACTCGGGAAGTTGATCTTATAGTATAACTATAAATCAAGTCCACGATACGATATCGGTATATAGTTATGAAGGCCTTTAAATAAGGCAGACATTCAAAAAGTTAAATTACACGACGACGTTTGTTTGGCAAGTAAACAAACACAAACTTCTTCATAATGTTCATTTTTCCTTGTTGCAGACTCGCAGCGACCTACTTGATGACACACTCACAACCAATGAATGAAATAAAAGTGAATTTGAAACATACACAACATATACACATCTAACATACACTTCAAATACAATATTACTCATTTTACTGTTATTATTATTAGAAATTATTATTGTAATTGTTATATTTATATTTAGTATAAACAAAAGTAAAATAACAACGTTTCTAGAATTTAGCAATTTACTTTTAAAACCTTAAACAAATATTTATCACCACAAACAATAAATTAAATTAAAAGACACCAGCTGTATGTCAAGGCTGTGTCTTAATAAAATTGTAAATAAATTATTCATAATTTCTTTTCTCATTTTTTAGACTAATTAAAATATAAATAAACGACATTTTTACTCATCTTTTGTTCCTGAACTGTGTGATTCTTGCAGAACAAGTGAAGCAACCGGTGGACAGCGTGGACAACTTGGGCATGGCGCTCGACTCCTGGGACTGAATGCCACATTCAGCTAATTTGCGTAAACTGCAAAACAGAATTTAAAATGAGCATCTATCATTAAAAATATTAAACGATCTTTAAAAGTAATTTTTAATATTAAAGAATAGTAAATTAGCAAAATAAAATTATATGTTTAAACCAATTGTTAATATCACAAATAATTTTCACAGAACATCCACTCATCAGTCTTCGACAAACATTCTCAACCCAACACACCATCCTCGCTTCAATAACGTTTATTTTAAAATTAATTCTTTTCTGGAGAGTTGATATTAAGGGATGAAACTATGGTCAATAGATGAGGAATTGAATTTTGAAAATTTATTATGCCTAAAAAAACTAAAAAAAATCATACCTAATATATTTATCCAAATTAGAATTTAAATTTATGGGGTAGGTGGCTCAGTGGTATCGAGTAGGCCTATGAATTTGAGAACTCGGGTTTGATTCCCACAGCCGACAAACAATTTTCACCAAAAAAAAATTCCCCTGTGGTTCCTTCTCCACAAACATCTTTGAGGGTCGTGATTTGACGGCTAGTAACCACACTTCACGCGCACAAATATATCATTTACCAAGATCTGCTTCAACAGAGTGCCACGCTCAATAATAAATAAAAGGTGTGATGATATATTTATTTATAATTGTTTATCAACTGCGGGAATCTAACCCGAGTTCTCAACTCTGCAAACCAATTCGATACCACTGAATAGGTATTCCGTTAAGAAAGAAATTCGAATTTGACACAATCATATACTGGATGTCCCATTTTATATTATCTTCTTGAATATCTCGAAATGAAAGCATTTTACCGAAAAATATGCCGAATCATAATCGTCATGGTTTTGAAGGAGACATCGGGTTTTGACAAAATGGCCCCCTTAGTCCCTCAAGGGAGACCAGGAGGGGGGGTCGACTTAAAATTTTTAAATGGGAACCCCTATTTTTTATTGCATATTCTGAAAGAGCGTTAAAAAATATGTAGGTTTTACCCGGATACTTTTTTTTAATTTCCAACAGGTGGCGCTGTAATCGTGAAAGTACGATTTTCGTGCAAAATATTCATGAATTAATATTGTGTCAATAACTTTATAAATAATAACCTAAATTTCTGAAAATATCAATCCCTAACACTGGGGGGGGGACGAAAACAGGACATTAAATAAACTAATTATGAATGATTTGATTTTATCAAGAATTTTCATGTTAAGTTTACTGATTGGTGATTAATTTAATTGTAAATTAAGTGTTTTAATAGGGTTATTTCGTGTTGGAAATTGAAAAAAGTATCCGGATAAAACCTACATACTTTTTAACGCTCTTTCAGAATCTGCAATAAAAAATAGGGGTTCCCATTTAAAATTTTTAAGTTGACCTCCCTCCTGGTCTCCCTTGGGGGGCTAAGGGGGCCATTTTGTCAAAATCCGATGTCTCCTTCAAAACCATGACGATTATGATTCGGCATATTTTTCGGTAAAATGCTTTCATTTCGAGATATTCAAGAAGATAATGTAAAATGGGACACCCAGTACATGTTTGTATGGCTTAAGGACTGATAATCGCAGTTGAAATGAGAAACAGGCGTGTTGATATATTTATTTTTATTTATAGGTATAATATTTACAGTCGTATCCTATATGGCCACAATGATGCAATGAATTATAATTTAATAGCAACTATTGTTCTCTGAAATAATATATATTATAATGAAATTTAATGTATGAAATGAATTATAGTTCATGTTGTTAGGATGAGAGATCGTGTTTTAAAAATATTTACATAAATTATAACTAGAATTTTTTTATAGTGGAATGACTCACATTCAATAAAGTTTTTATTAATAATTATTGAATTATTGATTGTAAATCAAGTCACTAATAAGTTTATACTACAAAAAAAAACATCAAAAATTCTTATTCAATATTCATAAATGAGCCACCGGTATTTTAAGATGAATCAAGGGCCTAATTTCAAACAAAATATGAAATCAAATCAAATCCCGTAAATAAAAATATATCATAACGCCTTTTACTTATAATGTGGCACTCTGCAGCAGCAAGTGATATATTTATACATGTGAAGTGGAATTACCAGTCGTCAAATCATGCCCTCTAGAGATGATAATGAAAGTCGCAGAGATAATTTTAAATTAATAAACAAATAAATCATCACGCCATTTACCTATTACTGAGTGTGGCACTTTGCCGTAACAGATCTGGGTATGTGATATATTTATGCATGTGAAGTTGAATTACCAGTCGTCAAATCATGCCCCCCCCCCAACAATGTTAATGGAGGGGAAGTCACAGGGCTAATTTTAAATAATTAAACAAATATATCATCACGCCATTTACCTATTTCTGAGGGTGGCACTCTCCCGTAGCAGATCTTGGTATATGATATATATTTATGCATGTAAAGTTCAATTACCAGTCGTCAAATCATGCCCCCTAAAGATGATAATGGGAAGTCACAGGGATAATTTTAAATAAATAAACAAATATATCATCACGCCATTTACCTATTACTGAGTCTGTTGTAGCAGATCTCGGTTAGTCATATATTTATGCATGTGAAGTGGAATTAAAAGTCGTCAAATCGTGACCCCCTCCCCACAACAATGTTAATGGAGGGGAAGTCGCAGAGCTAATTTTAAATAAATAAACAAATAAATCATCACACCTTTTACTTATTACTGAGTGTGGCACTC
This sequence comes from Pterostichus niger, assembly GCA_947425015.1. Classification (NCBI taxonomy): domain Eukaryota; kingdom Metazoa; phylum Arthropoda; class Insecta; order Coleoptera; family Carabidae; genus Pterostichus; species Pterostichus niger. The sequence continues at coordinate 32,594,379 of OX380345.1, forward strand.
TTACGTAGCAGATCTCGGTATGTGATATATTTATGCATGTGAAGTGGAATTACCAGTCGTCAAATCATGCCCCCTAAAGATGATAATGGGAAATCACAGGGATAATTTTAAATAAATAAACAAATATATCATCACGCCTTTTACCTATTACTGAGTGTGGCACTCTGCCGTAGCAGATCTCGGTATATGATATATTTATGCATGTGAAGTGGAATTACCAGTCGTCAAATCATGTCTCCCCCCAACAATGTTAATGGAGGGGAAGTCGCAGGGCTAATTTTAAATAAATAAACAAATATATCATCACGCCTTTTACCTACTTCTGAGTGTGGCACTCTGCCGTAGCAGATCTCGGTATATGATATATGTATGCATGTGAAGTGGAATTACCAGTCGTCAAATTATTATTACATTAAAATTACACTCCTGTGGCTTTCCCTTCACTAACATCTTCGAGGGCCATGATTTAAATTAACACCGAAATCGCTTAAGCAGGATAGCACATTCAACAATAGGTCATTTGTTTTAAATTAGTTTTATAATTTAATGTTTTACAGGCAGATTCATAAAGCGATTTAGCACTAATACTATTTGTTATTTCATATTTAACTCTCTTTTCAATTTACGAAGCAAATTCATTTTAACCCGGGTTAAAATATTGTGAGTTAGTATCCAATTTTATTTATTTCGTTTTAAAAAAAATTGACCTATAATCGCGAAGCGTTATAACAGAAACGAGAGTGCAGATTGTTTTTGTAATTACGCAAGAAACGAACAAGAAGAAAAATAAGTTTTAGGTTAATTGTATTTTGTCGCTAGTCGCTACTAAGTTACACACACATGTGTGCAGTGCAATGTATGCACATTTTAAAATACAAGTTAAGTTCGCGTTCGCGGTGTCGAACGTGACAATTGCCGGTCGCCGCTCATGTTTCCCCCGGGTATTGTGTTGGTCACGTACTCGATGACGTCATCGAACTCCACTTGTCATTTAGATCATCAACGCTTGCTACTGTTGCTACTGCAGCAAATATATGGAAAATTTTTACATTCATATTTTCGCCAATACTACAAATGACATCTGTTCATTTTTCACTGTAAACGTCTTCAATTATTTTAAGAAAATATACATTTATTTATGTATGTTACATTATACGCTGCCGAAACAATGTCAATGACAAAGAAAGATGAAGAGAAACTGAGAATAGCTGAAAGAAAGATAATAAGGAAAATACTATAAAGGTTAACAGAGACAGAATACAGGATGAGGACAAACCAGGAGATAGAAATAGAACTACAAGGAGTAGATATATACAGGGTGTTTCAGGATTAGTGTAACAAACTTTAACAGCTTATTCCTGAGGTCATTTTGAGCCAAAAATGTCATATAAACGTAGGTCCTATTCCTTCTAGTTACCAAAATACAAGAGGTTGAAGTTCTATAAATAACACGACATTTTCAAATTTTTGTAATCAAGATACTTTCGGAAAACAAAAATGCGCGCAAATAGGGTATGGGAAAGTTGGCTTCTATTTGGATATCTGTCTTGGTATTCTCTGGACGCATAACGGGCATTACCATTACATAATCCATAAATAAAAATCATATCTGCATATTCAGCAGTACTATAACCATCCATTATGAAACAAAAATACAATCAAAAGTACAACAATGTTTAATTAAGATAAATAAGGTATGACTTTTCAATAAAATTCTTGTTTTCCGAAAGTATCTTGATTACAAAAATTTGAAAATGTCGTGTTATTTATAGAACTTCAACCTCTTGTATTTTGGTAACTAGAAGGAATAGGACCTATGTTCATATGACATTTTTGGCTCAAAATGACCTCAGGAATAAGCTGTTAAAGTTTGTTACACTACTCCTGAAACACCCTGTATATAAAAAAAATATATCATCACGACTTTTACCCATTACTGGATGTGGCACTCTGCCTAAGCAGATCACAGTAAGTGATATATTTTTTTCGCGTGAAGTGCGGTTACCAGCCGTCAAATCACGGCCTTCAAAGATGTTAGTGGAGAGGGAGCCACAGGGGTAGATTTAAATAGGTGAAAATTATTTGTCGGCTGTGGGGATCGAACCAGGGTTCTCAAGATCCACCACTGAGCCACCTACCCCATAAAAAGTAGATGTAGTAAAGAAAATAAAGCAGCAAAGAATAAAATGTATAGGACATGTCTGGAGGGCTAGTGAGCAGGACCTAATTAATGAAATGTTAATGTGGTCCCCCAGTGGTAAAAGAAGAAGAGGAAGACCAAGATCAACGTGGTTACAAGAGGTAGAAGATGATTTGAAGGAATTTGAAGACGAAGAACAGAAGACAGAACACAATGCAACAATATATAGCCAAGAACATCTAAGACAGAAATGGAGAGTGTTCCCCTCAAAAAAAGGGTCTAGAAAGCTTCGATTGAAGCGGTACAACTCCACTGGGAGTGTTAAACCATTATTATTATTATTTATGTTACGCTGTACAACAGGAACTGAATCCCAATTACAGTACAGGGTCCGGACTCACCGAGCCGCAGTGTGGTAGTCTGGTAGTTTATATAATTTTTAGCTTGAGTGCGATTAGAATTCTGTAACGATATTCACATAACATCACGCTATATCCCATTAAATGGGGTAGCATGTAACTTTGAAACATTAACATTAAGAATCAGGCTTCGCCCAACATTCTCATCCTGACACACTACTTTCACTTCAACCACATTCACGTTGCTTTCATGCTATCTCATTTATTCCTCACGTTCAGATTCTTTCATTACACAACATGCCATAAATCACATCCATCCATTCCTTCCTATACACCTGTTCCATTCATCTTTCATTTAAGTCCACTCCTCTAACAACGAATTTATAAAAGAAAGGAAAGGGAGATTACCTGCGGTTTTTAATGAAAGTAAATTTAAGGCACTCTATAGTAAGAAGTAATAAATTAATCAAAAATATAATGAAGGGAGTGTCACTTTGTGCTTGTTTTTGAAAGTGAATTCCACACAATTGCAGTTCAACACTCTAACAGTAAATAACTCAAATGATAAGAAAGGAAGGGAACGTCGACTTGCACTTGTACCGTTTAGAATTTTGCACTACAAGAAATTATTTTCAAATTTTTATATTTACATACATACATACATACATACATACATACATAACATCACGCTATATCCCATTAAATGGGGTAGCACGAACCCCTGAAACATACACAGAATATTTTCATCCTAACACACGATACTCGATTCGACCACATTAACACTTCCTCCATACAAACTCTTTCTTTTCTCACAACCAAAATCCATCAACACACAACAAACATTCATCCATTCGCTAGTATACACTGCGCTTGTTTCTGAAGATGGTCTCCACACAATTGCAGGTAAACACTCGAAACATCTAACCAATGAATCTAAAATCAAGAATCATACGCTTGTCTTCATTCATCATATTTATCCCGCAATTAATTTTCTCCAAACATTCCTATCCTGACACACCACTTTTGCTTCAACCACATTCATAATTCTTTTCATACAAGCTCGTTTATTTTATATTTAATGCATGTATTTTGTATGTAACTTGCCTGTCTGTCTTTTGTTTGAATTCTTTCTGCAATTATATTTCAAAGGAAAAAGATTCTAATTCCGCTAATTAAAATAATCTATGTTTATTTGCGTATCTCACCTATGTAACGTAATTCTATTTATACAGGGTGATATCACAATCACGTAAGTTCATTAGACTTCAGCAAAGAAAAATAAAGGAACGAGAAACAAAAGAATCTCATGTGGTCATATCACATTTCTAAAACAAACGTCTCGCGCCAGAGTTGACAGCTGTTGACGCTTTGCTAGGCAACGTGAAGGCTGCTTGATGTTGTTGATTTTTGGTATCACGTGAACGTCAAATGTCTTCTCGCGTTGTCATCGTGAAGATACTATGGTAAACAATCAACCAGCTGTTTTAGCTTTTGTTATTTTACGTGTCAGTATTTATTGCCATAATTAAATCAATTTATTCTATACGTATTTGTAAACTAAACTTTTAATCGAATGAAGATTGCTTTATTTGCAAAATGAACTAATCTAAGAAAACATATGAAACATACAGGATGATTCAAAAAGAATGCCTCTAGCCCTCCCATCTCTAACATGATTAAGGAGGTCATGATTTGACGGTTGATAACCGTACTTCACGGGCATAAATATATGTGTATCACTTACCGAGATCTGCTGCGGCAGAGTGACACATATACCGAGAGTTCACAAAAAACGAGGAACCCCTATTAACTTCTTTATTTATAATATCTACATGAAAATGTATATGTATGTGACATCATTAATAAATATTTTTTTATTGAATACCCAGTATATTTTGTCCATCTGTACGGTGGTTTGGATAGCGAAATGGAATTCGAATCCGGAGATCCCGAGTTCGAATCTAACTCAAGCTAAAAATTATATAAAACTACTACACTGCGGCTCGGTGAGTGCGGACCCTGTACTGTAATTGGGATTAAGTTCTTGTTGTACAGCGTTACATAATAGCTATTTATGAAACTAGTAAGGAAATGAAAGTTATTACCTTACGCATGTGAAATTTGCAGAACGAGGCGTAGCCGAGGTATGTAAACACATAAGTAAGGTAATAACCTATTTCCTTACTAGTTTCATACAATATTTTTTCTACTTTCGTTCTAATAAATACGAAAGAGCGTTTTTGAAATGATGAAATTTTGACATATTAATGACAGTTATAAATTCAAAAAGTAAAAGAATAACACATCAGAATTCGTCTACCAAGATATCTGTTGCTATGTTACCTCATTATTTCACTAGTTAAATAATGCAGTTCATTACCTAACTCAAATAAATGAAATAAAACGTCCATTTCCTAACGGAACTAGAAAAATAAATAAATATTATACTACAATTAATTTATTGTTTTTTAAATGGTCTAAGTTACTTAAATACATCATCTACAGCAGCGGTCGGGGAACCGGGGTAAATTACCCCAAATGGGGTAAAATGAAATTTTTGGGGGTAAAAATGATACTTTTGTGAGTAAAAAGTATATACTTATTTTTAATTAAATGATAGTTTCTTGTTATTCTGTAATTCATATGATATTTTTCTTGTATTATTAGACGAAAAAACTAGTTTAAATTTTATATATAGCCCCCATAAAAATATTTTCAATTTAAATGATTTTTTTTCGGGAAAAAAAATTCGCTTTTCTGACGAAAATGATAGCCCTGATATTTTTTTAAAATCTAATAGCTATAAAATGAATAAAATATATATTATATAATTTTAAAGCTTTATTCTTAAAAAATTCATTTCTGTTTGATATATAATCTATTCTTTTATTTTCCCGAAAAAAATCATTTAAATTAAAAAAGCTTTTTTATGGGGGCTATATATAAAATTTAAACTAGTTTTTTCATCTAATAATACAAGAAAAATATCATATGAATTATAAAATAACAAGAAATTATCATTTACTTATATTTTCTGTGGGGGCGATTTTTTTCCTCAACTGTATATTACATATATTACTATTATTACCATTATGTATTACTAGGTATTACATTGATAAATTGAATAAATGATGTTTAAATTAAATTTTTAGTTATTGTTTTCTTTTCAAAATTATCATAGGGGCTATAATATGAAAGATGCTAAAAAGAAGCGATTTCGTTTTTTTTTTGCTCTTCGCCATGGGGTAATATCAACTTACACAAAAATATTTTGGGGTAATAATTAAAAAAGTTCCCCGACCGCTGATCTAGAGGGATAAGAATGTTTGAAATTAGTTCAGTTTTTCCCCGAAGTAGATTTTGCTATATGAAATCCTGTTTCAGTTTGAATCAGAAAGATGGCACCTCTTACCTAGTTGTTCACAGGTAAACAAGTTTAATTTGTGAAGAAGCATGTAAGCGTTGTAAGCGTGTAACACGGTGTGTAAATATGCGTGCGGCACACGCATCACGTACTAACATGACTCTAACACGCAGAACTTGCACTTACACACGCACAAACGCACGCAATTGTTACATAACATATGTGACAACATTAGAACCACTGCATTCCAGAACTAACTAACACAATGACGTCAAATACTAAGTAGATTATGAGGACAGTCTGTGTAGAAAGTAGGGCCATGGTAACGCATCGGACAGCGAAATAATAACCCCTAAGTTTGATAATTCCTTATAAATATTATATAAAATCAAAATCATATTTTTAAAGTGTCTAAATCATGTAGTTTTTCTTTTTGGAAAAAATCTGAAGATCGTGTAGCTACGCACGTGAGGTGTGCGTGATTTAGCCACGCCCTAAAAAGGTCTAAACCCCGCCCAATTACCGCCATTGGTCGCCACGCTTTAACGCCATTGGCACGGCTATTAACATTGTTATACGAACACCAATGGCCTTCGATTGCACTTTACTTGATTGCTCTTAAGTTGCCAACTGTTTGGTTTTTAACAGATTGCAATATGAAGAAAATGTAAACAATTTTCATTAGTTATAAAAAAAAATGCTGCCATCTAATTAACAAAAATGATATATACTAGGTGTTACTCGAGAATTATAACAAGGATTAAATGTTGTTTAAATTAAATAAAAGATAGCGCCATTAGTAGCCTAATGCTTTTTTATTCTCAAAATAATAATAAATCGTTTTGATTGGTTTGCAAAATTATTATTTTTACACTTTTATTTGTTTCATACTTTTGTTTTCCAATTTCATATGCAAAATGAATGCTTCAAATTAAAGATACAGAAAAGTAAATTTTCCACCCTCTTAATTCAAGCAAATTCTATAAATTATAAATTAATACAAACACGTTTTAGGGGTAGGTGTCTCAGTGGTATCGAGTCGGCCTGTGGATCTTGAGAACCCTGGTTCAATTCCCACAGCCGACAAACAATTTTCACCAAATTAAATCTACCCCTGTGGCTCCCCCTTCACTAACATCTTAGGGCCCCGAGATCTGCTACGGCGGTGTGCCACATCCAGTAATGGGTAAAAGGCGTGATGATATATATTTATTTATTTTACGTTTGATATACAAATATATGATGCCAAAAGATGGCAACATCTTTTGAATCACCTATAGATTTAAACAGTTTTACATGGCTAGGTTTAGCCAATACAAAATGTATTTAGAATACAAATATATATGACTGCAAGTCACTTAGAATTTATAATTTAAATATTAATTTGAAAAATGATTCAACTAGGTCTCGAACGGAAGGTGCTGGAATCGACAAAAGTTAATTCGTACTAGTTTTATTTGAATTAAATTTGTGGATATTTATGACCAAGAAATATTTAATTTCCTATGACTCGTTTTTTACATAACACCTGGTATATTTCACAGACATACAGATACTTAAATAAACAAGCACTTGAATTGAATGAAGATTGATGCCTTGTGTTTACACATTATTTGTAAAATGTACAAAACCCCTAAAAGATATCTTAATTTAAAGAAATAGTATAACTTTTCTGTTTGTAAAAAAATAATAATTAAAAAAGTATATCATCACACCTTTTACCCATCACTAGGTGTGGCACACCGCCGTAGCTGATCTCAGTAATATATTTCTTCGCGTGAAGTGCGGTTACCAGCCGTCTATTTACGGCACAGTTGTTAGTGGAGGGGAAGCCACAGGGATAGATTTAACATGGTGAAAATTGTTTGTCGGCTATGGAATCGAACCCAGGATTTAAAAGCAATAGAAGATATTTTGTCATAATTGAAATGACAGTTCATCTGACAACATTCTACTGTTTCCAATGTTACTTAGGTTACTAATTATTACTGGTCAAATTCGACTTATTGTATAGATATTCGGACGAAATTGTCATATTTTTTTGTTCATTGCACAATTATTTTTTTATTTATCTTACTTAATCCCAATTTAAGTACAGGGTTCGAGATTTGAAATCGGGATTTTCGGAATCGAATTCCGTAACGCTATCCACACCACCGTACTGCCAGATATTTATAAATAATAAGATAAATTTTAAGCAAATTAAATTAAGGAAGTACCGGGTGGAACATCATACCTGTGTACATAGGCGATTAACATGAAAAAACAGTTTTTCTGTGTGCATTGCTCCCCAAATTATTTTAGCCAAAAATACTTCAAATAAATGTTGTAGAGCATAAAATTCTGCATCAAATTAATAAACAGAATTACATTTACATGCGTTGTAACGACAGAAATTAAATAAAAAAATATTAAAAATTACGTTGAAAATATCAAATAGCCATGGAAGTGAAACAAAAATAGATAGATGGTTGACGTTTGACAGATCTCCTGATTTAACACCTAGTGATTTTTTTATGGGGTCATCTTAAAATGTAAAATTTATAAGCAACGCCACCCAAATATTAATTCTTTGAGAGATGCTATCGTGGATAAGTGCGCCTTAATCACAAATAGGCAGCTCGCAAATGTACGACATTCCTTCTACAATAGACTTGGTTATTGCTTGGCTGAAAATGGAGGTTTATTTGAATATTTATTGAAATAATAAATTTAATAATTTTATTGAGAGAATTATTGTTTGATATTTGAATTATAATAGATAGGTTATAATTTGTACATGACCAACCTTATAAGAAATTAACGTTTCATTGAAATGTACAATATATTTATTTATTATTAAATTGTAATCATAGGTATGGAGTTTTTTGTATGAATTTTATTGAATGATTAATTTGTCGGGGGTAAAATATCAAATAGACAGAAAAACGTCAAGCATTTCTCTATTTTCGTTTCACTTCCATGGCTATTTGATATTTTCAACGTAATTTTTAATATTTTTTTATTTAATTTCTGTCGTTACAACGCATGTAAATGTAATTATGTTTATTGATTTAGATGCAGAATTTTATGCTCTACAACATTTATTTGAAGCATTTTTGGCTAAAATAGTTTGGGGAGCAATGCGCACGGAAAAATGTTTTTTCATGTTAATCGCCTATGTACACAGGTATGATGTTCCACCCGGTATAATAAATGTATTGTATTGTGTTAGTTAGTAGGTAATTAATTGGGTAACATGAGCGAAAACTCGTGCAATACATATTTTTAAAAGTGTGTCATCTAGTGTGCTTCGAACTACATTAAAGGATATTTGCTGATCTTATGCTATGTGAGAATGAGGTCATTTGAAATAATATTGCTCAATAATTAAAAAAATAAAACTGCTGCAATTGCAGTTTAAACACGAGCAAGAAAATGTCAAAGTCAAAGCACGAAAATACTTCATGTTACGTGTACAGTTTCTTAATATTCAATGTTTTTTTAAAATTTATTCATTTTGGAAATAAAGTACAAACTAAAAGCAATTTTCATTAGATAAAAGCGCCTGAAAATTAATCTTTAAATAAAATAAAATAAATATATCATCACGCCTTTTACCCATTACTGGGTGTGGCATTCTGCCTAAGCAGATTTCGGTAAGCGATATATTTTGTCGCGTGAAGTGCGGTTACCAGCCGTCAAATCACGGCTCCCAAAGATATTAGTGTAGGGAGAGCCACAGGGGTAGATTTAATTTGGTGAAAATTGTTTGTCGGCTGTGGGGATCGAACCAGGGTTCTCAAGATCCACAGGCCGACTCGATACCACTGAGCCACCTACCCCATTAATCTTTAACAGTCCGCTAATTCAGAATTTTGGGGTAGATGCTTCAGTTTGTGGATTTGAGAACCCAAGTTCGATTCTCAACAATTTTTACATTAAAATTACCCTTGTGGCTTTCCCTTCAGCTACATCTTTGAGGGCTGTAATTTGACGGCTAGTAACCGCACTTTACGTACATCACTTAATGAGATCTGCTTTGGAAGAGTGCCACACCCAATAATGGGTAAAAGTAGTCATTATATAATTATTTTTGTTTGAATTATGGATTAGCTATTCTTATTCTAGTCCGATTTTAAAAAGTAAATCCAAATTATTTTTCGAAAACCAAATGGTAACAAAATAATTAAACTTATACGTAAGTTGACAAATTCAAAATTCTGGAGTAGCTAAAATTTTTGTAAGAACTGGGTTGTATAAATTATGAAAATGTCTGTTCATTCATCAATTAGTTAAAAATTCAATTTAAATTTATACAATAGTTATTTTTGTATTAAGAGCGTAAAGTGATTCTTTGTTACTCGAACACGGTAATTGCAGCGCGAGCCGAAGGCGAGAGCTACAATAGTGTAAGAGGAACAAAGACACTTTACTCTCGTGATACACACATAATTTTTTCTATGATTGCATCTTAAGTGATTAAAAAAAACGTATACGTACTGAAAATAAATTCGTTATGTCGACTGTCAGTATGACAAGTTTCTGTTTTGTTTGTATCCCTGGTAACTATAGAAATAAGCACGTATTTAATAGCTTTTTCGCACGTTGCCATTGGGGACGCGCGACAAACATATTTTTCGATTGTTCCACAGAAAACCTCAATTTTACGATGACAAATGAGAGCGTAATTGTCAATTTTTCATAGCAACCGTAGAAAATATAATTGTATGTCTATGTTCAAGTTGTGTTGGCTAACAAATTAAGGCAGGATCAAATTTAAGACATAATTTGAGCTGTCTAATGACTTAAATTGTCGGCAAAGTCATCATTTTAAAATGTACGAAGTTTACTCAAAAAACGCAATATAATATCTACTCAAAATAGTTAAGTTTTTAGGATATCATCTTCTGTTTTTCTTCTTCTTTTAGAATATGTCTCATGCATTTTGCGTTTTGACACTGAATGTACAGAAAAGACAAATCAAAAGTACAAACTTTGTACGAATTTTAGCGTTTAAACTTCACACTAAAATATCCCTAAAAGCAGTTGTATAAAATTCACTTTGTAAATGCGATATTGGAACATTAATTTAATTTTTAAATAAAAGATGGTTATTAATTAAAAAAATATAAAGCACATTCTACTGCGTCAGGTGGCGTGCCCTAAAAATGAAGGAGAATATGTGTAGACCCGTGCCTGAATGCATCCCACATAAGCGATAGATTTAATTGTATAATAAAGTGTGTGAATTTGCAGAAAAATAATGAGTTTGAGTAGTTTCTTTCAAAAAACGAAATAAAATTCCGTATTTTCACATAAAAGCGTACATTCAAGGTAATAAAACAAGCAATTACATCATTCAAGTGACATTTGTTATAAAAGTAAAATTTAAATTTACGAGAAAATTACTAGATAACAATTTATATGCGTTATTAATAATTTTCGATCAAGATAATCGCTTGATTGCGCTCTAGAAATCTATAAAACTAATATATTGCAATCTATGGTAATATTTATTGCACTATAATTTACGTCGGCCGGACTATTTATGGTTCGACTTAGTTTTATTGTGTACTTGATTAATTAGCATATGTTAAATAGCACGAAAAGTAAATTTATCGTTACAAATATTACAGGAAACATTAAATGTGTCGTGGCTGTTCATTGTTTTCTTTCTTACTATAAACAAACAACGCCGTTGTTTATTGTTGTTTTGGAACTGTATTTTTATGTAATTATGTGTGTTTATCGATTTCATATGGTCAGTGCTTCCTGCATAACAATACATTGCAACTCAAGCTCATTTCAACTAACAACCATCATTATTATAACAACTTTATTTCTAATTATATTCTTTAGCCATTTGTATTTGACTCATTTGTGCTACTCGTAGATATATTCTTTCAAATTATTTTAGAGGAAAATGTTGGAACTACAAGTTAGGGTATTGGTTTTGTATTTAATATGAATGCGCTCATAATGGCGAAAATTGGAACTAAGACAAAGATACTAATTACTAAAGCCCGGATATTTAGGCTCTTAAAAACACCCAAATAAGCAGGCAGATAGGCCGGTAATTACTCTAAAATAGGCGGGATTTTAAGCAGCCTAAATGTAAATAATTTGTTTAAAAAAAATAATCATTTTTCTAATATTGGTACTCGTATCTACTCTTCGCTAGAAAAAAATAATAATTTTAAGCAAAAATTAACACAATCTGAAAAATAATAATGTAGGGTTATCATTTTATTAACTATTATGTAAATTCAAATAATGTAGTATACTTTAATTCACAAAATATTACGAACAATTGCTCTATGAAATTTTCGGAAAGGGACTGTCTTCGGTCTGTCAGAACTTGCTTGTAAGCTGAAAACTTCGTTAGACATCACAAAATGTAACAGGGGCATTATTATATTAAGCCATATCGTCTAAAGTTACTTCAGCTCCATTGATTAATGGCAAAGACAATTGATTTGCCACGTAAAATTTTTTACTAAAAAACGTTTTTTCTTTCGGCATTTTAAATTCACACACAAAAGCTTGATTAAAGTAAGTACTTTAAATATTATAGGTTAGGTTGAAACACTTTGTCGAGTGCTGAATTAGTCAACGAAGTAGATGATAAACCTTGTCTGCTCAATAAAAGTTAGAATAGGCAACAAAAATAGGCAAAATAGGCTGTGTAAGGTAAAATAGGCACAATAACCAAAATATAGAAAAAATAGGCTCTAAGGCACGAAAAAAAAACTTTCCATTACACGTAAACATATTACCTATGTATAGAAAAACTAAATTGCCTAAAGTATATTAAAATTTGAATCTAGGCAATTGCCTAAAAATCCAGGCTTTACTAATTACTATCAACTTAATAACTAAATATTAAAATAAAATTAAAATGAATTATTATACAGAAATGTCTACACATTTAAAACAACCTATGGACAAATAGAAGTGACAGAAATAGTAAGCTTATTGCATGGCTAAGTTCATTAAATTGCGCTCCGCTTATTGTGGCCGTTTCATATGTCATTTCAAATTTGCAGAACGGGCACTTCAACTAGCGCCTCTGACAATATACGTCGTAACTAACATAACCTAAACTAACCTAATTAAATGTATAAATTATATCATTATCACGCCTTTTACTCTATACTGGGCGTGGCATTCTACCCTAGCAGATTTGAGTAAATGATATATTCTTTCATATGAAATGCGGTTACCACTCATCAAATCACGGTCCTCAAAGATGTTTGTATAGGGGGAGCCACAGGGGTAGTTTTAACGTGGTGAAAATTGTTTGTCGCCTGTGGAGGCTTGAACCTAATAATATGAAATGTATAAATAAAATACGCAATTCCATTCAATTCATTTTATCACATAAACTTTAATTTTCAAATATTTTAAGGTTGTTTTAGTAACTTGACAGTGTGGCCACTTTCATTTAATTGAAATAAAAATCACTAGATGACATTACTTGACATGTTTTCATCATTTAAATGACACTAAATCTGTCAACATATTGCTTTTTTCAACGCCACCAAAAGTGTTAAATTTGACATATTTTAACTGTACTCCATTTTCAACTTAATTCGTTCAATTCGTTTCAGACAAATTAGATCACATGACAAACTGAACTAACTTAAGCAAACTGATCTATTTAATGGCGTGAATAGGTGGCTCAGTGGCATCACGCCTGTAGATTTGAGAACCCGGGTTTGATTCAAACAACCGACAAACAATTTTCACCAGATTAAAATTACCTCTGTAGCTCCCCGCCACTAACATCTTTGGGGGACATATTTTGACGACTGGTAACCGTACTTCACGGCATAAATATATCAATTACCAAAATCTGCAACGAAAGAGTGCCACACACAGTAATAGGTAAAAGGCGTGATGATATATATTTTTGTGCTTTTTAATTTTGCTACAAACAATAACAGGAATTTAAACCCAATTACAGTGCAAGGTTAAGTGGGATTCGAACTCGAATATAAATAAATACCTATAAGGCCTGTGGATCTTGAGAACCCTGGTTCGATCCCCAAAGCCGACAAACAATTTTCACCAATTTAAAAAAATCTATCCCTATGGCTCCTCCACCACTAATATCTTTTGAGGCCGTGATTTGACGCCTGGTAACCGCACTTCAAGCGAAAAAATATATCACTTACCGAGCTGCTTAGGCAGAGTGCCACACCCAGTGATGGGTAAAAGGCGTGATGATATATTTATTTATTTATATATTTAATAACCTAACAATTTCGTCATTAAATTTGTTTGTGGTTCTAGACATACGTTACTTCTTTTGATCTTATTATGCCTGGTCTTGATAATTATAACCGTTGCAAGTTCGATTAAATAAAACAAAAGCTGCCACATTTGTAGACCATTTCAAAAGTACTTTTGTTTTTCAAATATAATATGTAGATTACAACATATCGGCAAAGAATAAAATTTTGGTAAAGTTTTTCAGTTGCTTATAATTTCTAAACAATATTAAGGATAAAAATATGTTTTAAACCTTGTTTCACCAAGTGTTGGATGACAATTAGTTTTGTCTTTGTTGTTAATATTAAGGATAATGTTTCTAATATAATAGGTAAATACTATTATTATCTAACCAGTGACGTAGATAAATATTTTTTCTGGAGGCGCATTTTTGAGAAATACCTATACTTCGATTACAATAAGAATTCAGTTGACCGCAGATGTCTCTACAATCATTTGTTATTTGTTTAACATATAGAATTGACAGTTGAAAAAATGAGAATATTGGAAAAATGTCACAATATTTTCTAAAGTCCTACATACTTTCGTTTTCTTTTGTTTCATACATGCTGCGATTTAACACTGATAGTACAGAAAAGTCAAATCAAAATTATAAATTTGTTATTAATTTTAGCGTTTAAAAAAATAAATAATTATATCAACACGCCTTTTACCCATTACTGGGTGTGGCACTCTGCCGTAGCAGATCCCGGTAAGACAGATTATTTTGTGTGAAGTGCGATTACCAGCTGTTAAATCACGGCCCTTAAAGATGTTAGTGAAGGGGGGTCACAGGGGTAGTTTTAATGTGGTGAACATTGTCGGCTGTGGGACTTGAACCTGGGTTCTCAAATCCTCAGATCGACTCGATATTATACACAAAATATAAGAATTGAATCAGTGGTTAAAAATCTTTCAGTTAAAATGGTTAATTATTTTTTCTTCTGGAAAAAAAATAACAAATACAAAATTGGCAGATAATTTTCATATTTGTTTGTTTGTTTTTATCAATTTTAGGAGGACAATGATTGATTGTTTTATTTATGTTCTTCTTCTGATGGCACTACAGCCCAAATCGGGCCTGGGCCTACCGGACACACCGAGCCGCAGTTTTTACACTGCCGTACTGCCGGTTTTCGTAGTCATATGCTACATTATTTAAGGCGTATAAGTGACTAGTTTATAGCGCCCGAGTGTGATAAATACATGTAACTGTATTTTATATTTTACGATAAATCACACATTGTCGACAGGCGGATTCGAACTGACGAACTTTGGCTCGGGTGACGTCACAATATGTTAAGAGATGTGCCTTAATACGCTCGGCCACCGCGCCTGTTTTATTTATGTTAGTCTGTACAATAAGAATTTAATCCCAATTCTAGTGTAATTGTAGGTTGAGTAGGGTTTGAACTCATTTTGTATGTACGCCACTGGAGAGTCCGAAAGTGTCAAATCAATGTTGAATTCCGCAGGTGGTCGTCTCTCAATTTACAAACAGCAAGCCGTCAAAATCCAATTACTAGGCTGTGTAACATAGGAGACCACCCAACATTAGCAGCAACCTGAGTTCGAGTCCAGCGCAAACGTAAGCAACAAACATTGCACTCAAACTTCACTATTCGTTGTTTCGCAATAAAAAATCCGCAAAGGCAATCACTTTGTCAATCGTCGCCCAGAGTTCTCGCTCGCATGCGATTCGCGGCCTCACCTGTCCAAAATCAAGATGGTCGGGCGCAGCCGGTCTCTCTTCTAGCCCAGCGGCATGTACTCGCTCTGTCTCTGTCTGCGCACGCGTTTCCCCCACCACGCGGACAAGCGTGTGAGACTGTATGTGTGTTGTGTACGTGTGTGTGTGTGTGTGTGGAGAACTGATCTCTTCAGCGAGCAAAGTGTGTTTAGTTGGTTTTAGGTTCGTGGTTTGATAGCAGCCGCGGATAGTTGTTGTGGTTTAGATTTCGGTCAACTGTCAAAGAAGTGTTTTGTTTTTTCATGGTTGAATGTTTTGAAAAACAAAAACTGTTTGTGATTTAAAACTATAAAATCTCGGGTTACTACCTATGGTTGTTTTATTGTAAAAATAGATTTATTACCACTGGGTAATAATTTATTTTTTCTGAGAAATTATAACTAAACAATCCTGTTATTGAAGGTGGTTGAACTGCTAAAGAAATCATAAAACCAGTTATCGATAATAAAACAACGAATTAAATATTTTTTATGAAGAATTCTACCAGTTATGCGTGTGTGAATTGCATTAATGCGTCTACTTCTTGAACAGTGACTTGTTCAACTTTTTGGATTTTGAATTTCCCGCGCTTGTTTTAGTGCGTAATGCGTCAGGTGTTTTGTTGAGTGTTTTGTTTGCGGGCACGCATGCGTGGTGACATGAACAATCTCGCAGAGACCATCAGCTTTGCTGACAGCCGGCCCAGAATGGTGTCGCACATCATGTCCAATGTAGGTTCACTTTATTATTGTTTCACTTATATTGTTCATTTTATTCATATCAATAAAGATTAACTAAAAGTAAATATTGATTTTTTAATATTTATTTATATCGTAAATCATTTTATTGATTAATTACATCTTTGCTACATATAAAAATTATATAAATCTCATTCAAACCAACACTCAACGCAAATCTTTTTCTTTCTATGCTATAAACCTTGCTTTTCAACGCTTAACTCTCACTTACATTCCATTTTAAAACATCAATCATTACTACTGTTAAAAATACAAATAAATTGAAACCGTCCCTGTTCGCCAGTTTCACCAATAAAACCTTAAATTCTAAACTTGGTTTAAGCGTTAGAACAAGAATAAACAAAAGCAAATTGAATATTTGACAACAAAATCAATTATTTGACATGTAATATTTATTTGTTTTAGTGCACCAATTATTGTTAACCACAGTTTTAAATAAACTTTTACATTTTATTTACTAATTGTGTCTAATCATAATCGCGATTAAAGTGTGAAAAATAAAGAGATTATATAACTAGTCAAAGTGTTAATTAGCAATTTTAAATTAGACCTAAGTATTAATAACAAACAGTAGATTTTCTTCTGTTAAATATTCCGAAATTGTTTTAGAAATAATGCGCGTTTGCACTAGCGAACTTTAAAATTTTAGTTTGACATAAACTGACAAATATTGCATCAAATATTTGACAGCAAATGTCATACTATTTCAATTTGTTTTTATTTATTTCTGTCAAACATTAAATGTAAGTTTCGTTGGTATAAACGCGCAATATTAAATAGGTACACTAACATTTTTATATGAAGTACTATTTTCTATAAAAAAAGGATAATTTATGAATGTTTGACGAATAAATAATAGTTAAATCACGCCTTTTCTCATTTCATACTTTTAAGTATAGTTTGGTGTAATGGTAATTATAAATGCAGAATCAAAAATATTACTGTTCTGAAATAATTCTCATAACCGAATACTCAACGAAATGTGTTTAATTTTTTATAAAAACTTTACTGATTGATTGAAAAAGACCTTTAATGCCTGGTTTTATAAAGTGCAATATAAATTTACTTTAATTAACGAATATTTAAATTAACAAATTCGAATCGATATTATTGTCAAAACTCTGATTTTAAGGAATTAATTTTATTTCCTTTGAAAGTAACTTAATTTGTCGTTTACAAAACCGGCCATAAAATATGTGTAATTTGTGAAACACAAAGAGATATAGAAACAAAATCTGTTAACATTTTGCTGTTTCCTACGTTACCTAAGTATGTCATTATTATTGGTCAAATTTGACATTTTATTATACAAATTAAAACTGAATTAAAATTTGGTTAAGTATTGAAAACAGACGTCGCATGCAATAATAGATGAAACCCGGAAAATATGTGTAATGTCACATTTGACTTTTATGAGTAACCTAGATAACTTTTTAAACTACAAAATTTTGACAGATTTACTGTCATTTGAATTGTGAAAACATGTCTTCTACTGCGTTTATATAAGTTATAAACAGAAAAGAAACTAGTAGTACTGTTTTTTAAAACTTAATTTTACAAATAGTACAAACAAAAAGCAATCTCCATTTGACGAAAGAGCTCAAAGATTTTTTTCCTGTCCTTCATTTTATAAAATTTGTATGGCTAGTTACACCAACAAATCTTAAATGTTAAACTTGGATAAAATAAATAAAAGCAAATCGAAGTTACATGTCATATGGAATAATTAATATTGCTGTCAAACATTTGATATACTTTTATTTATTTAAACCTTGTTTAAAATATAAGTTTTGTTGGTACAACTGCCTTGTAAATTCCTCTTGACGAAGTAGAAACAGTAGTTATAAATACTTATTATAATTGTTATCAAATTTTACAGTGTTATAATAAAATAATATTTTAGATATTGATCATAGAGGGTGTGATTAAAAAAGTGGCATCAATTCGTGGCATGCAATAGCACAATTGGTGACATTTGTTATTTCGGCCACCAAAATAATTATATTTGAACCAATTACATTTATTAATTCTAAACTGAATAATCCGTGACATATGCCATTGTTAATTGTGATAGATAATTACATAATTAGTTTTACACATACACGATTTGATGCCATTTTAAAATAATAAGTGTTGAAAGAAGTGGGCACAAAATAAAGAAAAATGACAGAACATTGTCATGCAAATGTAGAACACCACGTATCAAATAGAATTACCATTGTTCGTTTAGTCTTACAGAATAGTAAGTAAAGAGTAATTGAATAAGACGTAGAAAAAGTAATTGAATAAGTATGGCGGAATCCACGCTATCAGTTTCAAAGCTATCAATTAACAAACGTCAAAATAGAATCAATCATAACAAGGAAAGACGAACCATATTGCAGAAGAATTGTAAAAGGAAAGAATATGAAACTAGAAACTCGTTTACAGTGTAGGTTCTGCGAACAATTTGCGTTGCTAAGCGATGAAAACGTTGACTATGAATCATTTTGCACGGCGCGGCGTGCAGCGCAACCAGCAAATTCTTTGCCGTCGGAAAGAAAAGACACAAGTCACGTTCACACACAAAATCTAGCATGGTTTTCACACAGAAACACTTCTTGTTTTAATGGTACAGTTGCTAAGAAAACACGAGAAAATATTATCTTGTTATTTTACCGTCTTCAGAGTATGGAAATTGTTAGTTTTTGCAAGAAAAATTAACAAATTATGGGCCCCAAAGGTTTAAGTAATTTTAAAATAAAACAAATAAATATATCATCACCTTTTATTGGGAGTAGCAGTCTGCCGTAGCAAATTTCAGTTAGTGATATATTTTGAGCATTACCTGTCGTCAAATCGCAACCCCCAAAGATGTTAATTGTGAGGGAGCTACAGGAATAATTTAAAAATAAAGCTAGGAATATATATCATTACGTCTTTTACCCATTATTGGGTGTGGCACTCAGCCATACTACATTTCTACTTGTATACGTATAATACAGTTACCAGACGTCAAATCATAGTTCACAAATATAGGTTAATTGTATAATAAAATAAATATATCATCACGCCTTTTATCCATTACTGGATGTAGCACTCTGCTGCAACAGATCTGAGTAAGTGATATATTTTTCGCAAGAAAATTAACAAATTATTTTAAAGCAATTTTAAAATAAAACAAATGAATATATCATCACATTTTATTGGGTGTGGTAGTCAGCCGTAGCAAATTTCAGTTAGTGATATATTTTGAGCATTACCTGTCGTCAAATCGCAACCCCCAAAGATGTTAATTGTGAGGGAGTTATACAGAAATAATTTAAAAATAAAGTAAGGAAAATATATTATCACGTCTTTTACCCATTATTGGGTGTGGCACTCAGCCATACAATATTTCTACTTTTATGCGTATAATACAGTTACCAGACGTCAAATCACAGTTCTCAAATATAGGTTAATTGTAAAAGAAAATAAATATATCATCACGCCTTTTATCCATTACTGGATGTAGCACTCTGCTGTAACAGACCTAAATAAGTGATATATTTTTCGGAAGAAGTGCGGTTACCAGCCGTCAAATTATGACTTTCAAAAATACTTATTACGCCTTTTAGTCATTACTGGGTATGGCATCACTTTGCCTTTACAGATTTATATTTTCATGCGTGTAATGCAGTTACCAGTCGTCAAATCACGACCTCCAAATAGGTGAATGCAGGGATAATTGTAAATAAAGTAAATAAATATATCATCACGCCTTTCACCCATTATAGGGTGTGGCATTCTGTTGTAATAGATATCAGTTTTTACGCGTAAAATAAAGTGACCAGTCGTCAAATAATGATCCCCAAAGATGTTAATGGAGAAGGAGTTACAGGGGAAATAATAAAATAAAGTAAATAAATATATCATCACGCCTTTTACCCATTATTGAATGTGGCACAAGTGAAATGGAATTACCAGCCGTCAAATCACACTTACCAAAAATGATAGTGAAGAGAACTCACAAGAGTAATATTAATGTTGTATAAATCTGTTGCCGATTAAGAGTATTGAACCCAGTAATGGGTAAAAGACGTGATGATATATTTATTTTAGCAATATACGAATAGAATATGCAGAATTGATTTTAATTACAAACATGAAAGCAATTTATTTTTTGAAATGTAAGTGATTGTTAATTTTCAATTTTTGTTATTAATAATGAAAAGTTAAAATATTTAATAGTTTTATAAAAGATTATGATTTGTTCTTAATAAAAAAACGCCCTAAATTTAATATTGGTTTGAATAAATAAACAGCAAGTTTATTGATTGCAGAGAACCATATAAAAAATGAAACGTGATATTTATTATTATTCACGTGTTAAAATATTAATACGTATTTATTATAATTAAATTGGTGTTGTTTATAAAAACAAAAATAAGAACATATTTTAAAAATTAATAGTATTTACTACAAGTCTTGATTGTATATGTAGTAAATATTATATTATTTATTAAATAAATTATTTAACAAGCAAAATATTTAATTTGCCAGTAATGTATTATATAAATAGTAATGTTAAATATGAGCATTTTCTTTTTGTCATAGCATGCCATGCAAATCTCTGTTTTACTTTACAAACAAGTCTTAATCATATTTTGTAAACTTTTCTCCAAGTTTGCTAACAACATTCTTTTATTGCTACTTGCTAATAACTAAATCATTTGTGTTTTGCATTTCTTGACATGAACGTGTCTAATGAAGGAAAAACACTTATTATCAAACAAGTTTCTACTCCCAGGACCGGCTCTATCCCACTCTCTCTTTTTACACAAATTTCTATATTCTACAACCACTTTTATAACACATGTCCAAGTTTACAAAACGCACGCAGGTTTCCTAAACTTGAAAGTTATATAACATACATACATACATAACATCACGTTATATCCCATTAAATGGGGTAGCACGAACCCGTCAACATTCTCATCCTGACACACGATACTCGATTCGACCACATTAACACTTCCTCCATACAAACTCTTTCTTTTCTCACAACCAAAATCCATCAACACACAACAAACATTCATCCATTCGCTCCTGTACACTGCGCTTGTTTCTGAAGATGGTCTCCACACAATTGCAGGTAAACACTCGAAACATCTAACCAATGAATCTAAAATCAAGAATCATACGCTTGTCTTCATTCATCATATTTATGATATTTTAAGATGTTTTGGGGTACTCATTTTATTTGTAATTTATTAAAATCTTTGACAACGATTTGATGACAGCTGTCAGACGATTATGATTTTATTCGCTTTTGTTTATTACAAATGCGATTTTGACAGACTTGAAATAAAGACATAAATAATAAATAAATGAATGTGCCGGGCAGAAACAACGTTGTTTCTGACTGACACAGTCGCATTGGTATGAAATTGTCTTATTTCGACTGGCAAAACAGAGATCAAAACTCGCGGTTTCAATGCATGTGATATGAAAAACATACATACATAACATCACGCTATATCCTATTAAATGGGGTAGCACGAACCCGTCAACATTCTCATCATGACACACGATACTCGATTCAACCACATTAACACTTCCTCCATACAAACTCTTTCTTTTCTCACAACCAAAATCCATCAACATGCAACAAACATTCATCCATTCGCTCCTGTACACTGCGCTTGTTTCTGAAGATGGCCTCCACACAATTGCAGGTAAACACTCGAAACATCTAACCAATTAATCTAAAATCAAGAATCATACGCTTGTCTTCATTCATCATATTTATCCCGCAATTAATTCCTATCCTGACACACCACTTTTGCTTCAACCACATTCATAATTCTTTTCATACAAGCTCGTTTATAAAATGACTTATTTATACTATTTTGCATCTATTATAAATTATTATTATTAAATTATTATTATTATTAAATGGGGTAGGTGGCTCAGTGGTATCGAGTCGGCCTGTGGATCTTAAGAACCCTGTTTCGATCCCCACAGCCGACAAACAATTTTCACCAAATTAAATCTACCCCTGTGACTCCCCCTCCACTAATATCTTTGTGGGCTGTGATTTGACGGCTGGCAACCGCACTTCACGCGAAGAAATATATCACTTACATAGATTTGCTGCGGCAGAGTGCCACATCTAGTAATGGGTAAAAGGCATGATGATATATTTATTTATATTAAAGTTTCGTGCATTTGTATTCAATTACCAGCGAAAACTGAATTATAAGTAAAACAAATATATATGGGGTAGGTGGCTCAGTGGTATCGAGTCGGCCTGTGGATCTTAAAAACCCTGTTTCGATCCTCACAGCCGACAAAAATTTTCACCAAATTAAATCTACCCCTGTGACTCCCCCTGCACTAATATCTTTAGGGGTCGTGATTTGACGGCTGGTAACCGTAGTACACGCGAAAAATATATCAGTTACCGAAATCTGCTTAAGCAGAGTGCCACACCTAGTAATGGGTAAAAGGCGTGATGATATATTTATTTATTTATTTATATTATAAATTAAAATTTAAAAATAATCTGCTATATTTTAAACAGGCGCGGTGGCCGAGCGTGTCAAGGCACATCTCTTAACATACTGTGACGTCACCTGAACCAAGGTTCGTCAGTTCGAATCCGCCTGTCGACAATGTGTGATTTGTCGTAAAATATAAAATACAGTTACATGTATTTATCACACTCGGGCGCTATAAGCTAGTCACTTATACGTCTTAAATAATGTAGCATTTGACTACGAAAACCGGCAGTACGGCAGTGTAAAAACTGCGGCTCGGTGTGTCCGGTATGCCCAGACCCGATTTGGGCTGTAGTGCCATCAGAAGAAGAACATAAATAAAACAATCAATCATTGTCCTCCTAAAATTGACAAAAACAAACAAAAAAATATGAAAATTATCTGCCAATTTTTTATTTGTTATTTTTTTCCAGAAGAAAAAATAATTAACCATTTTAACTGAGATATTTTTAACCACTGATTCAATTCTTATATTTTGTGTATAATATCGAGTTGATCTGAGGATTTGAGAACCCAGGTTCAAGTCCCACAGCCGACAATGTTCACCTCATTAAAACTACCCCTGTGACCCCCCTTCACTAACATCTTTAAGGGCCGTGATTTAACAGCTGGTAATCGCACTTCACTCAAAATAAGCCCGATTTGGGCTGTAGCGCCACAGATGATGATGATATTTAAAACCCAGTCAATTTAGGTCTATTTGTATATGAAATATTGTGCTTATCTTCCTCAGACTTCACCCACATTCATAATTTCGTTCATACAAGCTCGTTTATTTTGTTGCACATGCCTGTTCTGTATATTTCGCTGATATTATCAGCCTAGACTTTTCTTTAATATTTCACTCTAGTAAATTAAATGATTATATTTTACATGTAATTGATTGTTTCTGTTAGCGTATCTGATGCTTATTATTATAAATTTACTAGTCTTTTCAAATTATATAACATGCGTAGGTGTTATAATAGAAACAAATATATTTTTTTGTTAGCACATTATTTTTAATTAAGTTTTAAATTAACTGTTTAAATCAGAATAGAAGTGAATTCTATGCAGCTATTATGTAAATTAATATAGGGCAGATAACTTGCAAGTATGTTAGTCGATGGGTGGCCAATATTTTCTTTTTTTTATTTTCTTTACTACTCAGTTTCTTGAAGAATTTTATTTTGTTTTAAATTACAGGCGTCGGTAATTTTTGAGAAAAGTTACTATTGCTTGTTTCATTACTTTACTTGTATAGTACTGTTAAAATCAAGTTGACAGTATATTCGTATATGTGATAGTTGAACTTTATACATTTGTTTTTTTTTTACTGTTATTAAAAAAGTAGACTTTTCGAACCTCATTTGGAAGCAAAAAATGAATAATTGTTGACTAAGGCTCTTTTCAAACCATTGTTATTAATAACGGAGCTCTGTGCAGACTATAAAAATATAAAAAAAAAATACTTTTTTGTTTGTATTGATTTCATAATAAAAAGTTTTGACAGGTGTCAAAATTTCAATATTAAATTTTTTTACATTTTCTCCAAGGAGACAAATATACAAAAAAAGTAAAAAAGTGAAATTAAATCAACGAAATTGTAGTATTTATTTTTTAAAACTAGTTTCCACTATTTTTTAAATATTTGAAATTTTTTTTCTACAAATCAAATAAATAAAAATATATCATCACGCCTTTTACCCATCAATGGGTGTAGCACTCTGCCTACGCAGATCTCGGTAAGTGATATATTTTTTCGCGTGAAGTGCGGTTAAAAGCCGTCAAATCACGGCCTCCAAAGATATTAGTGGAGCCAATTGGTGAAAATTGTTTGTCGCCTTTGGGGATCGAACAAGGGTTCTCAAGATCTACAGGCAGACTCGATACCACTGAGCCACCTACCCCAATTGTCAAAAAATAATAAAACAATAATTATTGATTTAATTAAATAAATTTAAGGACAACAATCAACAATAATATGAATTTGGAACTATATTGATTTGTTGCAAAAAATGGAACGTGAAAAAATAATCATTTGGGGCGTACAGGAATTACTCATTTTATGCACTAGGATATAAAACAGTTTGAAAAATAAGTATTTTGCGCACTAGGGCGTAAAACAGTGCGCGAAATACGTTTTACGTACTTTGCGTGTGCATCCAATGGCAACGCATGAAAACGATATTAAATGCGCACTTATTTCAATAGTTACCAGGGATACAAGCAAAACATAAACTTGTCATATTGACAGTTGACAGAACGAACTTATTTTCAGTACATATACGTTTTTTTAATAATTTAAGACGCAATCGTAGAAAACATGTGTGTATCACGAGCGTAAAGTATCTTTGTTCCTTTTACACTATTGCAGCTCTCGCCTTCAGCTCGTGCTCGAGTAACAAAGAATCACTTTACGCTCTTAATACATAAATAACTATCTTATGAATGCAAAATAGAAAAATAAATTTTTAACAGATTTATTGTTCAGTTTTTGATAACTGCTAAAATCAACTTTAACAAAATGAAATGCAGAACAGAATTCAATTCTCTACCAGTTTAAATTGAAGCATTTTCTGTAAAGTAATCAAGTAAGCATTGGCAATAGAAAACGTATTTTCATATATAATATAACAAGTAGTATGAAAATTGCTGAAAATATTTTGACATAAATTATGAGTTGTGTTTCCTATTTCCGTAACAACGAATGTATATTTATGTCAAAATATTATCTGTCAATTTTCATACTACGAGTTGTATTCGGCTTGAGAATTTATCAAACAAGAGTTAATTTACAAGAATAGTTAGGTATTTATTTGCACATTATTAATTACATATTACAGTGATGAAAATTCTACATTTTTTCAGTGTACATTTAATATTCAAAATTGACGTTTATGAAAATATTGAAAATATCATTTATTTTATTCGTAACCAAGGATATTATTAACAGTGGTATTTCCGTTATCAATTGCACCAGCGATGAATTTCCGACGAAATGTACATTTCATTGGTTCATTTTCAAACAAATTCATGATCCTATTGGTTGACACTGACGTGTGGTGAATTCTCTGTATTATTCTAAACTATCACCGAAAATAGTGTCCATTGTAAAAAGTGGAACGTGCGAGTTCTAAATTATGAGCGTTTATAGTTCGATTGTGGAAATTCTTGACATAATTTCGATTTGAGTGTAGGTATTGTAGTTCACTTCATTAAATGGTTAATTGCTTGGAAACAAAAGTTAAACAGGTTGCTTATTAATTCTTTCACAAAACAGTAATTTATTTGGTATTTCTAATGGCTGCAGTACACATTATACACTACATAAAGCGCTAACTTTGCTCGAGAACAATGCTGCTATAATCACGCGTATAGTGGCGTAGTAAACGCTTGTTTCAACTTGTTTTAACACTTGCACATACTGCATACTGCACTGTACTTTCAATACCTGCTTCTTTCTCTTCTCCTGACTCTGTTCTGTTCTGTTCTGTTCTGTTGTTTCTTACCTTTACTTATTTCCTTACAATTACAATTATTACTTGTCGTATTCTTTTCAAATGAATGCTTAATTATGGATAATGACACATAATTAAAGCAGGTTTGTTAATTATGTTCCATTGTTGTCTAATCGGAACCCAACAAACTTATCCAGCGGACAAGCAGCTACCTACAAGTCCTCGTCTTCGCGGAGGATGGACGACAATAGAATCATATTGCAAACACGAGTGTTAAAACTGCGGCCTGCGCCTGATACGACGTTGTGCGATACAAACAAACGAGAATTGTAAAGAATAACAGACCCTTTACGCACGAGTTATACATGCTCTATTTTATACAACCGTGACGGTTTTGTTGACAAAAAATTAAATTAAATTCACTTTTAACAATGACATTGACATTTATGCATTTAACTAACTTTAGAATAGTGCAGCACTAAAATTTCAATATAAGTGATAAAGTTACTTGAAGCCTTTATTAAACATATAATCAATTTACCATACATAAATCTAACTAAAAGCCAATTCAATATGTGCTACAAAATTTTCTTTGCTGTTATTTTTATTTCAACCATTTTTTCCTCTCGAAAATTCAATTCTACTTCTTCAATGCTAATCAAATTTGATACAACGTTTCACTGCGGAGTATTTCAAATTCCAATGTTCAAAATTATTTTTTCTTCTTCCGTTATTAAATAGCAGATTAAAGAACGAGTTTTATAAAACATGCTTTTTCGCACTCGTCCAAATTTACTTTGCGTCTTTTATAAATCTGCGATATTTTAAACTGAGTCAATTTAGGAAAATTTGTATATCTAATGTTGTGGTTGGTAACTATTATTGACATTTATGCATTTGTTAAAATTTAGAGGTTATATTGAAATGTTGATGTTCTCAGCTTAATAGGTTCAGTATGTCATCCACTACTACCAACCGTCTAAAACCAAATGTTGTGTATCGCAATGAACGCTTTTTCGATACGCAACTGGGTTTCGTAATTACTGTCTTATGAACGTAAAATAGAAAATAGTTATTTGTGTATTAAGAGCGTAAAGTGATTCTTTGTTACTCAAACACGGTAATTGCAGCGCGAGCCGAAGTGTGATACACACATAATTTTTTCTACGATTGCATCTTAAAATTATTCAAAAACGTATAGGTACTGAAACTAAATTCGATCTGTTAACTGTCAATATGAAAAGTTTCTGTTTTGTTTGTATCCCTGGTAACTATTGAAATAAGCACGTATTTAACATTTTCGCACGTTGCCATTGAAGACGCGTAAAAAAGATATTTTTCGATTGTTCCACAGAAAACCTTAATTTTACGATAACAAATGAGAGCGTAATTGTCAAACTTTTCATAGCAATCGTAGAAAAATATTATTTCCATGACGCTCTTAATCACATGTTAACAAATCGTGGCTTCGAACGTTTTTGTCACGGTTTCAGATTTAATTAGATGCATGATTCACTTTAAATGAGGCAATAATTGCAACGATAGTAGATCACTCCAAAAGTATTTTAATTGTTATAAAATAATACTTTTAAATCACGACGAAAGTTTAAATTTTAATATATATAATATAAATAAAAATAAATAAATATATCATCACGCCTATTACCCATCACTGGGTGTGGCACTCTGCCTAAGCATATCTCGGTAAGTGATATATTTTTTCGCGTGAAGTGCGATTACCAGCCGTCAAATCACGGCCTCCAAAGATATTAGTGGTGGAGGAGCCACAGGGGTAGATTTTTTAAATTGGTGAAAATTGTTTGTCGGCTGTGGGGATCGAACCAGGGTTCTCAAGATCCACAGGCCGACTCGATACCACTGAGCCACCTACCCCATACATATATATATATATATATATATATTTAATTTGTGAACGAATCAAATTAAAATGAAATAGTGTGTGTTTTCATGAACGTAGTGAACTCGCTTTCATGATTAAATGAAATTTACAAAACGAAAGAAGATTAAAAAGTGAAATAAAAGTGTTATAATTAGCTATTGTCACATACCGTAGTTATGACGAAATCAGTTAAATTAAGAAGTAATAAAATGCCATAATTAATTAACACGAAGTTGAATTTTAATGCTAGATTTCCGGTTCAACGGCATGTGTCTGGTATTTATACTTGCTGAATCAAATTACCTACCTACATATACCGGGTGTTGACTGTTGATTCATAATCAAATCATGAATTCTTCCGACATTTACTAGAAGCTATGGCGACTTTAATCCTGTTGATAATTTTGCTAAAAATTCTATAGATGAGAAAGTGAATATGTGAAATCATTTCGTTTCTTTAAACTAGTTCATTTTAAAATGGTGGGAGTTTAAGAGAAAAGCTCCAAATAATACGGGTAATATAAAGATAATTTTCAGGTGTGGGCTGAAGGCGTATTGTATTCAGCGGCGACAAAACGAAACATACCAAAATGTAATACAAACATTATTGTACAATAGCTATTTGTATATCAAGAGAAGAAGTAGAACATATCTTCACGAAGATGCTGTTTTATTGCCCGAGATGATATCTATAGGAGATATACCTACATATAATTTTCTTTATTTTGTATCAGAAACTCTAATTTTTCTGAAATAAATTAGA
This sequence comes from Pterostichus niger, assembly GCA_947425015.1. Taxonomy (NCBI): domain Eukaryota; kingdom Metazoa; phylum Arthropoda; class Insecta; order Coleoptera; family Carabidae; genus Pterostichus; species Pterostichus niger. The sequence continues at coordinate 32,623,609 of OX380345.1, forward strand.
TAATATTGATTGTTTCTTAATGTCAAACTTCTAAAGAAATTTGTCAAAAATTCAGATACCAGGAAATCGTTGCCGTTGAGCGCATCTTCATATCTTGTTTTATTTTAAAAATATAGCCTCGGGAAAAGTTAAATTCTTCATTTGCTTCAAATTTTGTACATTTCCGAGGCTGTATCTTGAAAACTATAAAGACACGCTCAACGGCATTTATTATTTTGTGTTTCAGTTAACTTATAAACAAAGTTTCAACGATTTTAAATTTTTTCAAATTTCTTCAAAAAATTGCCTTAAAAACGGGTTTTTAACATTATCTCAAAAACTAGAAGACATATGTACTTGAAGATTTTACCACTGGATTCAGTGGGTCAAAATACATATGTATGTACATTTTCATTACAATATTCCTACGATTAAGTATTTTAGAGAAAATTGGCTTAAAATCTGAAAAAACCAAAGGGGTACCCCTTAGGAAATAATTTAAAAAAATAATTGCTTTAAATTGGATAAAAATTTGCATACAAGTCAATTCGGACACGGGGAACTCAATGCCGTTGAGCGCATCTTCATATCTTGTTTGGTTTTTGAGATATAGCCACCGGAAAAGTTAAATTCTTAATTTTCCTCAGATTTTATACTTTTCCGAAACTATATCTCAAAAACTAAACGACGTATGAACATGAGCTCAACGCCATTGAATTTCTCGTGCTTCAATTAACTTTTTAGCAAAGTTTCAGCGATTTAATTTTTTTTCAAAATTTCGCAAGAAAAATCACAAAAACCGGTTTTTTAACATTTTCTCGAAAATTAGAAGACATATGCACTTGAAAATTTTTCCACTGGATTCAGTGGGTCAAAATACATATGTATGTAAATTTTCGTTACAATATTCCTACGATTAAGTATTTTAGAGAAAATTGGCTTAAAATCTGAAAAATAATAATTAAAAAAATGAAATTGCTTCAAATTGGATAAAAATTTGCATACAAGTCAATTCGGACACAATGCCGTTGAGCGCATCTTCATATCTTGTTTAGTTTTTGAAATATAGCCTCCTACAGCCCTGAATTTTCCTCAAATTAAATATTATTTTCTAATTCTAACTTTGAAAATGACATTTGCCTTTATTACGACCATTTCAATAAATATGTTTATATTTAAATAGGTGTATCGCTTATTTATCATTATTTCAAATAACATCAGTACGGTGGTGTAGATAGCGATACAGAATTCGAATCCGGAGATCCCGAGTTCGAATCTCACTCAAGCTAAACATTATATAAACTACCACACTGCGGCTCGGTGAGTGCGGACTCTGTACTGTAATTGGGATTAAGTTCCTGTTCTACAGCGTAATATAAATAAATTTATAGTAATGAAAGTCATTGAAAAGAACTTATTAAATACTCATTATTTTTTGTACTTGTCCTTAAGATTCAATTCAATATAAATTATATTACCGTTCTAACACCTAGTGATATCTGTGACTTTTTTCTAAACAGAATAAAAATGGTATTAACGGCTAATCTGTTCCATGGTTCAACTCTGTCCAGGAACAAATGAAATAAATGATAAATTCTTATTTAGATGTACAACATGAAACCGTAAACAAAATTCAATCAACAGTAAATTAAAATGTAGAAAATCATTCCAGCCAACAGACATGACAACATGTCAAATAAATAGAATATAAAATTAGTTGAATACATCATAAAACTAAAGTCAATTCACTGTTTTCAGCGGCGGGAGAGATGTTATGAAAACAAACGCAAAGATGTTTCAAATACACGCGCGCCGCTGTTGTTTTGACGGACTTTAAAACATATTTTATGGATGTTTCAGTTATGATTTTGTCCAACAACACGTGAAGACATTCTCACACATCTTAAATCACGATGATTTTCATGTACGATTATTACTTTGTTGTTTAATAACTGTTCATTCCTCACGTTATTTATAAAATGGTTTTACTCACATTCATGTTGCTACTGAGTGACCGTTCCTGGAACATCACGGACGCTGATAGATCTGCAGGAGATGATTCCGGATCTGTTCTGTCCATGTAAAAAGAACATTTCGTAAATATTTACAAATATTTAACAGCACAATTCTTATAAGAGCTTTAGCTAATCCTGAATTTTGTGTAAACAATATTTCAAACAAAACTCTCATACAGAATGTTTGGAAAAAAATTAAGGGTATATATTATTTTTAGTGGTATCGAGTCGTCTCGTGGACTTGAAAACCCTGGTTCGATTCTCACAGCCGCCTAACAATTAAAAAAAAAATAAATAAAATAAATATATCATCACGCCTTTTACCCATTACTGGGTGTGGCACTCTGTCTAAGCAGATCTCGGTAAGTAATATATTTGTTCGCGTGAAGTGCGGTTACCAGCCGTCATTAACGGCCTTCAAAGATATTAGTGGAGAGGGAGCCACAGGGGTAGATTTTTAAATTGGTGAAAATTGTATGTCGGCTGTGGGGATCGAACCAGGGTTCTCAAGATCCACAGGACGACTCGATACCACTGAGCCACCTACCCCAATTTTATCACATTAATACTACTCATGTACAATATCTTTGAGGGGCGTGATTTGACAGCTGGTAACCACTCTTCACGCGCATAAATATATCATTTACTGACATTATATTTAAATTATTTTATTTTATTGAAGTTGTGTAACAGTTCTTATAATGATTAATTATAAAAACATCCTGTATAAACTTGTTACATTTTGTTTGAAAAAAGTGATTTGGATTTTTTTTTAATCAGATTGAAATAAGATTACCTATTTCAAAATTCAGGATTAGCTAATACTTTTTTGAGAATCGGGTTATATGTGGGTGGAAATAAAACTAAAACAATTGAAATTGACGCAAGTACATTTTTACAATTTTGTTTTGACTCCGGATTGCGACCCACAAATATGATATTTTGTTTGGATACATCAACCACACAATGTATCAAAATTCCTTCTCATCCCCTAACGTGGGGGATAATGCGGTTCATAATATTTTTATTTACAAATTTGGACGTTAAAGTAAACATATCATTTAAAAACAATAGAAGACTTGTTTTCACAATGACAGGAAATCTGTGCAATGTTACTAAGTTACTCATTATTACTGGTTAATTTGACATGTCGGGTGAAAAAACAAAAGTTGTTTGAAATGAAATAAATTGTTGAATTTAGAAGGACTTTTTTTAATGTAATGTAATTGGTTTAATAGTTATTTACGTAAAAAGTCAGGAAAGCGTTCAATTACAGGATGAGTAGATAGTTTGACACAGCTTACGAATCCTGTACGACACTTTACTGACGTGTTACGTATAACATTTTACCTGAAACTTATAAACAAATAATACATATTTTAAATTAAAAGAAATATTTGACTTACATATTCAGTAAGTATTTTATATTGCTAAATAACTAGAAACTCACGTTTCTTTCTGCCCTAGGCAGGTAATATGTTATTTTCCTGACTAGGCATACAAAGCAAAGCTTTCCTGAGTCTTAAATGTCAGGCAAATGTTTATATTTCTGTCAGTTTCAGGTAAATATAATTATTTTGGTTTAAATGTTACATAAAAAATATAAAGTAAACACTTGGCTATGTTTCACAAAATTCAGCCTCCAAGTCACCTTATGAGGGCATCGTCAGAGGCTGGCCAGCACAGTTGGTAACCATAGACGCGTTTCGCTCTTATTAGAGCTCATCAGTATGGTATAACTCACTTCTTCACCTAGAACAAAGTTCATGTGAAGAAGCTGGTGACGAAGAACTGTGCCAGCAGAGAATAAGATCTCTAACAAACTGGTAAGATGACATGAGAAGTTCTGTGGAACTGGTCATGCCATCTACCGAAAAAAGGGAAAGCTACGCAATAGCAATTTAATTTAAATTAAATGTTACAATAATCAATAAAATTCAAAATCATAAATAAATAAAATAAATAAATATATCATCACGCCTTTTATCCATTACTGGGTGTGGCACTCTGCCTAAGCAGATCTCGGTAAGTGATATATTTTTTGCGTGAAGTGCGGTTACCTGTCGTCAAATCACGGCCCCCAAAGATATTATTTGAAATTAATTATCTGTTATAATTGACAATGCAAAGTGTCACCGATGGATGTAAGCTCAGGCAAGTCCCTATATTTTGCGGGGATTCAGAAAAAATTGCGCTTTAGTTCGAATATTTTCCGAGCTTTGGATTGGTTGCGCTGTATTTTAATAAAATGCTGAGTTCCGATGACAAATTTATTCACATGAACTGATTAAATTACTTTAATGATAACTATCAAATTACCTGATTTGCGTATGTAAATAATTGATTAGATATTAAATACATTTGTGTATTTTTATTTTGACGCAATATTTATATCACAAAAACTCAAATAAATTGAAAAAAAAATGTAAAATTTGGCCCATACCGAAATTAGAAGCATTTAAAGTTTTACATCGAAGACAAATTCTAGTTGATATTACAAATTTGTAAAATTAATTTTGCTAAACGACTAAACTTTGATATTTGATATTTTGTTGATTGACAGTTGACAGATTAGAGTTTCCAAATTTTGTTTGATTTTAAATCATTCTTATAGTTTGACTTAGTTTTGCTTTACATTTCAAGTGTAGTAACGTACTTTTAATAAGGTGTTTGCACTTTTTTCAAAATAATTTTAATAACAGATTTTGCAAATTTATTCACATTAAAATATTTTTGTTCAAAACTATCTGCCACTCTTGTAACATCAATTTACATATAGCCACTGAAATATAATATTAACAGGAAAGCTGATAAAAAATTTAAAAAGCGGGATGATTTTTTGTTGTCACATTGTCTAATTGTAAAAATGCAAAATTATTGCAAATATTTTTTTATATATAATAAAATAATTACATTAAACTTCTAAACTTCCACTTTTGTAAATGCAAAATTGAAGGTTACATAACTTAGATAATTATGAATTTGAACTCTAACCTAACTAATAAATGTCAAAATAAATTAAATTTCAAACGTTACCACCGTTAAATTTTATTATTATTTAAAACAAATTAATGTGATGTAGGACAAATAGTATGAAAAATTATTGTTACAATCAAAACTGAAGTTTGTAAGAGGCTTATTTATAAAAATAAAAATTACTTTTTTCAATAAATTATTGGCCAAATAATGAAAACTACAGTATGTTACAGAATCTGTCTGTGTAAAATGTAAACAGATTTAGTTTCTAAAAACTATCCTGTATTTTATAGCTTAGTGTTTCGTTAGATTTGAAGAATGTTTAACATTTTCTTCGATTATAAAAAAAAACAAGTGTATAGCAGCAATATTTTGTTTCTAACTTGGCTATGAGAAAATAATATTATCAAAACAATATCAAAAGAAATAAATACATTGATAAAGTTAATATAATAGGATCAATTACAAAGAAGTACACCAATAATTTTATCGGGTATTGTATTTAAAGTAATAAAGCGTGAAAAAACTATAAAATAATGAAATAATAACAACGAAAGCAATACATGTTGCGATTTCTATACACAATGAACTTATATAAAAATATATGAATAACGGAACGTTGCTTGATACACTACCCACGGAGCCAACAGATCGCATTATTATATTTCTAAATATACGCTAATCAACTCTAATCAAACCTTTAATTTTACAAATTGATTTTTTATTACAATTGATCAACTGAAACAATGAAGTGTGCCACTGGCAAATTTTTCTCTTTTTCTTGTATTGTAATGTTTACAACCTGTTTTACACTGCCTTAAGAACTGCCATAGAAATAACTAGAACAATTAAAACTAGAATTGTGAATACGCTTTACAAAAGAAAGACCTTTTTATTTTAAAATCAACTTGTACCTGTGAGGTACAACCACACACTCACTGTGTTTTGTTTAGAGACAGGGTTGTATTAAGGATGGAGCAATGAGGGCGAAATATATCATCACGCCTTTTACTCATTACTGGATGTGGCACTCTTCTGTTCGGTTAACAGCCGTCAAATCACGGCCGCCAAAGATGTTAGTGCAGGGGTGAAAATTGTTCTCAATTCCACAGACCAACTCGAGCTATTGAGCTATTTAAATTAAGAGAAGACAAAAAAGTAATCTTGAAATTCGCGTGCAGGTAGGAGTTGATGGTAGTTCGCAGTGTTGCCATGGTTTTGGCAACAGCGCAATAATCGATCAGGTGTAGGTGATTTCATGCATTTAAGACAAAGAATGTTGTGACAGACTGAAAATAGGTTTTCAGGTTTCAGTTTCAATTGAACTGAAACCGTACTGCATGACTATAAGGCTGTGAAATTGATGTAAACAATTTATTTCATTCAAAATTGAACGGTAATTTGAAACAAGTGCTGGAAAATATTGTTTTTGATTGATTTTTAGAATTTCATGAGTTTAATGATCTAGAAAATTAATCTACATAGTTTGTGATTTGCTCCATTTATTACAATACTTGAAAATGTTGTAAGTTTAACGTATTTTTATCGGAAGACTCACAAAACTGATTTTGATAATGACAGTTATTTCAGAGGCGAAAGTAATTAAATTGATAATATGTTTGACGCCAGAACCTACGATGAAAACAGTAAAGGTCATCTTTAAAAACCCGAGAGATCAGTTTCTATGTATTTATAATTATCAGCAAGCGACGAATTTATATTTGTAAGAAACTTCAATCTTTCATTTATTCTTTTTTTCTAAAATTACTGCTGCAATGATAAATTAATATGCAACAAATTATAAATAAATATGATTGTTTGCAGGAACTGACAGCTGACAGTTTGACAGGAAGTCTGTCAACTAAAGTGAAGACAGAACCAGACAGTGTATTCCCGTTGCAGCTGCCTTCGGGACTTTCACATGGTAAGAGACATTTTAAAATTATTTTTATCTTAACCAAAAATACGAATTTAATTTTTTAAGTAACATTATAATTAATTCGGTGAAAAGTTGGATCTTGATTATGATTGACTAACAAAATGGCAAAATAAAGCATGAAAAATTTGTAATAAACATATTGATTATGTATTCTAAAAAATAAAATGTAAAACAATTCATCAAATGATTCAAACTTAAGATGAAATTCTGTGATAAATCTATAAGTTTATAGATCCATAACAAAATTACAGTAATATTTGTTGATAATTAAAAATAATTTCATAAAGTCATTCGTTTCTGCAGACCGTGCAATAAAACATTTTTTCTACGATTGCTATGAAAAGTTGACAATTACGCTCTCATTTGGCATCGTAAAGTTGACGTTTTCTGTGGAACAATCGAAAAATATCTTTTTTGCGCGTCTCCAATGGCAACGCGCGTTTCCAATGGCAACGCGCGAAAAAGATTATAAATGCGCGCTTATTTCAATAGTTACCAGGGATAAACAAACAAAACAGAAACTTGTCATATTGACTGTTGACAGAACGAATTTATTTTCAGTACGTATACGTTTTTAAATAATTTTAAGATGCAATCGTAGAAAAAATTATGTGTGTATCACGAGCGTAAAGTGTCTTTGTTCCTCTTACCGTGTTCGAGTAACAAAGAATCACTTTACGCTCTTAATACACAAATAACTATTTTGCACGTTTGTTATTAGCAAAAAAACGTAATAAAATAGTTGTTATTAAACTTCACTAAACAATCTAAAAAAAGTAAAGTTTTTGATGTTTCAAATGTAGTAAGAAAAATAAGTATATTTAGTTGAATCTCGAGCTTAGAAAAAAATAGTGGATGCAACTAGTGTTAAATGTGTCACTTTTTTGCAGTCATGGATTTACAACATTCGCATGCGGCTCATGCTGTAAGCTTCTTACTCGTGTAATAAAGTGACACTTTTACCACTAGTTGCTTTAACTATCAAAAAATATTCACTTTCTTATTCACTACCATGACAACACGTATTTAGCGCTCAGTTTTGCACCCTAGTGCGCAAAATAAGTATTTTGCGCACGCTACCAAAATATTTTTCCACGTTCTTTCAATTTACTTGAATAAATCCATAATTATTGTATTATTCTTTTTTGACCGTTGCAACAAAAATTTTGATTGTCTTTCGTGGCCGAAGTTCTTGTTTTTTGGCGCGTTCGAATGATTTTTTTGTCTCGACCAAAAGTGACATTCTCAGGCGCAACAAAAAAACGTTCATTTCGCGCACTTAATACAAAAATAAGTATTATTAGTTTGACAGCAAAAGAAGTACATAAAGTTAAAAAATGAAGATAAAATGTACTATTAATAAATGTTTAAATAACTTCGCAATTTCGGGCCCCTAAAATGATGGGCCCCAAGGATTTATCTATTTTACATCTATCAAGAAAACTAAATCTAATTTGTCGTAAAATTTTAATCACATACAATCAATTTTCTGATCTGATGATATAATAGCTATTTGCGCCCGGAACACAAGATTTTTGTACAGCCACCACAATAAATTATTTCCATTTTAAGAATTTAATTTTACAAGATTTCAGCGTAACAGGACATCAAAAATGATAATTGTTTATTTGCTATCACTAGTTGTCATTGCAACGTTTGATTTCGAGTTAAAAATTCAGAGAACGAGCGGCTTTTCTGTTTTGTTGTACACAAGCAGCAAAGTAACATTTTGCATTTATAAATACAAGCATAAATAAGTACTTTGTATATCCAGTGTAGAAAAATACTTTTGTGAGAATGTCCGTCAGTACGGTGGTGTGGATAGCGATACCGAATTCGACTCCTTAGATCCCGAGTTCGAATCGCATTCAAGCTAAAAATTATATAAACTACTACACTGCGGCTCGGTGAGTGCGGACCCTGTACTGTAATTGGGATTAAATTCCTGTTGTACAGCGTAACATAAATAAATAAATAAAAGTAAGCGAATTACGATTTCCATATATCTGAATTCAGTGTAATCATAAATTTCATGGCAATGATACAAAATGTAATTAATATAGAGTTAAAATAAAGTGAATTTATCCGTATAAGAGAAGAGGTTATAAAACTGAGTTTAATTAAATTTTAACAATTGTTCCATCGAAGATTATAAAACTACAATACTTCAATAAACAATAATATTTGCCTTATTAAGTAACATATTGTTGTATTTTAATCGTCCGAATCCAAAAGAAATTAAACTAATTAATTAATTGTCGAACAAGGTTTACTACCTGTAGGATCTAAATTGCTAAGATCTCTTAACGAACAATAAATAATGTTGTTTCATAAAACGAAATGACGTCACGTCAAGATTAAACTTGCTAAATATTAATAGCTTTCATACTTTTTACTTGTATAAATTATTAACTCCCCACGGATTGCTGTTATGATTCATCTTGATAGCGGCAATTCGTTTGCTACTACTTACTGACATTCAAGAATGTACAGGGTGTTTCAGGACTAGTGTAACAAACAGCTTATTCCTGAGGTCATTTGGAGCCAAAAATGTTATATGAACATAGGTCTTATTCCTTCTAGTTACCAAAATACAAGAGGTTGAAGTTCTATAAATAACACGAAATTTTCAAATTTTTGTAATCAAGATACTTTCGGAAAACAAGAGTTTTATGAAAAGTCATAACTTATTTGTCTTAATTAATTTTATTTATTAATATTAACGAATACGATTTAGAGAACAAAACATAAAATGAAACAATTAAATAGACACAGAACAACATAACCAAACATGGAATAGGTTAACACAATATGAAATAAGATAACAAATTTAAAAAAATTACACCAAGTGTTCAATATGAGCGCCTTGAACTCGTATGCATGTTAATATTAATAAATAAAATTAATTAAGACAAATAAGGTATGACTTTTCAATAAAACTCTTGTTTTCCGAAAGTATCTTGATTACAAAAATTTGAAAATTTCGTGTTCAACTTCAACCTCTTGTATTTTGGTAACTAGAAGGAATAGAACCTATGTTCATATGACATTTTTGGCTCAAAATGACCTCAGGAATAAGCTGTCAAAGTTTGTTACACTAGTCCTGAAACACCCTGTATTTTCCTTTTCTTCCTCACTACTTATAAATAATATTAAAATGCTAGGGTAAATTATTTTTGTCACAGAATACTGAAATTGAAATCATTTACAAAATTTGATTTCAAATATAATTCATCGCCATTTTACTTTTCGTTTAATATCTGCCAAACGGCTCACCTAATCAAATTCATCCTTATAAATAAAAATGTAGCCAAGAAAATTCTCTACAATTTTCATCTAACCAACTTTTCTCTTCGCCGACTGAGTCCCACGCTACATGCGTTCAAAGTTTTCCTAGTGGAGCCGTCGGCCGTCGGAAGATCGCGCAACGCAAGTTTGTTACGCCGCATGTGTAGTTTGTTGACGACGCGTGATTTAGTGGCTGTGCGTGAAGACGTGTCGCTAACGGCGCGTGTAAACTGTGAACTAATAGCTGGGGCCGGTCGCCGCCAACTACAAATGACACTTGGAGTGTCTTCCACCCAAGCGCATTCTTGTCAAGCTTTGGCTAGGACGCGACCAGGGCTTATTAAAATGTTTGAAATGTTTTTCAAGATGGAATATCAAGGGAAGAAAGTGAGACATTTTTTTGAGAAAATGCCCAACGAAAGACTTGTCAAATTGGATGGTTTGTTGCGTGGACAAAATATGAGATGAGATATTATAAGTGAGTGAAATAAGTCATTATACGACAGTGTGATAATGACATTTTACTCACGGTGTTGTCTTATAATTGCGGTTTTTAATTAATTAAATCTACCCCTGTGGCTCCCCCTCCACTAATATCTTTGGGGGCCGTAATTTGACGGGTGCTAACCGCACTTCATGCGAAAAAATATATCACTTACCGAGATTTGCTTAGGCAGAGTACCACAGCCAGTAATGGGTAAAGAGCGTGATGATTATTTATTTTATTTATTTATTAAATTTGAAAAAGGGTCAATCAAATTGAATAGAGAGATGCTGTCAAATAAGTAAAAAATCATTGTTGTCAAGTAGTTGCCTTGATTCAAATTGTTAGTTGTGTATCGTTGCCATGGATTTAAACATTTTAGTTGCAAGTTTAATAATTAATTTATGCACAATATTATAAAGGACAGAATAAGTTTGGTACATAGTAAATTTATTTATTTATTTATTTATTTATTTATATTACGCTGTACAACAGGAATTTAATCCCAATTGCAGTACAGGGTCCGCACTCACCGAGCCGCAGTGTGATAGTTCATATAATTTTTAGCTTGAGTGAGATTTGAACTCGGGATCTCCGAATTCGAATTCCGCATCGCTAAGCACACCACCGTACTGACGGATTTAATTTAATCAACAAATTTGAAGCAATTTTATTTATTTTATGGCATATATAATATTACTGTCTAAAGTTGGACAGTCATTTCAATGAATGAATTTTATTTATTATTAATTTGTTGTTTATAAAACCAGACATTAGTTAGTAAAAATAATTATGTGAGATACAGTAAAAACTGCTACAGTCAGATAAAAGAAATTATGAATGTGGATGAAATGAAAGGTATTAAATGAATAAAATATATATTATATTTTTTCCTATATATAAATCAAGGGAAGAAAGTGAGACATTTATTCTTGGTGCCGGTTTATTCCCCGAGCCGGAGGCAAAAATATAAAGTACATGAGAGAAAAATGGCATTTTCTTAACGAGGTATATATTTAATTTTTTCAATATGGCTTTACTTTTCTTCCCTAGATAAGAAAAATTTACTTTCTTACCCAGGGATGAAAAGTATCACTTTCTTTCAAATGAACAAATATAATTTTTTCTTTTTGGTAGGGTTAAAAAAAATAGTTATGTATATTTGACGGCTGTGTTTGACAGCTGGTAGTTGTTCTTCACGCGTATAACACAGAAAATGATTTTTTTGTAACCATTTTCTTCCTAATTACCTATTATAAAGAAAAAGGTTTCAAATAAAATCTAATTTTAAAATATGTATGTGACTTATATAGAGTGATCAAAATCAATTTGATAAGTCACGTGACCTGTCAAACTGTCAATGCCAATTTATTGTAACTTCTAGCAATAAAAGTTTGGTACCCAAAATCATGGGCGTGTGTGAATTATTATGATTTTATTAAATTCCTTAACATAATCTAAATTAATAACAAAACAAGTGACAATAAATTGACATTGACAGTTTGACAAATCACGTGATCAATATCAAAAAATTTTGCCAACTATTCAAATTGTTATAAATAAATAAATAAATATATCATCACGCCTTTTACCCATCACTGGGTGTGGCACTTTGCCTAAGCAGATCTCGGTCAGTGATATATTTTTTCGCGTGAAGTGCGGTTACCAGCAGTCTAATCACGGTCTTCAAAGATATTAGTGGTGGAGGAGCCACAGGGATAGATTTTTTAAATTGGTGAAAATTGTTTGTCGGCTGTGGGGATCGAACCAGGGTTTTCAAGATAAACCACTGATCCACCTACCCCATCAAATTGTTTTGGGCAACATAAATAATATATACTTTTATTTAAACAAGATAAAAGATAAATTAAATAACTTATCTAGAGAACTGAGCCCTTAGTAATATATACCGGGTGATACTAAAAAGTAGGAGAAATAGTTGACGTGCGAGAGAATAAAACTGTGCAGCTGCATCTGCTTTTAGTGTTGTTATTTATGATTTTTATTGAATGATATATGAACATGAAACATAATAATTGTAAAATTAGCAATAAAGAATATTTATGTATAAAGACAGAGTTTAATGCATCTAGGAAGAAATAAAATTAATGTAACTTATAATATTTATAAAAATAATAATTTATATTGAATTATTATTTAGTTTTATTAGTTATATATAAATAAGTCAATCAAACGCACAAGTTTTTAAAACAAGTTTTACGAAGTGCAAGAACAAACAAACAATAATTAATAAGTCGTTAATGAAGCATTATTTTCATGGCATGATTCAAGTAAAACATTTCGCAGTATAACATTAAATAATTTATAAAACAAATAATAATAAGAATTTGCACTAAAATGCAAACATATTTAACTTTAAACACTCGATAAAAATGCTAGCCGATACAAATTTAAATCGCACAAAAACATTCGACTGCTGTTCATAAACAAATGTCTTCAATTGTAAATAATTTCTAACTTAATTGCTTTTAGAACATACACTACAATATGTAATTATTCAATAACGAGACACCATCATATTCAGGTCTAATTACATGCACCGATTTTTGTTATTAACTCTGAAACACTGCAGCTTATACATGGTGGTGAATCTATTTTAAAAGTTCAAATATTTAAATCAAAAAATTGAAATAGAGGAAAAATTTCTGCATAATACTTATAATTTTCCTCTACCTCGAATCGAAAAAATGAGGGAAATGTTTAGCGGAAATTTTCTTCAAATCATCAAAAGCCATGAAATAATAAATTAAATGTAGCAATTACAATTAATTTTTTTTCTAAATTATATGTTTTTAATAAAGATATTTTATATCAAATACTGATGATTGCAAATGACAGATAAAAAAATATTTTTAATTCCAATCATAACGGACAATATTTACTATGCATTGCTTGAGAAAAAATGTATATTGACAGGTGTCAAAATGTCAATATTATATTGTTAAATTTTAAATGGTCTCCAAGGAGATGAATAAATAATAATCTTGAAAAAAGTAAAATTAAACGAATGAGAATGTAGTACTTTACATGTAGTTGAAAAATGAGTCACTTTCTATACAATTTTTCGTTAACAAAAAATGGCTTTCATGATCAATATGCAATATAGTAAGTTTTCTACGATTGCTATGAAAAGATGACAATTACGCTCTCATTTGTCATCGTAAAGTTGACGTTTTCTGTGGAACAATCGAAAAATATCTTTTTTGCGCGTCTCCAATGGCAACGCGCGAAAAAGACGTTAAATTCAATTTTCAATAGTTACCAGGGATACAAACAAAACAGAAACTTGTCATATTGACAGTTAACAAAACGAATTTAGTTTTAGACGTATACCTACGTTTTTAAAAAACTTTAAGATGCAATCGTAGAAAAAATGATGTGTGTATCACGAGCGTAAAGTGTCTTTGTTCCTCTTGCACTATTACACAAATAACTATTGTGTATTAAGAGCATAAAGTGATTCTTTGTTACTCGAGCACGGTAATTGCAGCGCGAGCCGAAGGCGAGAGCTGCAATAGTGTAAGAGGAACAAAGACACTTTACGCTCGTGATGCACACATCATTTTTTCTACGATTACATCTTAAAATCATTAAAAAACGTATGCGTACTAAAAATAAATTCGTTCTGTCAACTGTCAATATGACAAGTTTTGTTTGTATCCCTGGTAACTATTGAAATAAACGCGCATTTAATATTTTTTTCGCGCGTTGCCATGGGAGACGTGCAAAAAAGATACTTTTCGATTGTTCCACAGAAAACGTCAACTTTACAATGACAAATGAGAGCGTAATTGTCAACTTTTCATAGCAATCGTAGAAAAAAATATTTTAGAAACGGTTGACGGTAAGAAATGTAAACGCTCAAGATAATTTAAAATGACTATAAATAATATCTTGTTCGCATCCACCGTTTGGTTACTGCTGAGAATGTGATATTCCGGAGGTTAATAGACACATTTAGCATCGCGTCTAATAAATCTATTAGCTCGCCACCTGTCCACACTTTATCACCCGTCAGGAGAGTGTAAGCCCGCGTCGTGCCGTATTACAATGTTGGCTCGCGCGCCTAAATCCTCAAATCCTTCGTTGAGACAAAGTTATGAAAAGATTCAGTAAATATACACATCATTTGTAGCGGTGGCACGGACCCTTTGTTTATTCAACACAAACATTTATGCAGCTTGTTACGTTCTATTTTATTAGTTTGTTTTTATTTGAGTATCTACTGATTCGGTTTGGCGTTTAGTGTATAAATAAATAAATAATTTGAATTTATGTCTGTTTTATTTTTGAGACTAACCTACTTACAGTTTTTTCGATTGTTTTTCAACAAAAGCCATTCAAAAGATCTTGATGCCTACGTATATTCTCGATAGCCACAAGAACTTAATTCCAATTTTTTATTTTTTATGAAACTTCATTTAAATTGAAAACAATGTGTAGTTCTAGAAAGCCTTAATTGATTTTCATTAAACCGTAATAATTTGTTTTTAAATTTTGTGACGTCAGACTTAAGAAAAGTGAATCTCAAACAATGGAACTTACATATTATAATTATAGTCGCATTTATGATCTACTTTATCATTTAGAAAAATATATATAATAAATAAATAAATATATCATCACGCCTTTTACCCATTACTGGGTGTGGCACTCTGCCGTAAGCAGATATATTTCTTCGTGCGAAGTGTAGTCAAATCACGGCCCCCAAAGATGTTAGTGTTGGGGGAGTCACAGGTGTAGATTTAATTTGGTGAAAATTGTTTGCCGGCTGTGGGGATCGAACCAGGGTTCTCAAGATCCACAGGCCGACTCGATACCACTGAGCTACCTACCCCATAAATATAAAAATATATATACGAAGTTTAAATAACTTTTGTGCCAAATAATTACAAATATGCGTTGATATCAGTTTATTTCAGAAAGAAAAATAAATAAACTGTAAGATTATCTTAGTAAAGGTTTGATTACTACTGGTACGATTTCTTGATTTACACCATTCAGGTTGACTTTCCCTTCACTGAATTGTGTAAACATAACCAAAGTTTTGAACTAGGTAGTATTTAACAACCATTTTGTCCCGCGTGATGGTCGCGCGGGTTGAGGGCCTGACTCGCAACCATAAGGTCGTGGGTTCGGGTCCCGCCCGTGGCGACCATACAAAGAACATATCGGCATATGACCTTAGTAGTTGGTCCGATATATAAATTTAAAAAAAATAAAAAACAACCATTTTATTTAAATAATGTAAATAATATATATTAAATAATTATTAAATATCTGATGTGGACACCACATGACTTCCTTGTACACGTATTAAACTATAGATATTTTTTTAATTACACATATTTG
Organism: Pterostichus niger; assembly: GCA_947425015.1. NCBI lineage: Eukaryota > Metazoa > Arthropoda > Insecta > Coleoptera > Carabidae > Pterostichus > Pterostichus niger. Next base: position 32,639,663 of record OX380345.1, read on the forward strand.
ACATTAAATCTTTTATTTTTTGTTCTAATCCATAGCAAACTTAATTTTTTTTAATTCTAAAAATATATAATATTTAAATTTAGATATCTCGTTTATGCAAAAAGCTAATTTAAAAATTCTTAATGTGCTAGACGCAGAATTTAATTCTCTAAAACTTTTATTTGTAGCATTCATTTCTAAAATTAAAATAATACCATTTTTTTCAAGGAAAACTGTTAGCAGCTTCATGTAATGTGCCACTTCCGGTAGTTGTATAATGACCAAAAAGGGAGGTGCACAACTAGATGTTATAACAGTCCTAAATATAAAGTTTCAATTTTCTACAGTTTACCGTTTTTGAGTTATGCGAGATACGTACGTACAGACGGCATGACGAAATTAGTCAAAATGGATTCAGGGAGGGCCAAAACACCTATTTCCGTTGTAATCTGAGAACCGAAAATTTTCGCGATTACAATACTTCCTTTACTTCGTACAAGGAAGTAAAAATATAGTTATCAATTTTATGTATTTTCATCTAATATGTATAACTTTATTTTAGACTGCTATTAACAATGGCTGTTAAAATGGATTTTATCGTCCGCTACTATTGGCAACAGCAAAAACACCAAATATTTGTTGACATGTCAAGATTTTTTGTAAATGATTTAAATTGTAACGAATTAATAGTTTTATCAGTTATCTCCAGTTATGAAAATAAATTGCAAGTTATCAAATGTATATTAAAATATTTATATTAATATGATAGGTAATGTTTTGATGCAAATGTTATTTAATGTTTGCAGTTTGACATTTGACTGTCGAAAAATAAACAATATCACAATTATGGTATCTGTTTCATAAAGAGAAATAATATTTCTACCCAATTACATTGCCATAACATAAACATTCATGCTGTCATGCACTTTTAATTTTTGCTACTTTTAAATAGCTCCATCGTACAGATAACTGGGGACATGTGAACCTGTATTTAATCTCTTTATTCTATTCTTGGATCATTATCTGTATAAATATATCCACACATTTTACCTATTATTGGGTGTGTTATTCTGCCGTAGCAGATCTCTGTAAGTGATATATTTATCCACGTGAAGTGCGGTTACCATAACCTCCAAAAATGAGTGTAATTTTAATTAAAAAATAGAAAATAAACACTTGGCTATATTGCATCGTCAGAGGCTAGCCAGCACAGTTAGTAACCATAGACAATTAATTTTGTAAAAAGTATAAAATAAACACTTGGCTATGTTTCACAAAATTCAGTCTCCAAGTCACCTTATGAGGGCATCGTCAGAGGCTAGCCAGTACAGTTAGTAACCATAGACGCGTTTCGCTCTTATTAGAGCTCATCAGTATGGTATAACTCACTTCTTCACCTAGAACAAAGTTCATGTGAAGAAGCTGGTGACGAAGAACTGTGCCAGCAGAGAATAAGATCTCTAACAAACTGGTAAGATGACTTGAGAAGTTCTGTGGAACAGATCATGCCATCACCGAAAAAAAGGAAAAGCTACGCAATAGCAATTTAAATAACAACAAAGACAAAATTAATTGTCATCCAACACTTGGTGAAACAAGGTTTAATAAAAAGTATAAAATAAAAACTTTGCTATGTTTCACAAAATTCAATCTCCAAGTCACCTTATGAGGACCCGTTTGTTAGAGATCTTATTCTCTGCTGGCACAGTTCTTTGTCACCAGCTTCTTCACGTGAACTTTGTTCTAGGTGAAGAAGTGAATTATACCATACTGATGAGCTCTAATAAGAGCGAAACGCGTCTATGGTTACTAACTGTGCTGGCCAGCCTCTGACGATGCCCTCATAAGGTGACTTGGAGGCTGAATTTTGTGAAACATAGCCAAGTGTTTATTTTATATTTTTTATTAAACCTTGTTTCACCAAGTGTTGGATGACAATTAATTTTGTCTTTTATAATAAAATATCAAAATAAACACTTGTCTAAGTCTCACAAAATTCAGCCTCCAAGTCACCTTATGAGGGCATCGTCAGAGGCTGGCCAGCACAGTTGGTAACCATAGACGCGTTTCGCTCTTATTAGAGCTCATCAGTATGGTATAACCTACTTCTTCACCTAGAACAAAGTTCACATGAAGAAGCTGGTGACGAAGGACTGTGCCAGCAGAGAATAAGATCTCTAAAGAACGGTAAGATGACATGAGTGAGACTTAGACAAGTGTTGATATTTTATTATTAAACCTAGTTTCACCAAGTGAGCATTTAAAGACAATTAATTTTGTCTTTGTTGTTTTTTAATTGTGTCTTTGTTGTTATTGTAATTTTAATTGTTTGTCGGCTGTGGGAATCAAGTAATAAATAAGTATTTTTGGAGAAAATCTTATAATGCGATTCTGCTATGTCATCCGCACTTTCATTGGTGTTCCCGAGTGGGTGTGTACAAAATTAGTCGAGCAGTCAGACCCATTAGTTAGCCATACATTAGCGAGACGCAAGATCGCGATTCCAACGCACACATGCACATTTTTCACTTTCACAGTTTCACATCTAGGTGGCTTGTATCGTGCGTGCCATCAATGCAGTATGTTACACCAGACATAGCCATCTAACTCCTCTTCTTGTAGATTCATAAGAACACGTGATTGATTTGAACTTGAATGAAGTGATGACTGAATGCTATTTTAGATACATTAGTTTACTTTACATTGTTGTCATAGTGCCAGACAAGTGAATTAAATGTTGTTTTCTGTCATTTGTTACTAGATTATAATTTTGGGGATAAAATTAGGATTTATTAGTTTTTTAAATAAAATAAATATATCATCACGCCTTTTACCCATTACTGAGTGTGGTACTCTGCCGTACAGGATCTAAGTAAGTGCTATATTTCTTCGCGTGAAGTGCTAGTGGAAGGGGAGCCACAGGGGTAGATTTAATTAGGTGAAAATTGTTTGTCGGCTGTGGGGATCGAACCATGGTTCTTAAATCCACAGGCCGACTCGATACCACTAAGCCATCTACCCCAAGAGATTATAAATACATAAAATAAATATATCATCATGCCTTTTACCCATTACTGGGTGTGGCACTCTGCCGAAGCAGATCTCGGTAAGTGATATATTTTTTCGCGTGAAGTGCGATTACCAACTGTCAAATCATGGCCCCAAAGATATTTGTGGAGGGGGAGCCACAGGGGTAGATTTGATTTGGTGAAAATTGTTTGTCGGCTGTGGGGATCGAACCATGGTTCTCAAGATCCACAGGCCGACTCGATATCGCTAAGCCATCTACTCCATGAGATTATAAATAAATAAATAAATATATCGTCACGCCTTTTACACATTACTGGGTGTGACACTCGGTCGTAGCAGATCTCGGTAAGTGATATATTTTTTCGCGTGAAGTGCGGTTACCAGCCGTCATATCACGACCTCCAAAGATATTAGTGGTGGAGGAGCCACAGGGGTAGATTTTTTTTAAATTAGTGAAAATTGTTTGTCGGCTGTGGGGATCGAACCAGGGTTTTCAAGATCCACAGGCCGACTCGATACCACTAAGCCATCTACTCCAAGAGATTATAAATAAATAAATAAATATATCATCACGCCTTTTACCCATTACTGGGTGTGACACTCGGTCGTAGCAGATCTCTGTAAGCGATATATTTCTTAGCGTGAAGTGCAGTTACCAACCGTCAAATTACGGCCTCCAAAGATATTAGTGGAGGGGGAGCCATAGGGGTAGATTTAATTTGGTGAAAATTGTTTGTCGGATGTGGGGATCGAACCATGGTTCTCAAATCCACAGGCCGGCTCGATACCACTTAGCCATTTACCCCATGAGATTATAAATAAATAAATAAATATATATACTTTGCCGAAGCAGATCTCGATAAGTGATATATTTTTTCGCGTGAAATGCGGTTACCAACCGCCAAATCACGGCCCCCAAAGATATTAGTGGAGGGGGTTTATTTAAATTGGTGAAAATTGTTTGTTGGCTGTGGGGATCGAACCAGGTTTCTCAAGATCCACAGGCTGACTCGATACCACTGAGCCACCTACCCCATCCCATGAGATTATAAATGAGACAAATTTGGATACCACCAGGATTTGAACTTGGGACTAATGAATATTCTCTTTAAATAACAGTGTCACTGCTGACGACTTTTGTGTCGTCTTTCAGTTTATGAAAGAGTCATGGGATTGAAGCTGTCTATGACATAATAAAAATAGAGAAAACAATTGGAATAAAATCAAATCACAGACGACTGTAGCTAGGTTTGAAGAAAGACATATTAGCTTGAATTATCTACAATACAGAATTCTTGTAATTTAAAAGTAGCTCTTGTTAATTATCCATCCGTCTATCAACTAACTACCTTTGCACGTTCTCGCTCTGGTTCTCGCATTCGCGTTCATTATACTCCGTACAGAACACAGGCAGCGAGGCAGCGCCGCAGGCGGCATCGTTGTGCACTACAGCAGCAACGAACGCCGCACTGTAACCTGACACCCTGGCTGGCTTTTACCGGCAGGTAACACAATCCTGTAACGGCTCAGCCCGCTAGCTGGATAAGTGATCTCATTAGTGAAGTGATCCACCGAGAGAGATCAACTCTCAACTTCACCAACAGCCCTACAAGAGGGGAAGGGAAAATAGTGAGATGCAGCTTTACCTTTGATTGACTGAGTATATATTTTAGAGAAACAAAAACAACTGTGCTGTTGTATAGAAAGAAAAATGGCAGAAATTTCAGGCACCACTAAAAAAATAATAGGATTAAAATCAGGGTTCGAAGATATATATCGATCGATATATATCATGATATTTATTTTGATATATATCGTCATATTTTTGCAATGATATATATCCATTATATAAAAATTTCAAATAGTGTGTAATAAATACAGTATACCTCTCATTATTACTTTCTTTAATTCTGTTAAAATTATATTCTAAAGATAATTGTTATTTTACTAGCTTTTGACAAATTTTTATTTGGTATTCATTTTAGAAATACAAATCCTTTAATATGGTGGAAAAGTGTAACTATCAATGAGTCAGAGTGGCCAAATAAAAGTACATTTATTGAACTATGTGAACACTGCTGTAGCAGCCACAGCAGGGCTGGAACAATATTTCTCCACTTTTGGCATTGTCCAATCTCAATTACGTAATCGTCTCGGTAACGACAAAGCCCCTAAATTAGTTTTTATGTTTAAATATTTAAACCAAAAAGAAACTACAAAAAAAAAACTAATTTAGATTGGATTTGGCCAAGTGAGTCTCTATCTGCAACGCTATGTTCAGGAAGTTCATCAGAAGATGATGATTTGCCCCTATCTAGAATATAGGATTTTTTAAATATTCTTACTATTCTTAGTACTATATAATATTTGTGTATCCATTCAATGTATATTTACTTTTTTTCATTACCTATGTTAATTTTGTATTTAGGAGTAATAATTTATTTTGTATTTCCTATTGTGATAATAAATGTGTACAAAAACTAAAATTAAAAAATAAATATCCAAAAAGTGATATTTATCTGATATATATCCTATATATCAGATATTTTGATATTTATTATAAATATCATGATATTTACGAACCCTGATTAAAATAAAATGGCTGGTAGTACAAGCTCTGTTTTTGTCTGTTTTAAGAGCAGTGTATTTGGGTGTTTTAGCTATCTCTAATATTTTAAAACCCTGTTCTTAAAACACCCAAAAACAAAACTGGTGCTACCAGGCTTCATATATAGGATTTGAACCTAAACGCTTAAATTACGAGTATCTTCTCTTTCTATATTTTAGTATAGAAGTTTTTGATACTTTTGGAAATATGTAGTTAAATCTATTAAATGTAATTTTCTATTGGATGTAAACATCAAATGTTTAGTTATTTTTGTAGTAACTTTTTACGTTGTACTTTTTATGGTATGCACATTGTTGAAACACACAGTATATACAGGGTGTTTCACAACTTAGAGCAAAAAATTAAAGGGTATATTCTGTACGACGTGCTGATCATGAAACAAAAAGAATTTTGTTTAAATTCGAAAAATTAAGGGTTGTTAACCTAAAACATTTTTTGTAGTACTGCACTGGATTCGCTTTCCTATTAAACATAAACAATGAAGTAGGTATCAACTACGAAAGAATAATTACACAATTCAATTATTAGCAGTTATTTATAATAGAATTTTATTTAATTAATAACTTTAACATAATCATCCACCCAGTGGCAGTGGTAACGAAAAATTTAGGTCTGGGAAACATGGAAAATAGTTTTGCGATTTAAAAAAAAATTTTTTTGTTTCATGATCAGCACGTCGTACAGAATATACCCTTTAATTATTTGCTCTAAGTTGTGAAACACCCTGTATAGAGCGATCAAAACAAACTACTAGTCACGTGACCTGTCAAACTGTCAATGTCAATTTATTCTAGGATGAAAAGATCTTGAGAACCCTGGTTCGATCCCCACAGCCGACAAACAATTTTCACCAAATTAAAACTACCCCTATGGCTCTCCCTCCACTAACATCTTTGGGGGCCGTAATTAGACGGCTGATAACCGCACTTCACGAGAAGAAATAAATCACTTACCGAGATCTGCTTACGGCAGAGTGCCACACCCAGTAATGGGTAAAAATAAATATATCATCACGCCTTTTACCTATTATTGGATGTAACACTCTCCCGAATCAGATCTCGGTAAGTGATATATTTTTTCGCGTAAAGTGCAGTTACCAACGAAGATGTTAGTGGAGGGGGAGCCACAAAGGTAGTTTTAGACGGGGCCCTCGGCAGTCGCAAACGAGGGGCCCCCTAAGACAAACAAGAATTGCTTGTATTAGATAATAAAAATTAGAGCAAAAATTTTCAAATCGCGCCTTTCTGATTTTAGTAAAACATCTTTTTGATTAAAATCTATCACTTAAGAAGCAAAAGCGCTAACTAATCAACCACAACAAACAGTAATAATAAATAAATAAAAGAGTCGCAAGTAACAAAACACAGTAGGGTAGCATTTATATTTCGTAGAGACCCAATCAATTGAAAATGATTTATGAGATTAAAATAATTCAAGAAAATATAACGAGTAAAAAACAAGCATGGCTGCGACCTCACGCAAGTATTTTATACCTCAATTGTTTTGTGGAGCCCCTTATCATCACAACGGAGCTAAAAACAACTAATCGTAGATCAAAATAAGCTGTCAACAACATAATGACGTATTGCACACACTCGGATTTGTTTCTCAGAATTGGTGACGGAGGTGTCATATCTCGCTTGTCATTTGTTCTGTTCAAAGTTACATATGTGATTCTACAGGGTGGCTCGCCTAAATTGTACCACAGAGCACTTGAGATATAAACTGAAACTTTATTTCAATAGGTCCTCCATTTAATTTTTTTAAAATGTAATTTCATCTAAATTGAAAGTTTTAATATGGGGTAGGTGGCTCAGTGGTATCGAGTCGACCTGTGAATCTTGAGAACCCTGGTTCGATCCCCACAGACGACAAACAATTTTCACCAATTTAAATCTACCCCTGTGGCTCCCCCTCCACTTATGTCTTTGGATCGCGTGATTTGACAGCTAGTTACCGCACTTCACTAGAAGAAATACATCACTTACCGAGATCTGCTTAGGCACAGTGCCACACCCAGTAATGGGTAAAAGGCGTGATGATATATTTATTTATTTTTTATTAGATAAAATGACTGATTTATAAACGCGTGCTATGCCACAAATACGTTATTGAAAAATAAATTAATAATGATGTTTTCTGAGAATTCACCACACGTCACTGTCAACCAATAGGTTCACGAATTTGTTTGAAAATGAACCAATGAAATGTATATTTCGTCGGAAATTCATCACTAGTGAAATTTCATCCGAAATACCACTGTTAATAATATCCTTGGTTACGAATAAAATAAATGATATTTTCAATATTTTCATAAACGTCAATTTTGAATATTAAATGTACACTGAAAAAATGTAGAATTTTCATCATTGTAATACCTAATTAATAATGAGCAAATAAATAACTAACTATTCTTGTTAATTAACTCTTGTTTGGTAAATTCTCAAGCCGAATACAACTCGTAGTATGAAAATTGACAGATAATATTTTGACATAAATATACATTCGTTGTTATGGAAATAGGAAACACAACTCATAATTTATGTCAAAATATTTTCTGCAATTTTCATACTACTTGTTATATTATATATGAATATTTGTAGTGAATAATGCAATAGTATATTATGCATCAAGGGAGGGAAACAAGTGATTATTCACACAAGGGATAATCGCGCCCTCCCGTGAAGCATATTATACTTTTCGTAACAAGTTCACAAAAATTACCGTCTTATGGGGGCAAATATCAAATATGGGTTGCGTAACTAGTTACTCTAAGGAGAGAAACATGCTACCTAGGGAGAGAAACATCCTACCTAGGGAGAGAAGCAGTGTTTCTCTCTCTAAAATTTGGGAATAAGAACGTGTTTCTTGTGCATTTAAATATTGAACTTTTTCCTAAAGTAATTAGATAAGCAATAGAAAAAGAAATCTCGTGGTTGTGGCATAGTTTTCGTGAGATACCTTGTATATATTACCTTCAAATTAAAACTTGAGTCATCAATATTTCCTTGAATAACTAGGTCATAAAATGAACTTAATTTCATGTCATACTTAATTATGCTGACGAAGATCTTATTGGGAAAGGTTTAACTTGCTTCATCATAAAATTGCGCGTGTATATTTACGTAATTTGATTCGTCAGAGCTGCATTTGCATTTATATTATTATTTCGTCATTTATTCACACAAATATTATATTTGATATAGAGCTATATGGTGCTATTTTGTAATTTTCTATAACGCTACAGACCTGTAAATTTGAACAAAATCGCATCATATTTGACTGTTAAATGGCGTTAAATGTATTTGTCAATAAAAATCTATGTGCTTTTGTTCAAATTTACAGAACTGTAGCGTTATAGAAAAATAAAGAATAGCACCAATAGTTATTTTATTGTAGGATTGATATTCATACATTCCACATTAGTTACATTAAATTTAAATTAAAATTAGCTCTGTGGCTTTCGATCCACTAATTTTTGAGGCTATGATTTAACGGCTGGTAACCGCACTTCACACGAAGAAATATATCTCGTACCGATGTCAGCTACGGCAGAGTGCCACACACAATAATGAGTTAAAGGCGTGATGATAGATTTATTTATTTATAAATGTCAATTTATTTTATGTTTACAGTAGTGATTTATAAAATTTGAGGTTTATATAAAATTAAGAAATTAAAAATAAATTTTAGTTTAATCGCGTAATTTATTAATTTAGTTAGTTTAAGTTACTGTCGTCTGATTGGTTAAGCTTACATTTTTGTCAGAGACACAAGAAACCCTAATTACACAATAACAAATTGTTGTGAAGCTAACTTCACATTAAAATTCCTTTGCATCAAAACTGAAATTGTATTGATTTAGTAAGTCGTAAAGTTCGTTTTATTAATTTGTTTTACTTATTAGAAAACCGTTAGGAATTTATATGAAAATATAACAATTTTATCACAAATCAAGTTTATTACATTATAAAACCAATTTCGCACAACATAATATTATCTTATCACCGCAGAAAAAAAGTTAATTCCATTTGAAAATGAAAAACATCTGAATAGCGTGTTTACTATTATTTACAAATCTGTTATCTATGTTTCTTTTCGCTTGATGCCTCCTGAAATAACGCATGAGTTTAATCAAAAACAAGAAAAAAACTACAGCCTTGATATTAGCTTCATTTATTCATTAACTTGCGTGTTTATAACAAAATGGCGCTCAATTTAATTTTGTTTGACATCACGCCATTTCCCCAATACGTTGATAAGCAAATGTTCTTGTAATTCTACTGCATTTGTTTTTAGTATCAAATATTGAATGATATATTTTTCAACGTAAGTGAAAAAATCATTTTTATCATTTAAAAAATAATAACTGTAAAAATAAGAAAGCGCGTACTATTTAAAATTAAAAACAATAAAGATATTTATGTGGATCGAATTTTCAATTGTTTTATTTCAAGAATTAGAAAAATTGAAACAGGAATTATGTTCATATTTATAGCTATGTCACAAGAAAAAATGTCAAATATAAATATTTTATATCAAAAGGTTTTAATTCTCTAATTTTAATTCATAGCTATAAAAAAATTAAACAAAAATATATAATATTTACATTTCATTTTCAAAACTGAATAATTTTGTTATTTAAAATATTTATACTAAACTTATCACATTTATACATATTTATATTCACATTGGTTACAGAATATAAACGAGAACATTGTAAATGAAATGATTTCATGTTTTTTTCTTTTAAATTTTATTCAAAATACGATGACATTCTATTTTTGTCATTGCACAAGTAAAAAATCAAGTTTTGCAACGAGTTGAAAGGTTAAAGGGCAAACTAAAGATAACTCAACACCGCTAAACAAGTTGATATCGCTTAACCTCATCACTCAATGCCAGATCTGTCACAAGAGTGACAAAATTTCATATTTCCATACATACTTCTCTCATTTACATTTTTAAATAATTTCAAAATTATTGGCGTATTCAGTTTTTATAAAGTTAAGCAAATAAATAAATATATAAATATATCATCACGCCTTTTACCCATTACTGGGTGTGGCACTCTGTTAAGCAAGTAGCAATTATAATTACAAACTAGTAAATTTCTCATTTGTATTGAGACTAAACCCAAAAACATTGTACTAGAGCAGCGGTTCCCAACCGGTGGGTCGCGACCCACAAGGGGGTCGCCTAAGCTTTTTTGGGGGGTCGCCTTGGCTTTTTTGAGGGGAAAGAATATAATCACTAAGTCCTAAAATATATTTTGTCAAACCTTTTATTTTTTGTTTTATTGATCAAATATGCGAAAAGGGGGTCGCGAACATTTTTAAAAAACTAAAAAGGGTCACGATTAAAAAAAGGTTGGGAACCGCTGTACTAGAGAAAATCCAAGTTTCAAACATGTTATTGGTTTTTAAGATATTTGAGTTTTTAATTGGCATTAAGTTTTACGTCAGAGCATTGCGATCTTTCTTTAACCATCTCTCTTACACATCTAGTCTATTTCTACTATTCACATCTTCTGTCTTCATCTAACAGACTGTTAATTTTGAGGTTATTGTAATGTTTACGTCGTTATATACAAAATTAATTTCTATACTTAATAAAATAAATAAAATAAATATATCATCACGCCTTTTACCCATTACTGGATGTGGCACTCTGTTAAGCAAGTAGTAATTATAATTACAAACTAGTAAATTTCTCATTTGTATTGAGACTAAATCCAAAAACATTGTACTAGAGAAAATCCAAGTTTCAAACATGTTATTGGTTTATAAGATATTTGAGTTTTTAATTGGCATTAAGTTTTACGTCAGAGCATTGCGATCTTTCTTTAACCATCTCTCTTACACATCTAGTCTATTTCTACTATTCACATCTTCTGTCTTCATCTAACAGACTGTTAATTTTGAGGTTATTGTAATGTTTACGTCGTTATATACAAAATTAATTTCTATACTTAATAAAATAAATAAAATAAATATATCATCACGCCTTTTACCCATTACTGGATGTGGCACTCTGTTAAGCAAGTAGTAATTATAATTACAAACTAGTAAATTTCTCATTTGTATTGAGACTAAATCCAAAAACATTGTACTAGAGAAAATCCAAGTTTCAAACATGTTATTGGTTTATAAGATATTTGAGTTTTTAATTGGCATTAAGTTTTACGTCAGAGCATTGCGATCGTTCTTTAGCCATCTCTCTCACACATCTAGTCTATTTCTACTATTCACATCTTCTGTCTTCATCTAACAGACTGTTAATTTTGAGGTTATTGTAATGTTTAAGTCGTTATGTACAAAATTGATTTCTATATTTAATAAAATTAATAAAATAAATATATCATCACGCCTTTTACCCATTACTGGGTGTGGCACTCTGTTAAGCAAGTAGCAATTATAATTACAAACTAGTAAATTTCTCATTTGTATTGAGACTAAATCCAAAAACATTGTACTAGAGACAACCCAAGTTTCAAACATGTTATTGGTTTATAAGATATTTGAGTTTTTAATTGGCATTAAGTTTTACGTCTGAGCATTGCGATCTTTCTTTAACCATCTCTCTTACACATCTAGTCTATTTCTACTATTCACATCTTCTGTCTTCATCTAACAGACTGTTAATTTTGAGGTTATTGTAATGTTTACGTCGTTATATACAAAATTAATTTCTATATTTAATAAAATAAATAAAATAAATATATCATCACGCCTTTTACCCATTACTGGGTGTGGCACTCTGTTAAGCAAGTAGCAATTATAATTACAAACTAGTAAATTTCTCATTTGTATTGAGACTAAATCCAAAAACATTGTACTAGAGAAAATCCAAGTTTCAAACATGTTATTGGTTTTTAAAATATTTGAGTTTTTAATTGGCATTAAGTTTTACGTCAGAGCATTGCGATCTTTCTTTAATCATCACTCTCACACATCTAGTCTATTAAATTTCTACTATTCATGTCTTCTGTCTTTGACTAACAGACAATTAATTTTGAGGTACTTGTAATGTTTACGTCGTAATATATAAAATTGATTTCTATATTTACTCGTATATATATTATTTCATAATTAATTAATACATTACTTAAATAATATATATATCATCATCATCACGCCTTGTACCCATCACTGGGTGTGGCACTCTGCCTAAGCAGATCTCGGTAAGTGATATATTTTTTTCGTGTGAAGTGCGTTACGAGTCGTCAAATCACGGCCCCCAAAGATATTAGTAAATAATATGGTTTTTAAATACTTGGTAGTTAGAAACCTGGTTAGGTTTATACAAATCAGTGAAGGGAAAGTCAAACTGAACGGTGTAGATCAGGAAATCGTACCAGTAGTAATCAACTTTATTTATATATTTTTCTAAATGATAAAGTAGATCATAGAAGTAAATACAATTATATGTGAGCTCCACTGTTCATGATTCATAATTTCTTCAGTTCGATGTCACATTTATTTTTAATTATTATAGCTTAATGAATATCAATTAAGGGCTTTCTAGAACTGGTCATTGTTTTAAATTTAAATAAATAAATATATCATCGCGCCTTTTACCCATTACTAGGTGTGGCACTCTGTCTAAGCAGATCTCGGTAAGTAATATATTTTCTCGCATGAAATGCGGTTGCTAGCCGTAAAATCACGGCCACCAAAGATATTAATGGAGGGGGAGCCACAGGGGTAGATTTAATTTGGTGAAAATTGTTTGTCGGCTGTGGGGATCGAACCAGGGTTCTGAAGATCCACCACTGAGTCACCTACCACATAAATAAATAATAAATGAAAATTTATAATAAAAAATAAAAAAATAGTAGAGAATCGTCTTTAATTCGTTATGGTTTTAGTTGTGTCTGTTTCTATCATATTAGCAGCATTGATATTAAATCCAGGGCCAAGGTATATAAGTTGTGAATACGATCAGGAACGCTTTGGTTTGCTAGGGAGTAGGGAAGGCATTTAATTTCCATTATTTTAGTAGACTGGTGCCATGAATGCAGCAGCAGGCACGAAACACGTGTTCTGTATGCCCCAACGTCCAATGCTACGTATTTATCGGCCTATAAATAACGTACTTGCAGTATAAATTATTAGTTATACCTCAATACGGGATGTCAGGCTGCATTCAAGTCAAACTCAAACAGGATTCATTCATACGCACACACGCACGCACATACGCCTTAGTATGCCTTCATTCTTCCACCATCAAATCAGACACGACTATTTTACCAGATACAATACAGGGTGTTTCAGGACTAGTGTAACAAACTTTAACAGCTTATTCCTGAGGTCATTTTGAGCCAAAAATGTCATATGAACATAGATCCTATCCCTTCTAGTTACCAACATACAAGAGGTTGAAGTTCTATAAATAACACAAAATTTTCAAATTTTTATAATCAAGATACTTTCGGAAAACAAAAATGCGCGCAAATAGGGGATGGGAAAGTTGGCTTCTATTTGGATATCTGTCTTGTATTCTCTGGACGCATAACAGGCATTACCATTACATAATCCATAAATAAAAATCATATCTGCATATTCAGCAGTACTATAACCATCCATTATGAAACAATAATACAATCAAAAGTACAACAATTTTTAATTAAGACAAATAAGGTATGAGTTTTCAATAAAATTCTTGTTTTCCGAAAGTATCTTGATTACAAAAATTTGAAAATGTCGTGTTATTTATAGAACTTCAACCTCTTGTATTTTGGTAACTAGAAGGAATAGGACCTATGTTCATATGACATTTTTGGCTCCTGTATATCATCACTTTTACCCATTACTGAAAGTGGCACTCTGCTGAAGCAGATATACTTATGCGGTTCGAAGCCGTCAAATTATAGCCCCAAAAATGTTAGTGTAGGGAAAGTTTTTACATGGTAAAAAATATCACTTACCGAAATCTGCTTCGGCAGAGTGCTACACTCAGTAATGGGTAAAAGGCGTAATGATAAATAAATAAATAAATATATTATCACGCCTTTTACCCATTACTGGATGTGGCACTCTGCCTAAGCAGATCTCGGTAAGTGATATATTTCTTCACGTGAAGTCAAATCACGGTCCCAAAGATATTAGTGGAGGGGGAGACACAGGGGTAGATTTAAATTGGTGAAAATTGTTTGTCGGTTGTGGGGATCGAACCAGGGTTCTCAAGATCCACAGGCCGACTCGATACCACTGAGCCACCTACCCGATAATAATATTGAAAAAATATAATACTCGGACACCTATCGGGAATTATTCTCATTACCATGGAGCTTAATTTTGTTAAAGAAGAAGAAGAAGAAGTGAAACAGAATAAAGATTAATGTTGGTGTTCTCACGGCGAGGTGTTACTAACGCGCATTAGCACAGTCTGATGCGTTACCAGAGAGCTATTTAAGAGGGATAATTATAAAGTTGTCGCCTCACAAATTAAGACACAAAAATGGTGAAGCAAAACAACAATAAGTTATACACAGAGTGCACGTATGATTCTACCGTAACACGCATTTTATTACTAGTCATATATCAGCTCTGCTCACGAAAACAAAACAAACGTTTCAAAAAAGATTAACGACGCCGACCCATACCGAACGATGGAGGGTCTCTCTCAATATCAGAGTCAAGCACCCTTCATTCACGGTTATTTAAAACGGATTTTTATAAACAACCGACCGTCGGTTTCAAAACAATCACTTACTACAGTCTCACCAATCGTAAATGCCCTCTGTCCCATGTTCTCTGCGCACTGCATGTATGGTACGTGCCGTGCCGTGCCGTGCCGTATTCATCATAAAGAACACCAGTCAATTCCCGCTTGACAATTACATTTTTATTCTGCCCGGAAAACGTTTGACACGATATATTTTACTATTTCAACATTATTCATAAAAAATCTGATGTGGACACCACATGACTAAAATATATATACGAAGTTTAAATAACATTCGTGCCAAATAATTAAAAATATGCATTGATATCAGTTTATTTCAGAAAGAAAAATAAATAAACTGTAAGATTATCTTAGTAAAGGTTTGATTACTACTGGTACGATTTCTTGATTTACACCATTCAGGTTGACTTTCCCTTCACTGAATTGTGTAAACATAACCAAAGTTTTGAAATAGGTAGTATTTAACAACCATTTTGTCCCGCGTGATGGTCGCGCGGGTTGAGGGCCTGACTCGCAACCATAAGGTCGTGGGTTCGGGTCCCGCCCGTGGCGACCATACAAAGAACATATCGGCATATGACCTTAGTAGTTGGTCCGATATATAAATTAAAAAAAAATAAAAAACAACCATTTTATTTAAATAATGTAAATAATATATATTAAATAATTATTAAATATCTGATGTGGACACCACATGACTTCCTTGTACGCGTATTAAACTATAGATATTTTTTTAATTGCACATATTTGACATTAAATCTTTTATTTTTTGTTCTAGTCCATAGCAAACTTAATTTTTTTTTTAAATCTAAAAATATATAATATTTAAATATAGATATCTCGTTTATGCAAAAAGCTAATTTAAAAATTCTTAATGTGCTAGACGCAGAATTTAATTTTCTAAAACTTTTATTTGCAGCATTTATTTGCAGCATTTATTTCTAAAATTAAAATAATACCATTTTTTTCAAGTCAGCTTCATGTAATGTGCCACTTCCGGTTAGTCTATTTTAACCAAAATCTATTATGTTATTTCCATTGATATAGTAGTCTTATATACCAAATTTGGAAAGTTTTAAATTATATTTGAATATAGTTTTTCATGAAAATCTATTATAGGCTTCAAGTAAAGTACCACTTCCGGTAGTTGTATAATGACCAAAACGGGAGGTGCACAACTAGATATTATAACAGTCCTAAATATAAAGTTTCAATTTTCTACGGCTTACCGTTTTTGAGTTATGCGAGATACATACGTACGTACGTACGTACGTACAGACGGCATGACGATATTAGTCAAAATGGATTCAGGCAGGGCCAAAATATCTATTTCCGTTGAAATCTGAGAACCGAAAATTTTCGCGATTACAATACTTCCTTTACTTCGTGCAAGGAAGTAAAAATGTAAAATAAACACTTGGCTAAGTCTCCTAAAATTCAGCCTCCAAGTCACCTTATGAGAGCATCGTCAGAGGCTGACCAGCAAATTAGGGAATAAGAACGTGTTTCTTGTGCATGTTTACGAAAATTATTTTTTACTGCAGATTTTAAAAATCGAAATTAAACAGTGAGAACATTTTAAATTTAGAAAAATTCAAATTCAAATCAAGTCTGGAACTATTACAGCTTCTTAAATATCTAATGTTGAATTAATTTTATAACCGACTAGGACATAGTTTAGCAGGCATCAAGAAAAAAGAAGCATGCACTCTAGTGTGTGTGTGTGTGTGTGTGTGATGACGTCACGGGAGGCCGGGGGCCTTGTTTGTCCCGGTGACCCCTGACTCCGCAGATAATCCCGACCGGCGCCGCTATCACACGCAACGCGCTTCTTGCGTAGTTGAAATTACTGATAATGCGATCGGTCTATGATAAGATATTTATACTTGTTCGCAGTAACAAAATGAACATATTCAATCCTACCTAAACTTACTTCAAAAGAGCTTGACATATCATTCATAAAAATAAATAAATATCATGCCTTTTACCCATTACTGGATGTGGCACTCTGCCGTAACAGATCTCTGTTATTAATATATATTTATATAGGTTAGTACGGTGGTGTGGATAGCAATACGGAATTCTAATCCGGAACTCCCGAGTTCGAATCTCACTCAAGCTAAATTATATGAACTATCACACTACGGCTCGGTGAGTGCGGACCCTGTACTGTAATTGGGATTAAATTCCTGTTGTACAGCGAAACATAAATAAATAAATATCAGCCACTAAAGATGTTAGACACAAGAGAAATTTTAATGTAGTGAAAATTGAGACCATTCCATTTATAATTTTCAGAAAAACTTTTCTTCGTGTTTTAAGACTGGCAGTGAATTGTTTTTGAGTGGGTATATGGGTGTTTTTGAAGTTGAAATTGAATGTGGGGAATCAATGGTCTCACGTTACCCAGAATAATTGAGTGTAGAATGTCCGAATCGGCAAGGAATTTGCGCGTCGTTTACGGCGATTAGCTCTAAATGAAGTGAGCAATCTTGCCCGGGGTTGGTGTCGGTTAACACGACTCAAGTCCAATTGAAACACAGGGCTGGCGGTGCCAACACACGTTTCTAAGACGCAGAAATAATTTAAATTAACTACCTATATTCTACATCAGAAATTCGTAACTTTTTGTCATCCTGGCCCCCCAAATTTTTCAAATATTTTTGCCCTCCTCCCCCAAGTTTCTACTGAAATTACGAATGTGCCACATCCAGTAATAATGGGTAAAGGCGTGATGATATATTTATTTTGTAACATATGCACAAGAAACACGTTCTTATTCCCTAAGTTTAGAGAGAGAAACACTGCTTTTCTCATCTAGGGAGAGAAACATTATGTTTGTGTGAAGTTGGCAACTCCACACGCGGGAATAATCGATTGTTTCCCTCCCTTGATGCATAACATACTATTTTATTTTTGAAAAAATCATTTTGTCATAATATAAATTAACTACCCATATTCTACATCAGCAATTCTTAACCTTTTGTCATCGTGAACCCCCAAATTTTCCCAACATTTTCCTCTCTTCCCCTCCAGTTTCTATTGCAATTAAGAATGTGCCGCATCCAGTAATGGGTAAAGGCATGATGATATATTTATTTTATTTAAAAAATAATAATTTCGTCATAATTTAAATTAACTACCTAGTATATTCTTCATCAGAAATTCTTAACCTTTTGTCATCGTGCATCCACATATTTTCCCAACATTTTCCCCCCTTCCCCTCCAGTTTCTACTGAAATTACGAACGTGCCACATCCAGTAATGGGTAAAGGCATGATGATATATTTATTTTATTTAAAAAAAAAATAATTTCGTCATAATTTAAATTAACTACCTATATTCTACATCAGCAATTCTTAACCTTTTGTCATCCTGGCCCCCGAAATTTTTCAAATATTTTTGCGCCCCCTCCCCCTCAGTTTCTACTGAAATTACGAATGTGCCACATCCAGTAATGGATAAAGGCGTGATGATATATTTATTTTATTTTTGACAAAATAATTTAGTCATAATTTAAATTAACTACCTATATTTTCATCAGCAATTCTTAACCTTTTGTCATTATGGACCCCCAAATTTCCCAAATATGTTTACCCCCTTCCCCTCCAGTTTCTACTGAAATTACGAATGTGCCACATCCAGTAATGGGTAAAGGCGTGATAATATATTTATTTTATTTTTGAAAAAATAATTTCGTCATAATTTAAATTAACTACCTATATTCTTCATCAGCAATTCTTAACCTTTTGTCATCGTAAACCCCCAAATTTTCCAAACATTTTTCCCTCTTCCCCTCCAGTTTCTACTAAAATTACGAATGTGCCACATCCAGTAATGGGTAAAGGCATGATGATATATTTATTTTATTTTGGGGTAGGTGGCTCAGTGGTATCGAGTCGGACTATGGATCATGAGAACCCTGGTTCGATCCCTACAGCCGACAAACAATTTTCACCAATTTAAAAAATCTACCCCTGTGGCTCCTCCACCACTAATATCTTTGGAGGCCGTGATTTGACGGCTAGTAACCGCACTTCACGCGAAAAAATATATCACTTACCGAGATCTGCTTAGGCAGAGTGCCACACCCAGTGATGGGTAAAAGGCGTGATGATATATTTATATTTATTTTTTCATTTTTGAAAAAGTAATTTCGTCATAATATAAATTAACTACCTATATTCTTCATCAGCAATTCTTAACCTTTTGTCATCGTGGACCCCCAAATATTCCAAACATTTTCCTCCGTTCCCCTCCAGTTTCTCCTGAAATTACGAATGTGCCACATCCAGTAATGGGTAAAGGCATGATCATATATTTATTTTATTTAAAAAATAATAATTTCGTCATAATTTAAATTAATTACCTATATTCTTCATCAGGAATTCTTAACCTTTTGTCATCGTGAACCCCCAAACTTTCCAAACATTTTCCCCCCTTCCCCTCCAGTTTCTACTGAAATTACGAATATGCCACATACAGTAATGGGTAAAAGGCGTGATGATATATTTATTTTTGAAAAAAGCATTTTTTTCTAAATTATAAAACACCTTTATATTTATCTTAAGTGGGATTCAAACTCGGGTTCTCCTGATTCGAATACCGTAACGCGAACAACACCACCGTACTGCCGGACAATCAATGTGTTAACAATGTGAAGCATGAAACAAAAATAACTGGGTATACACATAGTGAAAGTCCGGCCCTGTAAGGTAAAAAATGCACGGTTAATAAAGGCCGCTGATTGAGGTATAAACCACGGGACTTGACTCAGTCAAATGTGTATCGCTGTATTATTCGCACCTTGTTTTATAATATAAATATAAATACGATTTTCACTGTAACTATGGCAACCATTAAGCCTGTAAGAACGCTTGGAATACGACACTCTGGAATTTTTATGCTTATTTTGATATTTGAACCGCTACTAAACTAAATAATGTACCTATAATTTGACACCAGCTAGGGTATAAAAATTATTAATTAATTTATAAAGCAATCTGATTACTAACGCCCAATTAAATTGTTCAAGATATTTAAATGTTTTAGTTAAGTGACAGATTAAATTATCTACCAGATAAACGAACAAAGACTAAATTATTATTATAAATACTGATGTTTTTAATTCGATATTTTTCTCATATTTGTGGAGTAGGTGGCTCAGTGGATTTAAAAACCAGGGTTCGATTCCCACAGCCGACAAACAATTTTCACTACAATAAAACTCCCCCTCCATTAACATCTTTAGGGGCCTTGATTTAACGGCTGGTAACCGCACCAAAAAACCAAATATATCACTTACCAAAAAAAAATTAATCGTCCAAAAAAGATAATATTTACGTACGTGATTCTGTACACAAAGTTCATTTTTTTGTATGTTGCTATTACTGTTAAAACATTTTTTTTGTATATTAATCAAAATTTTTATCGAAAAATTGTATAGAAAGTGATCCATTTTTCAACTATTATAAGAATCGTTCAATTCATTTTTTTCACATTTTTATTTATTTACCGAATGTCATGACGTAATATTAATATTACAATACTATAAAACGTGTAATACGATACACGTGCTGTAATGAATTTTATTTAAAACTGACAGGAAAATAACGTCGAAGTATTTTTTTCTACAATAACATTTGAAAAAAGAAACTTTACGATAACGATATCAAAAGTGATTTTGAAAATACTTAATAAAATTACATAAATTCCTCGGCTGTAAAGTATTTATTTGTGTGATTGTGTGTAAAGAAAAGAATGAAATGCTGATAAACAGTCGCCAATCAAGGAAAGTTGTCTCCACATCTGGCGTCATTTGTTCATTGTCACAGTAGCTGGATGTTGATAGTCAAATGTTTCACACTTCTGATAAAACACGGACTCATTTTACAATAAACAAATGACTGACGACCGTGAGGTCTCACCGTTTATTTTCTAAGCGTCTTGTTCATGTTATCAGCGAATGCAAAAGTAAAAAGTTAAAATTAGCTGAAGGATAACGCAGATAAAATTGCTCTCTATATAACCTCAAAAAATATTTGTAAGTCACAAAAAATAATCTCTGTTTTATTATTATTGTTGCGTGATCATATTTAACAAACTTTCAAGTATCTTTCATTCATAATTACATTAAAATAATATTTACTTGCTTTGGCAAAGGTTTGATCAACATTATTAATTAAAAAATATAAGTTTTTAATTTAAATGAATACACTGCACAGCAGCATAAACAACTTATGGCTATTCGTATATGCAGGCGGTTTAATTTTTCATTTTCAGAATGACCTAAGCATAAAATTATTACTAATTTTTAGTAGGGGAAATTACAGATTGCACTCCTGATCATGCCAATATACAGGATGTTTCACAACTTAGAGCAACAAATTAAAGGGTATATTCTGTACGACGTGCTAATCATGAAACAAAAAGATTTTTTTTTAAATCGCAAAACTATTTTCCATGTTTTCCAGTCCAAAATTTTTCGTTGCCACTGCCACTGGGTGGATGATTATGTTAAAGTTATTAATTAAATAAAATTCTATTATAAATAACTGCTAATAATTGAATTGTGTAATTATTCTTTCGTAGTTGATACCTACTTCATTATTTGTGTTTAATAGGAAAGCGAATCCAGTGCAGTACTATAAAAAATGGTTTAGGTTAACAACCCTTAATTTTTCGAATTTAAAAAAAAATTCATAATTTTAAAAACGCTCTTTCGTATTTATTAGAACGGAAGTAGAAAAAATATTGCATGTAACACGTAAAAAAACTCGGTTATTACCTTACTTATGTGTTTACATAATTTCACATGCGTAAGGTAATAACATTCATTTCCTTACTAGTTTCATAAATAGCTATTTTAGTTATTATGTATTTATTTATGTTTCATTGTACAACAGGAACTTAATCCCAATTACAGTACAGGGTCCGCATTCACCGAGCCGCAGTGTAGTAGTTCATATAATAATTAGCTTGAGTGCGATTCGAACTCAGGATTTCTACGTTTTCGAATTCCATATCGCTATCCACACCACCGTACTGACGGATGGCTTTACTTTTTTTCTTAGTAAAGAAAATTTAATTTTGTGGAAGGAAACATGAAAGGCACCGACAAGAGTTTCCTTTTTGTGGGATATTCTATGATAAAAGTGTTTTTGCCTGTACCACAATATGTGGTGTTATAATTTAATAATGATGTAGTAGTATATTACATAATAAGTCAGGAAAGTGATGCTTTACTTGACGAAGCGGTTGTTTGAAGTACGAGGCCGTCAGGCCGAGTATTTTAATTCGCTGAGTCAAGTAAAACACTTTCGTGACGTATTATATATACTATTTTTTCTGAAATCATTCATATTTATATTTTATCAATATAATTAACAACAAAAATTTCAAAATGTTTAATTTTTTGGTAAGAATCATATTGGCAGCAAACTACATATCCAAGGTGATAACAAAAGTTGTTGAAAACAATATCTTATGTGAAAAATCTATTGAATATATTTGTGTCAAAAGTAATATTGTTGACAGAGAAGATTTCTTTATAATGTTGGAAAATATAGATGAAAATGAGTATGAGGCGGTATTTTCAAGTACTCCTCCTGAAATCTTAAATCAAGCAACTGCGGTTGTTATTATTTATTACCGAGCAAGTTCAAAGACCGATATGATAAAGAGTATGAAATTTTCATGGATTGGAAAAAGCAAAACAATTTGTCAGCAAATGTGCTACTTGCTTATTTTATTTACTGAATCTCCAATAAATTTAGCTTCAAATTCGCCAGTGTCATACATAAATATTAGTAATTTAAGCAATTGTATATTTAGTATTAATATTATTGATAAAAATAAATACAAATCTTATTAAATTTTTTAGTTATATAGTTTATTTATTTGAGTCAGGTAAACACTTACTTTCCATACTAAAATGCGGCAGGAAAGTAGGCATTTTCTTGACGATTTCAGAAAAAATCTTTTATTTCAGATAGTTGATTAAAAAGTATCGTATTGCCGAGCGAAACGTCGTTGATTCGAGAAAATAAACAAAGCCGAAGCATATCGAGTGTATGTCCCAGAGTCATTCTCCATTCCGTAATTCATAATTTCATGCGTAATTTTTCACTGAACGTAATAAAAACTTCAACATTGATTTTGATTAAATTCTTGAAGCGTAAAGCTTCAGTACAATTCACAACGTACGTTTAAAAAATATGTATTTATTGCTGCAGGTTGATTCACAATGCACTTTTTACTTCTTCACGTTACGATGGAAATAATAGCCGTGTTATAGTTCATAATTTACACTTGGTTTATGTGAATAATAAAACACAAATACGGTCAGTAAATATGCCTGTTATATGCATCGCACGCTGCTAAACACCATATGATATATTCATTTCACTATATGTGTATGTGTGTGTGTGAGTGTTTGTATGCAGCTGCCTTCTATTTTACTGTTTGCATGCAAGCAAGCTTGCAACTTAGCCACCTTTCCGTACTTTTTCTTGATATGCCAGCAACGCTTTACGAACATTAGATTACTCAAATTGTTTTTATACTTTTGCAGTTTTATTCCGATTTATGTTTATTGCCTTTGTATATTCAACATTTAGTTTAATATTATAGACGCTCCGGTTTTCAAACTCGCTTTCATTTCAATTTAATTAATCATACAGGGTGATCCATTTCTAATCAAAATAAATAATTACTGGATGTGGCCGATTCTTAATTTCAGTAGAAACTGGAGGGGAAGGGGGGAAGCTAGCAACTTTCCGTATTTTTTCTTGATATGGCAGCAATGCTTTACGAACATTAGATTACTCAAATTGTTTTTTTACTTTTGCAGTTTTATTCCGATTTATGTTTATTGCCTTTGTATATTCAACATTTAGTTTAATATTATAGACGCTCCGATTTTCAAACTTGCTTTCATTAAAATTTAATCAATTGTACAGGGTGATCCTATAGAGTAGGTGATTCAGTAGTATGGAGTCGGACTGTGGATTTGAAAACTCGGATTCGATTCCCACAGCTGATAAACAATTTTCACAACGTTAAAATTACCCCTGTGGCTCCCCCACAACTAACATCTTTGGAGGTTGAGATTTGACGGCTGGTAACCGCAGAGTGCCACATCCAGTGATGGGTAAAAGGCGTCATGATATATTTATTTTTTTATACATTTCTAATAGAAAACAATAAATATATGATTACATCTCTTATCCTATGGGATGTGGCACTCTGCCGTAGCAGATCACGGTAATTAATATATATTTATACAAATAAATAAAAAAATAATTACAATTAAATGTTAAAAACTGATACCTAACAACTTCACGCGAATATTTATTATAGTACTAGTACTGTAAAGTCTCACTTTCTGGATTGAAATCTTTACTGTAAACACGGCAATACGATACAGTATAAAGTAAATTTTTCTTCTCTATCGAAGGTGAAGCCATTTCCATGGTAACTGAACACAACGATATGATGTGACATCAATAACATCCAGGTAACATACCAGGTGATTCAATAAAAATGTACGTTCAAAATTAATTAGGTAATTATCTGTCATTTTTGACAACGAAAAGGTCACCGATTGTTTAATTAAGGACTATTTCAAATGAATTAAATGTAAATATAATTATTTTGGTGGCCATACCGTTTAAATGTTACAATAATTAATAAGATTCAAAATCATAAATTTGACATTTTTATTTGTCATAATTGACAACAAAAAATGTAAGCGAATGTGGTTAGCTCAGACATGCCCATTATATCTATCTTTGTTTTTCATGGCAAAATTTGATGCTATTTTTTTTAAATCAGCCTTTATGTCAAAAGAATAATCAATCTTATTTAAAATTATCCCTGTGTTCCCCCCTTCACTAACATCTTTGGGAACCGTAATTTGACGGCTGGTAATCGCAATTCACACGTATAAATCAAGATCCGTCCGTACGGTGGTGTGGATAGCAATATAGAATTCGAATCCGGAGATCCCGAGTTCGAATCTCACTCAAGCTAAAAATTATATGAACTACCACACTGCGGCCGGTGAGTGCGGACCCTGTACTGTAATTGGGATTAAATTCCTGTTGTACAGAGTAACATAAATAAATAACATAAATAAATAAATAAATAAATAAATAAAGATCTACTGCGGCAAAGTGCCACACCCAGCAATGGGTAAATGGCGTGTTAAAACATTTATTTTATTTCTGTTAAATATCTTTTAAAAGTTAAAGGTTTTGCAAATATAGTACGAAGTTTTTAATTTCTTAAAAAAATGAAAATACAGCATTGAAATTGGGACCGCGTTGCAAACAATTTGATAAGCTCTGGTGTAGAAAAGTTTCTGTCGTCCTGTGCACTATTGTATATGGTTGAAAAAGAAATACCTACCGATAATTCCAATTATCGTAAAGCTAATTTAATTTTCAAACACGTCATAAAAACTAGTTCATTGTTTAAGAAACAAATTTACGCTTATACTGGTTTTGCTGGTTGGGCGTTTAACAAAAAATCTATTAAAGACTCTGGTACTATACAATTGAATTTGTTATCATGTAGCGTTGCACAATCAATTATTTTGATATCAGAAGGTAATGGACTATTAATACCAGCGAAATAAAAGGGAATTTATTTATATTATCGAGTGGAACTTGTATTATATAAATAATGTCTTACCGTTATCAGAAGTTCTGCGCTGCCAGCAGACATGTCATTCTACCTTCAATCACTGAAACCAAAATTATATTATTACTCCTCAAATATTACTCAATCTCTTACTCTAAGTAAGTGTCAGGTTAAATTATGTTGCTTAAAATACTTTATATTTTAAACCATAATATTTATTTATTTATTTATTTATGTTACGCTGTACAACAGGATATGAATCCCAATTACAGTACAGGGTCCGCACTCACCGAGCCGCAGTGTAGTAATTTATATAATTTTTAACTTGAGTGAGATTCGATCTCGGGATTTCCGGATTCGAATTCCGTATCGCTATCCACACCACCGTATTGACAACTAATAATAACTAATAACCGAGATCTGCTACAGCAGAGTGCCACACTCAGTAATGGATAAAAGGCGTGATGATATATTTATTTATTTTATTTATAATAATATTATTTTCAAATATTAGTTGCAAATAAACAAATTGAAACTGAGAATGGTACGGGGTAAAACATTTTTATTACTACTGACAAGTCTCCATAAAAAGTGTCGTAAGAAATAATAAGAATAGAAAAACTTGTCATTAACATATCGATTAATTATACATAATAATCTAGTAATAGAATAAAAAAGAACGTGACAGTTTTTGTTATTAGAAAAAATATAAATCCTAATTCGATTCCACTTCTGTGGATCACCTTCATTAAATATATGGGGACCTTGATTTGGCGGCTGGTAACATCACTTAGCTTTGTTAGTGAAACAAGTGTATATTGGTGAAATTGAAGATTAGTGATTGCGCAGACGATTCAGGAATATATGGATGAATATTACATCTTTAGGGGCCGTGATTTGACGACTGGTAACCGCACTTCACGCGAAGAAATATATCACTTACCGAGATCTGCGTTGGCAGAGTGTCACACCCAGTAATGGGTAACAAGCGTGATGATATATTTTTTATGAAAGATTCCGAGTGAGGAATAAACGAGCTTGTATGAAAATTATTATTTATTTATTTATGTTACGCTGTACAACAGGAACTTAATTCCAATTACAGTACAGGGTCCGCAGTCACAGAGCCATAGTGTGGTAGTGGGATTCGAACTCGGCATCTCCGTAACGCTATCCACACCACCGTACAGCCGGACATTATGAATATTAGTGAAGTGAAATTGGTGCATTAAGAAAAATTGCATAATGAATAAAAATATATCATCAAGCCTTTTACCTATTGCTAGTTGTGGTACTCTGCCATAGAAGATCTTATTAACCAACATTTTTATGCTCATAAATTGCGGTTACCGGCCGACAAATCACGACCCCCTAAAATGCTAGTAAAGGGAGGCATAGGGGTAGTTTTAATGTGGTGAAAATTGTTTATTGGCTGTGTTGGAAAAAGCGTCGACTACCATGATATTAATTATTATTATTTTTAGTTGCCATGTTTCTTTAGATATAGAACAATAATCATAATTAAAGCCCGGATATTTAGGCCCTTAAAAACAGCCAAATAAGCAGGCATATAGGCCGGTAATTACTCTAAAATAGGCGGGATTTTAGCAGCCTAAATGTAAATAATTTGTTTTAAAAAAAATAAACGAATCCTTTTTCTAATATTGGTACTCGTATCTACTCTTCGTTAGAAAAAAATAATCATTTTAAACGAAAATTAACGCAATCTGAAAAATAATAATGTAGGGTTCTCATTTTATTAATTCAAATTATGTAGTATACTTTAATTCACAAAATATTACGAGCAATTGCTCTATGAAATTTTCGGAAAGGGACTGTCTTCGGTCTGTCAGAACTTGCTTGTAAGCTGAAAACTTCGTTCGACATCACAAAATGTGACAGGGGCGTTCTTATATTTAGCCATATCGTCAGCTCCATTGATTAACGGCAAAAACACAATTGAATTGCCATGTAAAATTTGAGTAAAAAACGTTTTTTCTTTCGGCATTTTAAATTCACACACAAAAACTTAATTAAAGTAAGTACTTTAAATATTATAGGTTAGGTTGAAACACTTTGTCGAGTGCTGAATTAGTCAACGAAATAGATGATAAACCTTGTCTGCTCAATAAAAGTTAGAATAGGCAACAAAAATAGGCACAATAACCAAAATATAGTAAAAATAGGCTCTAAGGCACGAAAAAAAACCTTCCATTACACGTAAACATATTACCTATGTATAGAAAAACGAAATTGCCTGAAGTATATTAAAATTTGAATCTAGGCAATTGCCTAAAAATTCGGGCTTTAATCATAATATGTATGTGTTTTGACAGAAAAGATAAAATAAAGAATATAATACAGTTAATAATATACATAGTGTTCTAGTGATTTCTAACAGGCTGTGGGTATCAAACCCAGGTTTTCAAATCCACAAGTCGACTTGATACCACTGAGCCACCTACCCCATAAATCTGCTACTCCAATTCATGAGATATAGCGTAATTGTATGTATACAATTACAGTACAGCCCCTGTACCCCCCCCCCCCCCCCGCTTACATTGCAACAATCATATTTTTGTGATATAAATAATTGAAGTCCGCGAGACTGAATTTTTGCTTAATAGAAGCAAGTTATATCCACAGAGTACATATTGTACATATTAGAATTCGTTTAAAAATCAATACAATTTGTTCTCGTAGAACCAGCTAACCTCCATTTAATAAATGAATATATCATCACGCCTTTTACCCATTACTGGGTGAGGCACTCTGCTCTCGGTAAGTGATATATTTCTTCGTGTGAAGTGCGGTTACCAGCCGTCAAAGATGTTAGTGGAGGAGGAGCAACAGGGATAGATTTAATTTTGTGAAAATTGTTTGTCGACTGTGGGGATCGAACCAGGGTTCTCAAGATCCACAGGCCGGCTCGGTACCACTGAGCCACCTACCCCATACCATGTAGCAAAATATGTCTTCATCAAATAATATCTATGTTAACTAACCATTGCTGATGGCATGAGCAACCTTCCCTCGATGTACAGGAACAAGCCGGGGCACTGGATGTCACTGGGCAATCGACACAAAACACACACTCCCGATCTAAACATTCACTCACTAAATACCGACACTTTACGTTGATTCACACTCAATGTACACGCACCAAAATGTTCACCAACATTTTATTTCGCGATTTTACATATTTACACAACTGTTCCGTGAGTATTTACGCCGTGAAACAATAAAATGTCGGAGAAATGTTGTTCACTGACAGATGAACCGATGCGAACGATAAACTAACATGGCTACCTTTTTCAAACAAGTTACAACATTAGTTAGTGTAATTAAATTATTGTATAGAATGGTAGTATGCCGTAATTTTATATTAGAATAGAGTTTTATGTATTTAGAGAATAAATATTTTAAGTAGAAATATAAAAATCGTTGGAATTAATGTTTTTTTAGATAAATAAATAATAATTTCAGATTTAAAAACCTGATTTCGATTCTCACAGCCGACAAACAATTGGGGGGCGCGATTTGACAACTGGTTTTGCGCACTTTACGTGCATAAATATATTATTTACAGAGAGTTTCTAAAAAATTTGCCTAATAAGTAAAATATAGTACCTCAAATATTAATTAATTAATTATTAATATAATTTTCATTATTTAAACTATATTTGCGTTGCGATATTTTTTTGTTTTTTGTCATATGACATGACTAAAAGTACACTGATAATGATAAGTGACGTGGTATAGCAGTTGGCATCTCTGCCCGGCAAGCAAAAGGTCCCTGGTTCGAATCAATCATCAATTTAACTTTAAATTAATTTTATTGTTTATTTAACAGATGAATTTGTCAGGAATTGTGTTAAAAGATTGAAATTTGTGTCAGACCTTAATTTTTGATGTGCTACTGTTGGAACTCTTGGTGGGGCACGCACAATCAGAGAAAAAGAAAAAATACAACGCGATAGTAAATCAAAACCAAAAACTATATTTTTCTATAACAATACACTGAGCTTGTTGGTAGCAACTGAAAAACAAAATTATACAACAACAATGAAATATTGAGGAAAAGGAAGTAGGTGGGGCGCGAAGTGGACAATTCCTAACATGATAGATAAATTTATCTGACGCTCTTAACTGATACTTTATCATGAAATTTAAGTAGTGGCCCTGAAAATACATTCTTAGAAATATAAAATAAATAAATATATCATCATTTATTTTTTACCTATTACTCGGTGTAGTATTCTGCCATAGCAGATCTCGGTATATGATATATCTATGCGCTTGAAGTGCGATTACCAGCTGTCAAATCATAGCCCCAATGATGTTAAAACGGATGTTAATTAAAAATAAATATATCATCATGCCTTTTAACCACTACTAGATGTGACATTCAGCCGTAACAGATCTCGATAAGTGATATAATTATACATGAGAAATGTGGTTACCAGCTGTCAAATTACGGCCTATAAAAAAGTGTAACAAACATGTCATCACGCCTTTTATTCATTACTGGTTGTGGCACTCTGTCGTAGCAGATTTAGATAAGTGATATATTTCTTCGCGTGAAGTGCGATTACTAGCCGTCAAATCACGGCTCCCAAATACGTTAGAAAAGTGGGAGTCAAAGGGGTATTTTTAACATGGTGACAATTGTTTGTCGACTGTGTGAATCAAACCCAGGTTGTCAAATTCACAGGCCGACTCGATACCACTGAGCCATCTACCCCATAAGAAATATATACATTGTAATAGGGTTACTTTATATCAGCTAAGGGCTGTAATTAAATAGACACGTGTATCTGATTCTAATTGCCTGTTAAATCGTAGGGCGTTTGCCCTTTTTGCCCTTCGTAATCACTGATACCTTCATTCATCCCTTATCCCGTCAACGTTTATATGTAAATAAGAGATCAAATTTCGGTGCTTTTAAGTATTATCTAGTCATCAACCTGTACTGTAAATCACTGCATATTTTTAAGATCTTTATTTAAAATTATTTACAAACTAACTGGAAATACAGTCTCGGGCGCTTTGATCAAATAGAGATTGCTTTTTGTTCGTATTTTATTTGTGAAATCTAAGAAAATCTCTAAAATAGATGTACTGTTAAGAAACAAATAGTTTCTTTTCTTTATTAAATAAATATATCATCAAACCTTTTTATCCATTACTGGGTGTGGCACTCTGCAGTAGCAGATCTCAGTAAGTGATATATTTATGCGCGAGAAGTGCGGTTACCATTTAAATATATTTATTAATTACTTTTAAATTAGTTAATTCCTCTGATTAATTTCTCAGTGGTATCGAGTCGGCCTGTGGATCTTGAGAACCCTGATTCGATCCCCACAGCCGACAAACAATTTTCACCAAATTAAATCTACCCCTGTGGCTCCCCCTCCACTAATATCTTTGGGAGTCGTGATTTGACGTCTGGTAACCGCACTTCACGCGAAGAAATATATCACTTACCGAGATCTGTTTAGGCAGAGTGCCACGCCCAGTAATGGGTAAAAGGCGTGATGATATATTTATATTCTATTTAACTTGGAAATATAATTTGTATCTTTAAATCAGAATTATTAGTATAACTAAACTGTTTTGCAGTACATGATATTACGACTAAATATAATTTATCAACAACAATCAGTGAATTTCACAAATGAACAGTGTTAACAAGATTTACCAAATAAACAAACACGAACAAATATGAAACATTTTTGTCGATCAAAGCTTAGAGGTCTCGAAAAACAAAAACTCTCTGTATGTCAAACAAAAAAACTAAAAAAAAAAACACGTCCATCAAAAGTAATCCAAAACCTCTCAACGTACGATATTTTGAAATTCCATTTTCCGATAATTCGCCATTAATAAAAAAATCACGTAGATATCCTTGATACTATATGGGAAAATGGTAACCAGTGAAACTCCATCCACGAGTAACCGGATACTTGTTATTTAAACAAGACAATTAGCACATGTGAAGGTAATGATTTCTGAAACGAAAACAGAGAAAACAACAGACGGTCGGCGATGTATATTCGCCGAAATGAAACAATAGGCGATCGCGATTCGAGAGTACAGCTCACTATGTTTATGTTGGACGAACGGAAGGCAATTTTTTATCATTTCAAATTGTTTGTTGTTTATATTTGATTTAGTGGAATTGTTTGTGGCGTTTGGGTTCCAAGTGAGCTTGCAGAGTTTCTAATTATTTTGTTTTATTGATGATGGAGGTACCAACACATATTTTCATGTTTCTAAACAAGTAGGGATTCATTACGATATATCATTCAATATTTATTCTGTTATTCTAAAGAGGAAAATACATGGCATACTTAATTTCAAAAGAGTTGTTTGTATAACTAGTAACTAACTAAAAGATTTATATACTGTTTCTATAAATAGGGCATTTCTTCCTGAAAGTGCCGGTTCAAGGCACATTACATTTTGCATCTCGAAGTATACATATTTTTTTCATAACACATGCAGAAGAAACACGTTCTTATTCCCTAATTTTAGAGAGAGCAACACTGCATTTCTGCTAATATTTCTCTCCCAAGGTAACATGTTTCTCTCCCTAGGTAGCATGTTTCTCTCCCTAGAGACTACGATTATTAGCTGTTTGCTGCGTTTCCTAGGTAACTAGTTACGCAACCCATATTTGACATTTGTCCCGATAAGACTGTAATTTTTGTGCACTTGTTACGAAAAGTATAATATACTTCACGCGGGAATAATCGCTTGTTTCCCTCCCTTGATGCATAACTTACTATTTTCTACCCTATCAGAAAGTAAAATATTACCGTTGTTTTTCAGTTGCCATGGATATAGCTTTACTCTCCTTCCCTAGAGATGAAAAATATCACTTTCTTCTCTCAATTGAGGGAAGAAAATGTTACTTTCTGACAGTATAATATCCTAACCTGAAATTAAAGTGCTATTCAAATATGTTTTTAATTAGTTGTAACTACATTTGTTTAATAAGTAGGTAGGTTTTGTTTGTTATATTAAGTTTATATGTAATTAAATTAATATTTACTGTAGGTAGAAAAAATTGTAAGCACACTCTGACATTTTGAATGTTATCGTTTTTATTAAAAGGGCACTGCCATTTATTTACTTATTTGTTAGTTTGCAGAACAGGAATTTTGTCCCAATTATAGTAGGTTATAGTAGCATTCGAATCACGAAGACGCAATCGTATTGTTTTGATGTGTCACCGGTAAAAAGTGAAATGTAATTTTGCTAAAAATTGTAATCGCATTTCACGCGAAATGATATAACATTTACCGAGATCTGCTATGGCAGAGTGCCACATCCAGTAATGGGTAAAAGGCGAAATTTAGATTAATTTGGACAGTATTCGAATATAGCGGTTTTCGTGTACGAACGAAGCGAGCTTTGCCAAAAATGCGTTCTAATATAAAAAATAACTAAATAATATTTTTTTTTTCATTTATAATTTTGTACATTATTTGCTGGTAATAGATTCAAATTGAATTGACATTTGGATCAGATCTAACTTACATTTTCTGAACTAGTTCACTTATATATTTGACTGACTTACTTTGCTCACTTTATTCCCAGTGCTAGATTTGTTAATTAGGATACAGGTTGAAGTAATCCACCCCAACAAGTGGCTCAATTTATCTGAACTGATTTAAATGAACTTAAGTGGCAAATAGAATACAGAAAATCAGGTCAATTCTATAACACTAATTATTATAAGAAGTATATATTCGACATCTCTGTCTGTCTAGTAAATATGTTAGAATTTTTGAAAAATCATGAGCATTCGCCGGGATTTGAACCCAGAACCTTTCACTCGAATATATACTTCTTAAACTATTTCTTCCCTGGCTATTGGCCGCTGCATACTACAGTTGTTGATTTGTAACGAATTGACATATTGATGTCACTTTACAATTTACTTAACAACTAAATTATAATGCACGAAAAATCATGAATACTCGCCGAGTATTTTTAGCTCAAGTGGTAGAGCAGTCACCTAGCGAGTGAAAGGTTCTGGGTTCAAATCCCGGCGAATGCTCATGATTTTTCAAACATTCTAACATATTTACTAATTATTATGTATTTCCTAAAACTCCCGATCAACAATAGTTGCAATGAAAGTTACTTTCAAAAGATGATGCTATACTTCGCAATGTGTCGGCGTGTCAACTTGAGAATCTGGGTTCACCACTGTGGCTCCCGCTCCATGTGCCACACCTTGTTAAGAGGTAACAGGCGTGATGATATCTCTGGTGAATTCCTCGTTCTCCGCTAATATTCGAATGCATTTCTGGTCTGGTGTATAATATCGTGATTTCTGGCGTGACTAACGCGGATAAGTGAGTTGGTTGCGCTGCTTGGCTGCCAGGCGACGCACAAGTCTCCGTTCTAGCGACGTCGTAAACAACTAAATCTCCACCATCCGTCATTTTAATACTGCGCTGTGAGCACGTTCCTACGTTTGACGCGATATGCTGTTAATGGCTTCTACGGTTATTTTTGTTTTCTTTTAAGCGGAGGATGAATATGATGCTAGAGGAATGTAAGGGGAAGTGCTCAATTCATTCATTGAACATCCACTAGGAAAATTACTTCCTTTACCCAAATATTATTAAAGTTAAAATTAGAATAAGGTATCATTTTAAAACATGTGTCATAAATTTATACAAGTTTTTTGATTATATTTCAACATTATTTTCCCTACAACAAATTAGTATTTTACGCTACAAGAAATTATTTAACTTTTAGATATTTTTTATTTACTCAAATAATATCAAAGGTTGTTGCGGTTGTCACACTCATTTTTTGTATTTATGACAACCAAAAACAATTATTCTGTTGTAGAAAATGAGTGCCAAAAGTGAATACTTTCCGCACTATCGTAGAAAATAGTTATTAATATATAAAAGGAAAGAAATGTAACATTTCTTGTCCAAACCGAAGGCGGGCTATTTAAACAAGGATTCAAAGCATAACGAAACCGAAACCGTACCGATATTCACCTTTTTATAAAACCGTAACCGCAAACTAAATCTGATATATTTGTTTTGAAATATATGCAAATAGAAAATTGAAACTAAAATTTAGTTGATTCTGGAACAAAACCGATATTATTTCGGTTCTAAAACCATAAATTTAAATCGGTATAAATAACGTACTGAACCGAAAATAGTATGAATACAAAGAAAAATATAAGTTACTAGTTTTTATATTTTTATAAAGTTGCCGTGTTTACAGTCGTAATAGAGTTGACAACACTGGATATGAATGATAGTTTAAAAGCAAGATCGATTCTATGGCATATATAGAAATTATTTTGAAGATTGCAGAAAACAGAAATACAAATAATTTTAGAATATTTGCGAATTAGTTACTTAAAAAATATACTGTAGTTGTACAAGTGCGTGTATATTATATTATTTTATAATAAAATATCAAACTAAACACTTGTCTAACTCTCACAAAATTAAGAGCAAAACGCGTCTATGGTTACTAACTGTGCTGGCCAGCCTCTGACGATGCCCTCACAAGTTGACTTGGAGGCTGAATTTTGTGAGACTTAGACAAGTGTTTAGTTTGATATTTTATTATTAAACCTAGTTTCACCAAGTGAGCATTTAAAGACAATTAATTTTGTCTTTGTTGTTTTTTATTTATATTATTTTATTTTTATTTATTACAACAGGAACTTAATCCCAATTACAGTACAGGGTCCGCACTCACCGTGCCGCAGTGTGGTAGTTTATATATTTTCAGCTTGAGTGAGAATCGAACTCGAGATCTTCGGATTCGAATTCCGTATCGCTATCCACACCACCGTATATGAAGGAATAAGAACCTAGTTTAATTTAAGAACAAATATGTTTCTTTTATAATAACAATAAGACCTTTTTTAAATAGATCATTGTACAGGTGACAACTTCACCCGCACTTAGACAGAAGTTTCT
Source organism: Pterostichus niger (assembly GCA_947425015.1). Taxonomy (NCBI): domain Eukaryota; kingdom Metazoa; phylum Arthropoda; class Insecta; order Coleoptera; family Carabidae; genus Pterostichus; species Pterostichus niger. The sequence continues at coordinate 32,675,612 of OX380345.1, forward strand.
CGTTGCACTACGGTGAAGATAATAAAGAAGTGAATGAATGAATGAATGTTTGGTTTGTACGTGAGGTCAAGAGGGAAAAAAGCAACACGATGCTTGGTCAGCCATATTAGAGTTAAATCGTTGGTTGTAGTTCGTTTCGTTCAACCTACGCAAGCCACGCGCGCGTCACTCACACCGCCTCTAGGTTTGATAATAACGCATTACGAAGCACTTTATTATTTTATGCTTGTACTTATATAGTACCTTCCAGTGACGTACTTAAGGAACCATACATCACAAATACGAGGAAGATTCACATTGTACAAAATTATGTCTTATCATTTTCTAAATTACATTTTAAAGTTATTTAATAATTAAAATAATTTTCTAGTTCTAGTTCTAGAAATATAAGTACACTAAACTTACTTGTTATTAAATTATTTGTTTATTGTTTGTTCCAACAAACATATTTGGAAGCTAATATTTATTTTTGCCACATTCAGTAATGGGTGAAAGGCGTGATGTTACCTACTTCAATCGCTTGTAATTTAAAAAGTAATACAGATAATTAAATTCTGTTTGAAAATATAAATTCCCCAGAGTTTTTTAAATATATAAGTATAATTTCAGGGCTATTAACTGAGGTATATTTGTTTGAGAAAGGTTTGTTTAAAACTTGGACGGGTGATACAATTTTTTTGGTGGTAATTTTCATTCAAAATGGTTCATATTTTTGAATCTTTTTTTAATGTGTTTCTATATAATTTAAGCCACGAGAAATCGAATGGCGGTGGGCGCAACTTCGTATCTCTTTTAGTTTTTGAGTTACAGCAATTTTTCATATTTTTAAAATCGTAACTTTGAGACGCAATATCTCGAAAACTAAAAGAGATATCGAAATGCGGTTTGAACGAGCGTATTTCTCGTGCGCTAGTTAACCGTATATTTTGAAAATTTGGAAAATTTTTCGGATTTTCACGAAATTTTCCCTTTCAATATCTCACGAACTAGAAGTGATAATGAAAGTCTGTGAACACCAGTGAATTCCTGGCGTGAAAATACGTAAGTATACCAATTTTCAGAAGAAAATTCGCACGGGTAGAGATTTTATTACAGAAAAACGAAAAATGACCAAAAATCGTAAAAATCTTAAGGCTAACCCCTTAAGAAATTTACATTTTTAGCCGATTTTCGTTTTTCTTTAATAAAAACTGTATTCGTGCGAATTTTCTTCTGAAAATTGGTATACCTATGTATTTTCACGAGAGGAATTCACTGGTTTTCACAGATTTTCATTATCATTTATAGTTCGTGAGATATTGACAAGGAAAAATTTCGTGAAAATACGAAAAATTTTCCAAATTTTCAAAATATACTATTTCGGTTAATTGGCGCACGAGAAATACGCTCGTTGAAACCGCATTTCGATATCTTTTTTCGTTTTCGAGATATAGCCTCTCAAAGTTACGATTTTAAAAACATGAAAAATCGCTGTAACTCAAAAACTAAAAAAGATACGAAGATGCCCCCACCGCCATTCGATTTCTCGTGGCTTAATTTATATAGAAACACATTAAAAAAAGATTCAAAAATATGAACCATTTTGACTGAAAATTACCACCAAAAAAACTGTGTCTCCCAAAAATCCGTCCAAGTTTTAAACAAACCTTTCTCAAACAAATATGCCTCATTCAATAGCTCTGAAATTATATTTATATATCTAAAAAATTCTGGGGAATTCATATTTTCAAACAGAATTTAATTATCTTCATTACTTTTTAAATTACAAGCGATTGAAGTAGGTAACATAATTTTCATGATTCCATTACAAAATTACCAAACAAACAACACATATATATATTTATTTATTTTTCTTCTACTGATAAATATTAGGGGAGATATTCCCGAATTATAATATACAGATATTCCCTTTCAAAAAGAATCCAACTCGGTTGATTAACAAATTGCAATTTGCAAAGTAATGACCACCCACGAAACTTTAAATCAAGTTTGCCAAATTACTTGTGTATATAGAAAATGAGTGAAAATATCTGTAATTCTTGTATAGCTCCCACATGAAAACAAAAATACAAAATACATTCCTGAATCTGAAATATGTAATTTGTTTCTCGTGCATTCTGTGCTGTTTCTTTTTCAACTTTTTTTTACAGCGTGCTTGCATCGTGACCAATCGTTCGTTACACATTCGTCAGCTATGCGAGAACGTGGACTTTAACCTATTTTCTTTTAGTCATAATCATTCTCTTTTGACAATTATTAGTTTCACGATTTTCATTTTGCCGGTGCAATTAGTGGGGTACGTACAAGGTAAAACTATACTTATTTATAGGCGCAGTCAAAACACATTTTTTTCTATAATTGCTATTGCTATGAAAAGTTGTCAATTACGCTCTCATTTGTCATCGTAAATTTGACGTTTTCTGTGGCACAATCGAAAAATATAAAGATATTAAATGCGCGCTTATTTCAATAGTTACCAGGGATACAAACAAAACAGGAACTTGTCATATTGACAGTTGACAGAACGAATTTATTTTCAGTACGTATACGTTTTTGAATAATGTTAAGGTGCAATCGTAGAAAAAATTATTTCTGTATCACGAGCGTAAAGTGATTCTTTGTTACTCGAACACGGTAATTGCAGCCCGAGTCGAATGCGAGAGTTGCAATAGTGTAAGAGGAAAAAAGACAAATAACTATTTTAATTTAAGAAATATATATACGATATTCCTGTCTGTCTAGTAAATTTGTTAGAATTTTTTTTAGAATTTAGATTTTTCAAAAATTCTAACAACTATTTTAATCTTCGCTTTGTTTAAATTCATTTGCTATTTTCGCTATTTTCGCGTAGAAAATTGAAGCGAATTATTTTTTATTTTAGATTCATTGGTTAGATTTTTTTCAAAATAAGCACTGGAGACGTTCCCTTCCTTTCTTATCTTTTGATTCATTAACTGTCCTTATATACAACGTTTCATTACAATTATGTGAAATGCACTTTCAAAAACAAGATCAGAGCTACACTCCCTTCCTTTCTAACTCATTTTAAATTCTTACTATAGACGAGTGTGTAACTGCAATTTACTTCCAAAACAAGCACGGGTCGATGCCTCCTTCATTTCTTTACAGATTTGTTGTTAGAAAAGTGGGCGTAAATAAAAGATTTATGAAATAATTTTAAACAAAAAATATACAATGTCAAACGGTCAACGTAAAAATGTACTATTAAGTAATGTTTTGAACCCCTAAAAACGGTCCTTCAACTAGCATTTGTTTATTTTGTTTGGACTTAAAGTGGGCCCTAAAATATAGTCATATTTTTTTATGATGTGAATGGAAGTTGGCGAGATTCGAACACGCGAACGGTTGCTTGGTAAACGCAAATTGCACTATTTCCTGTTTTGTCATAATTAGGAAATTTAGTGTGCGCCTTATGCAACACAAAAAGAATGAAAAATAAAATATAAATCTAATATTTTAGGTCTTTTTTATTAGTACACAAAGCTAATTAATGCATTTAAATTGACATACTGATTTATTTTAAATGTAATAATAATGAATTATTTCTCTAAATATTTATATGAAATTGATTGATGTTTGACATTGTATAAATGTCACAAATATGATTACCCCTGACATTTAAATTTATATCCACCTGATTAAATTATTTCTAAATATTTGTAAATTAAATAATTCAATAAACATTTGGTAGTGCACGTAAAAAAGCCATAAAAGAAAAAATTCAAACATTCATAAAATAAATAAATATATCAACACTCGTATTGTAAGTGCCTATTACTACCTGCTACGGCTCTGCTATTGCAGATCTCTTGTGCGATATATAGTAAGTACATTTAATACTTCACGTACCAGTTGTCACAGCCCAGCCCCAAACATAGTTGTGAAACAATCATTCAGGATTCAGGACATTTGTTTAATTTTTATAATTCTGCAATTGCAGATCTCAACTTGTATATAATTCAACACTCCTATAGTAAGTGTTCATTGCTGCCTGTATCGGCTCTGATATTGCAGATCTCTAGACCTTATATATAGTATATTTAATACTTTACATACCAGGTTCCAAGATCAAGAATAATAATTTTAATAAATAATTAAACGTTTATTTATTCATTTGTTTAATTTTTCAGTTCTGCAATTGCAGATCTCAACTTGACTATGATTTAAAGAAGTATTTATGTATGTCGAATAAAAACTTGATGAAAGGAAAAAAATCACGTGAATGACCTGGGCATCAATCAACACTTATATAGTAAGTGTCTATTGTTGTCTACAGCGGCTCTGCTATTGCAGATCTCTAGAGTTATATAATATATTTAATGATTCCCTTGTCAATGAGTTTTCACCAAATTAAAACTACCCCTGTGGCTCTACTCCACTAACATCTTTGACGGCACTTCACGCGAATAAATATATCACTTACCTAAATCTGCTACAGCAGTATGCCACACCCAGTAATGGGTACAAGGCGTGACGATATAATATTTATTTTATTTTGTTAATTGTAACACAGTTTGAAATAAAACGTTTTACGTCAATCGTCCGTTAATAATTTTTTACTGTTCTCATTTCGAATTTAAAACATCTTTGGGGGCTGTGATTTGACGGCTGGTAACTGCACTTCACGTGAAAAAATATATCACTTACCGAGATATGCTTAGGTAGAGTGCCACACCCAGTAATGAGTAAAAGGCGTGATGATATATTTATTTTTTATTCAATTTCTATACTCTACTAGACTCGACTTCTTTGTCGCCTCATACAGATATATCTTACTCGTACTGTAAAAACGTATTTACCGGATTTATAACGTAAATATCTATTACAACAAATATGTTTGCCAGGCTCAGGATGTGAAATTAATTCTTCAATATGTTGTCTACGTATTAGTTCAAATTACAGAAAAATTATTGAAATAAAAGTCACAGAAAATTAAGTTCTTTGCATCTTTTATTTCAAGTTAAATTCGAAAAATTCAGGGTTGTTAACCTAAAACATTTTTTGTAGTACTGCACTGAATTCGCTTTCCTATTAAACACAAACAATGAAGTAGGTATCAACTACGAAAGAATAATTACACAATTCAATTATTAGCAGTTATTTATAATAGAATTTTATTTAATTAATAACTTTAACATAATCATCCACCCAGTGGCAGTGGCAACGAAAAATTTTGGACTGGGAAACATGGAAAATAGTTTTGCGATTTAAAAAAAAATTCTTTTTGTTTCATGATCAGCACGTCGTACAGAATATACCCTTTAATTTTTTGCTCTAAGTTGTGAAACACCCTGTATATATATATAAAATAAATGTAAGAATCGAACCAAAAATCTTGTAGATCAGAACGGCACGAATGGCCTGCTAATAAAAGTATAAATCTGCTAGAATTAATTTAATTATATTGATTATTAGAAATAATGATTGTAACAAAATATTGACAACTTGATAAACGCGTATCTGTCCAATATCGAAACGAAATAAAATGAAAATAATGAAATATAATATTGCAATACAATAGGTCTCGCAATCGGTCGATAGCTCATGATTCGTTGGCTGCGGCCGCCATATTTGAACATTAGTGGCAAACATGAGCCCGCGCTCGTAAATCAACGGGAAATATAAAACACTACACGTCAAATAATAAAATACCCTCGCTGTCTCGGATGTGACGTCATCTTGTACGCCTCGCTGAAAATATGCGAATACAGGAAAGACGACGACGAATGTGAATTGCTTAATCTTTACGAGTAATGATTAATAAATGTAATTGATTTAAATTGTGGAGTCATAGCTGTTCATGGAAACTATAATAACATCTCTCGCTGATATGAAATAATATTAAATTTTCATATTTATTTTATTTGTTAATGTGTACAACAGGAACTGAATCCGAATAATAGTAGCTTATATTGGAATCCGGACTACGAAGATACAGTCATATATTTTGGTTATAGGTTTAAGAGCTTTTGTTTCTTGACATTCTCCTGCTTTCTATGTTATCTAGGTTACTCATTATAATTAGTCAAATTTAACATTTTTACATTTTAGTTTACATATTTTCCAGGCCTCACTTTCCGTTGGTAGAGTATTTTTCCTAAAAATTTCAAAACAAAATAATATTTTTTATTTTAAAATGATAAAATAAATAAATAAATATATCATCACGCCTTTTACCCATTACTGGGTGTGGCACTCTGCAGTAAGCAGATCTCGGTAAGTGTTAAATTTTTTCGCGTGAAGTGCGATTACCAGCCGTCAAATCACGGTCCCCCAAAGATGTTAAAATGATGATGCAACAAATGTATTAAATAGGAATAATTAGTATGGGGTAGGTGGCTCAGTGGTATCGAGTCGGCCTGTGGATCTTGAGAACCAAGGTTCGATCCCCACAGCCGACAAACAATTTTCACCAATTTAAAATCTACCCCTGTGGCTCTCCTTCCACTAATAACTTTAACCGCACTTCACGCGAAAAAATATATCACTTACCGAGATCTGCTTAGGCAGAGTGCCACACCCAGTAATGGGTAAAAGGCGTGATGATGTATTTATTTATTTTATATATAATTAGTATTTTTTTAAATAAATAAATCATCACGCCTTTTACTCATTACCAGGTGTGACACTCCGCCGTAGCAGATTTCGGTAAGTGATATATGCACGTGAAATGTGGTTACTAGCTATTAAATCACGGCCCTAAAGATGTTAGTAGCAGATCTCAATAAGTGATATATTTATGCGCGTGAAGTCTAATCATAACCCTTAAAGATATTAGTGGAGCGGGAGCCACAGTGGTAATTAATAATATAATAACATGTTTCTGTCACAACCCTGCAAGAAAGTACATATTTCTTCCCTGATTTGAGAAAAGAACTTTTCCATAAGGGTAATTTTATTGTGGTGAAAATTGTTTGTCGGCTGTGAAAATCTAATATCAATGTGCAAAAAATAATTGTAAGCACATTTTCTTTACTCATTTTCAAGGTAATAAAAACATATATACTGCTTTAATTACCAGTTATACAAAGAACTAGTCTCAATTTTTACTTCCTTGTACGAAGTAAAGGAAGTATTGTAATCGCGAAAATTTTCGGTTCTCAGATTTCAACGGAAATAGGTGTTTTGGCCCTCCCTGAATCCATTTTGACTAATTTCGTCATGCCGTCTGTACGTACGTATCTCGCATAACTCAAAAACGGTAAGCCGTAGAAAATTGAAACTTTATATTTAGGACTGTTATAACATCTAGTTGTGCACCTCCCTTTTTGGTCATTATACAACTACCGGAAGTGGTACTTTATTGGAAGCCTATAATAGATTTTTATGAAAAACTATATTCAAATATAATTTAAAACTTTCCAAATTTGGTATATAAGACTACTATATCAATGGAAATAACATAATAGATTTTGGTTAAAATAGATTAACCGGAAGTGGCACATTACATGAAGCTGCTAATAGTTTTCCTTGAAAAAAATGGTATTATTTTAATTTTAGAAAGGAATGCTGCAAATAAAAGTTTTAGAGAATTAAATTCTGCATCTAGCACATTAAGAATTTTTAAATTAGCTTTTTGCATAAACGAGATATCTAAATTTAAATATTATATATTTTTTGATTTTTTTTTAAATTAAGTTTGCTATGGATTAGAACAAAAAATAAAAGATTTAATGTCAAATATGTGCAATTAAAAAAATATCTATAGTTTAATACGTGTACAAGGAAGTCATGTGGTGTCCACATCAGATTTTTTTTTTAAATTTTGCCAACCTTTTTATCAAGTCAACAATTCTTAAAGCTAGATTAGGTACCTCCCAACTAGAATGACATCACCAGCTACCATCCTCTATCACCTCTGTCACCTCTCACCCTCCAGCACACCTCATCCTGCGGCGGCGTGGTGTCGGTTTACACGGTACCGGGCAGCGTATAACCCCGCCGCGCGGAAAGTCAGTCCGCGTCCGGACCACGACACGAATCGTGATATTGTCGTTTGACGTGCGTTGTGCGTTGTGCCCCGATAGTACGCATTGCGTGCAACTTGTGTCAAGTGCGTGTGCGTCAAATACCCGCCGGTATTGGTGGAATGTGAGGGTAGAGGGTGAATGGTGATGGAGAATGCTGAATTTATTTAATCAATTGTGGAGGGTACATATACTTTTTAAATGATTTGAGGACAATTGAATCGCGATAGTTTCATTTTAAGCTTAGTTTAAATAATTAACTTCAAGCAAAGAGCATACATTACATGTAATTTATGCTCTTTGCTTCAAGTTTAAAGCAGTGGCCATTAAAAGTTTTGTTAAACACGATCAGATTTTTATATCATAACGTTTATGAATTCTTGTTCACCTGATGATGGTCTAGTCGACCGAAATACGTATTGTAAAATAAACTTTACATTATTTGAAACTAACCTAGTGTTTTTTAATTTAATTTTATTATAAAATGTTTCAATGAGAACCGACAGTTAAATCTATCGAATTTTTGAAATATTTTGTAGAAATTCAATTTAATTCACAAATTTTGCGGGATTAATTTGTCATTAGTTGCGCTGTATTCAGTAAAACTATCAATATTCTGCTGTGTCCAATGCTAACTAGATCGCGCAATATCATTGCTTAAATTTGAAATATTTTGTAGAAATTCAATTTAATTCACATATTTTGCGGGATTCATTTGTCATTAGTTGCGCTGTATTCAGTAAAACTATCAATATTCTGCTGTGTCCAATGCTAACTAGATCGCGCAATATCATTGCTCAAATTTGAAATATTTTGTAGAAATTTAATTTAATTCACATATTTTGCGGGATTAATTTGTCATTAGTTGCGCTGTATTCAGTAAAACTATCTTGCTATTCTGCTGTGTCCAATGCTACCTAGATCGCTCATTATCATTGCTCAAATTTGAAATATTTTGTAGAAATTCAATTTAATTCACATATTTTGCGGGATTAATTTGTCATTAGTTGCGCTGTATTCAGTAAAACTATCTTGCTATTCTGCTGTGTCCAATGCTAACTAGATCGCTCATTATCATTGCTCAAATTTGAAATATTTTGTAGAAATTCAATTTAGTTCATATATTTTGCGGGATTCATTTGTCATTAGTTGCGCTGTATTCAGTAAAACTATCAATATTCTGCTGTGTCCAATGCTAACTAGATCGCGCAATATCATTGCTCAAATTTGAAATATTTTATAGAAATTCAATTTAGTTCATATATTTTGCGGGATTAATTTGTCATTAGTTGCGCTGTATTCAGTAAAACTATCAATATTCTGCTGTGTCCAATGCTAACTAGATCGCGCAATATCATTGCTCAAATTTGAAATATTTTGTTGATGTTTAACTTTAGTTCACATATTTTCCGAGCTTTACTTGTCTTAAACTGCGCTGTACTTATTAGATTAAACAAAAAATCTGGTTATATCGATTCTAACCTTATGACATATTAATCAGAATTTATCAACTTTCAACAAAATTCATCTTTATTATTTTATATATTTTATTTGACACATGTTTGTACAACTACAATCAATCGAAGGCTCAGCTTTAACTTATATTAAAAAAAAACAAGATTGTGACGGATTAAATTCCTGTTGTGCACAGTTAGAAATAAGTAAATAATGTTGTGTTAACATTTTGTTAATTAGTCCAGCAGTACGGTGTTGTGGATAGCGTTATGATATTCGAATTCGGACGCCTTGAGTTCGAATCCTACTCAATGCGATTCAGTACTATAATTTCTGTTGTACAGAGTAGCATAAATAAATAATAGCTATTTATGAAACTAGTAAGGAAATGAAGGTTATTACCTTACGCATGTGAAATTTGCAGAACGAGGCGTAGTTATGTAAACACATAAGTAAGGTAATAACCTTATTTCCTTACGAGTTTCATACAATTTTTTTTTACTTCCGTTCTAATAAATACGAATGAGCGTTTTTGAAATTATGAAATTTTGACATATTAATGACAGTTATAAATTCAAAAAATAAAAGAATAACACATCAAAATTCGTCTACCAAGATATCTGTTGCTATGTTATTATTTCACTAGTTAAATAATGCAGTTCATTACCTAACTCAAATAAGTGAAATAAAACTTCTATTTCCCAACGGAAGTAGAAAAATAAATAAATAAAATCAAAAAGATGAAGATAGATAAAATGTTATTGGTTGTCGAGTAGAATTGTGAATTAATTACAATTATTGTGCTGTCAAATGATGATCCCTCAATTTGCTAAAAATAAATGAGATTCGAACTGGAGGTTTTTAATTAGCCAATAGGAAAGTATTAAATAAATATTTGTATTTATAAAAATGTAATATAAATATCAAATTTAATTGTTCAATGTCTAAATTAGTCACTGTGTATAACTTAGTAATTTCATTTTATTGAATATTATCCATATTTACCTAATATTTATATTTTTATAATTTATTGTGGTATTAATACGTCCAAGTTCATTTGATTTAAAATTTATTTCTTAATGATTTATTGATGGATCATTAAACAAATTTGTTTTATTTATTTTTTTATGAATGGTTTTAAAATTAATTTAATCAATTGGCAATATGTATTGACTTTAATTAATTACAATAAATTTAATTTTATTTGATTTTTCTACAAACAAAAACATTAGTATTGCCTACTCTATTACAATCAAATTTTGTGGGCCATAAAATAATTTCTCATTTACAAATATCATTTACATGCGCGTAATTCATTCTCTCACTTATTCCTCAGGTAAAAAGTTTCACGCTAGGATGAATAAAATTAAGTGACAGTGATATTCTAAAAACGAATAAAAAGTGATTTAATAACAATGGATATGAGTACGAACGTTGAGAATATAGTTATTAAAACTGAAGTGACTGAAGAAAACTCTGAAGACAATTCTAAGATATTTACCCCTCCTTCTGGGAGATGGGAGTGGGACACCATTTTCTGGAGTACGTCCCTTATGAAATGTGCAGATAATCGACTATGTAATGTAACACAAATAAATACATTTTCATTATGGCTGCTTTTATCAAAATTGTCAGCTGTTTTGAGAATATATTGTTTTATATATTATTTTAAGAATTATTTTTCATGCAATATTCTACCTTATTAACTAAATCATTACATGTATGTAATTGATTGATATGTTAAAGACAATTATTTATATTTAATGATTATTTTATAGGTTATTTAGATATTTTGTAACCACCTATATTATTGTCATGCATTTTGAATTCGATTCCTACAGTCGACAAATAATTTACCGCTGTGACTCTCTCACCACTAACATTTTTTGGGGCCGTAATTTGACTTTACGCGTACAAATATATCACTTACCAAGATTAGCTACGGCTGATTGCCACATTCAATAATGGGTAAATGGTGTGATGATATATATTTTTTAATAAGAACAATTCTTGTCGGCCATGAAGTGTCAACAATCTTAATATTTTAATGTCTAACAATTAAGCTAGGTCTCGGAAAATTAATTACGTTTATTATTTTGAAAGAGAAAATTTAGTTTTTTAAAATATAGACATTTTGAATATTTTAGAGTAATATAATTTGACTCAAGAAATCGATTTAGTTCAAAATCAACTGTTTCCGAGATTCGAAAGAAAATTTTGCAGGAAAGTTTTCTTGGTTTTTCATTTTAAATTCCTCGTCTCATGTTATTTTCCGAGCATTGCTCGGTCATCCAAATATAAAAAATATATAATAATAATAATCTTTAATGACAGTTCTCTAACAGCTTCGTAAAAAGTAAGGTTAAAAGTTATACAGGGTGTTTCACAACTTATGGTACTTATTTCAACTGATTATGAATCTGAATTTTTTTATATAAATTCGCTAAATTAATTGCACTATATATGAAGTAAACATTTTTAGTGCCACTGGTTGTAAAGTTATTTCTAATATATTAATAATTAAATTACTATTATAACACTACTAATAAGCATTTATCTAATAATGTAAAATGATTAAATGGACTATTGTAGTGTTTGTAATTATAATTTAATTATTAAAATATTAGAAATAACTCTCAAAGCAGTGGCACTAAAAATGTATACTTCACGTAAAGTATTATTAATTTTGCGAATTTTGAAAAAGTTCTTTCTGTTTCATAATTAGTATTTTGAGTACTATATGGGGTTAAAATAAGTACCATAAGTTGTGAAACACCCTGTATTTTTTATTCTGTAATCTTCGTACAAGAGAAAAATGAATAAATAGTTTAAGTCGCAGAACTATGAAATTGAAATAGAATATAATAATCGTAAACAGATAATAATTGACTGATAAAATAGGAAGGTAAATTCTGCACCCTTGTCATGTCAAAACACTTGGCAATGACGTCACTAAATGACGTGAAAGTTCAACGTATTTCGTTTATTGTTACACTTTCCTGGTGTCAAAAATGATGTAATTCTTAAGTTATTTGAAACGTGATATATTTACTTTGTTAAAAATTTGTTCAAAAGATTTAAACATTCATTAACATTGTATATTATTCGCTGTCAAAATGATATAAATTTATTTCTTTGTATCTATGTTATTATTTATGTTTAAAATAAATTGGAAATGTTTGACAATAGAAAATGTAAGATACAAGAAGTGTCAAAACATTTTGAAAGTACCATAGATGCGTTTTTATGGCGTCAACATTTTTGTCTAGTGTCTCGTGCTGTCGATTATGATTCATTATCAACACATTTTATTATTTCAGCTTATGGTTTTATCACTTATAGAAATATCAACAAATGCATCATTTATAAGATAATTACAGTTCTAATAATTACCTAACTATGTTCTATGAATCACAATGTCCTTAATTTCGCTTCATAATTAACAAGATTTATACCAGCTATTAGTAAATACTGCATTTAATTATATGTCTGCAGAAACGAAAAACAAAATGAAGAAAACAAAATATTTTGTTTAATCCTCGAGTGTGACTTCAGTCCACGGTCGAAGAATGTTTTTATTTTATTCTTGGTGCAGTAAATAACACCACAAATAGGTTACTAAACCTCTGGTTCAGAAATATAACCATAAAAAGTTATGGTATGAAATTTGAAACTCTGGACGTTTTAAATTTTGATGTATGAGGCGCCACATTTGTAAAACAATAAAAAAACAAATTTAATTTCTACCACCTAAATTTTAAAGTACTGAATATTTTTATAACTATTTCATGATTTAATAAATAGTCAATTTCTATCCATTACAATATTAGAAACTGAATAAAGAACGTAGACACTTGATGTAGTTTCACAAAATTATTTATTAACAAGTTGATCATCAGTCAACGTTCTGAAGATGGCCTAATAAGCCGAAATCGATCAACTTGTTAATAAATAATTTTGTGAAACTACACCAAGTGTCTACGTTCTTTATTCTTATTCATAATGTTTCACCAAGTGCCAACGGCTCATACTTTTGATAATATTAGAAACTTTTTTTTTTATAAACGATTAAGTGGAACTTAAACTTACATATATAGGGTGACTCAAAAAAGGCATTAAATTGTGCAATATAAAACAAAGATAGGTATAATGGACATGTTTGTTTATGGCCAACTGTATTGGTTTGCACTATCGTTTATTATGGCCGTTTCATTCTAACGTTTTACTTTACTGTCGTGAGTTTTTTTTTACAGATTTGGCACGTTAAGTAATACCATCTAGCGGTTTTTATTTCAATTAAATGAAAGTGACTATGATGTCACGTTACAAAAACAACCTTAAAATATTTCAAAATTAAAGAAAAACAATATTAAACTATTTGAACATTAATGTTTATATGATAAAATGAAATACATTTCATGAAATTGTGTATTTTATTTATACATTCAATATTATTAGGTTAGGTTATGTTAGTTACGACATATTTCGTCAAAGGCGCTAGTTGCCGTTCCGATCTGTAAATTTAAAACTAAGAATTTACTGACATGTAACGGCCATAATAAGCGTTAACACAATTTAGTGAAATTGGCTATGATCTGAGCTTATCACAATCGATGGCATTTTTCGTTATCATTTATGACAAATAATTTATCAACTGAGATAAATAATTAATTTCAAATTTGTGATTTTAAATCTTATTGATTATTGTAACATTTAAAACGGTACGGCTTTCACCGACCAACAAAATAATTATATTTGAACCAATTACATTTATTTCATTAAAATAATCCTTGTAAATTGAACAATTGTTAACATTTTTCGTTGTTAATTATGACAGATAATTACCTAATTAATTTCAGACATACTTTTTTTGACGCAATTTGATGCTTTTGAATCACCCGATATATCTAAAGTAATATTATCGTATCTGAGTGATTCGAATTCCACAATAAGCTACTGTAATTGGGATTAAGTTCCTGTTGTGCAGATATGATAGCAAAAATAATACTGCGTGGAATATTCAAAGAAAACCGGTAAATAATGAATCGAAATTTATTGGGTTTCAGATTAAGTTTTTAATAACAAATACAGAGCATATAAACTAAAAGTAAATGCTATTCTGCAGGCGCTTTGATCGATTGGAGATTGTTTTTTTTGTAACATAAAATAAATAAAAATAGATCTCGTCTTGTACCCATTATTGGGTGTGGTAGTCTGCCGTAGCAGATGTCTATAAGTGGTATATTTATGCGGTTATCAATACGGCTCTCAAAAATGTTAGACAAGGAGATAAAAATTGTTTCTGTTTCTAATTGAAGATGAATTTATTTTGGAATTATAAATAGTTAATTGGTACGTGTTTGTCTTATGTTGCAGTGTCCAGCTACGTCTCAGAGAGCGGTTTGGGTGGCGGTGGCGGCGGCGTCGTGGCACAGAGCACCAGTGGAGCCCTGAAGACAGAAGAGCACCTCTCCAGAGTGCTGCACGCCGCGCACCACCATTCACACTCTCTTGTGCATCATCCTGACCACGACAAGGACAGCTCCAACAGGTATACCAACATTCAAATATTATAATTAGGTTTATTAGTCCCTAAATTGTATTTTACTTTGAGATAGATAATATTAAATATATAGTTTAAGATATATATCTTCGACATCTCTGTCTGTCTAGTAAATTTGTTAGAATTTTTGAAAAATCATGAGCATTCGTCGGGATTTGAACCCAGAACCTTACACTCGCTAGGTGACTGCTCTACCACTTGAGCTACAAATACTCGGCTCATGATTTTTCAAAAATTCATTAAATATATAAATAAAATAAATATATCATCACGTCTTTTACCCATTAATGGGTGTGGCACTCTGCCTAAGCAGATCTTGGTAAGTGATATATTTCTTCGCGTGAAGTGCGGTTACCACCCGTCAAATCACGGCCCCTAAAGATATTAGTGGTGAGGGAGCCACAAACGAGGTAGATTTAAATTGGTGAAAATTGTTTGTCGGTTATGGGGATCAAACCAGGGTTCTCAGGATCCACAGGCCAACTCGATACCACTGAACCACCTACCCTTTTATCTGTTTGAGTATGTGAAATTATGTCATTATGGGCGTTCCCCAAGCTAAGAGAATTTAAATAAAAAATGGAATTAATTGATAGTATTTCTTGTTTGATACGCCACTGGTCAGAAGAGCCTGTCTGTCCTGCGCTCAGCTTGCAAACTCACCCCAAAAACAAATGTAATTCCAGCGCATCATCAACCCCAACCAACAGTGTCACCCCATCCACCACACAGTCAGATGTTCCTAGCCAATCAAGCAGCACTTCCGGTTCAACGAACCCTCCATCATCGACCGGCCCGCCCTCTAGTTCCGGGGGGTCTGGCGCCGCGAGCAACAGCTCCGGGAGTTCCGGAGGGAAGCCTCCTTTCTCCTATGTCGCCCTGATAGCCATGGCTATTCAGAACTCGCAGATGAAGAGAGCGACGCTCAGTGAAATCTACGCGTACATCACTAGCAAGTTCCCCTACTTCGAACGGAATAAGAAAGGATGGCAGAATTCGATTAGGCATAACTTGAGTTTGAATGAGTGTTTTGTCAAGGTGCCCAGGGAGGGAGGCGGCGAAAGGAAGGGGAACTATTGGACTTTAGGTAGGACTATATCCACATTTTATCTCTGCTTTTTATTTTTATTTATTTTACCCAATACTGGGTGCATCAATCTACCGTGTTTCGACATCAACATCAAGAAACATTTTGATCAACTTTATTCATATTTATTTATTTATGTTACGCTGTACAACAGGAACTTATTCCCAATTACAGTACAGGGTCCGCACTCACCGAGCCGCAGTGTGGTAGTTTATATAATTTTTAGCTTGAGTGAGATTCGGAATTCCGTATTGCTATCCACACCACCGTACTGACGGATAGCGGGTGTATAATTTAAATATGTGACATAGGAAATACAATATTTTTTAATATAATGATTGTTGCTTCCCTAATTAAATTAGACTAAAAGTATAAATACAAAAAATGTTAGGTATTAAAAACTGCATCTAATTAGTACCTACTTGTTACTCAATTGTTTTTTATGCAAGAGTAACAAGTAAACGAAAAATGGGTTGTATAAAGAAAATTTGGAATTGAAAGTACTGTGGAAAAACAACGATACAAAAAGTTATTGTTATTATTATTTTGAATAAAATATGAGAATTCACCACACGTCACTGTCAACCAATAGGATCACGAATTTGTTTGAAAATGAACCAATGAAATGTACATTTCGTCGGAAATTCATCACTAGTGAAATTGATATCGGAAATACTACTGTTAATAATATCCTTGGTTACAAATAAAATAAATGATATTTTCAATATTTTCATAAACGTCAATTCTACATTTGTTCAGTGTACATTTAATATTCAAAATTTTCATCACTGTAATACCTAATTAATAATGTGCAAATAAATACCTAACTATTCTTGTTAATTAACTCTTGTTTGGTAAATTCTCAAGCCGAATACAACTCGTAGTATGAAAATTGACAGATAATATTTTGACATAAATATACATTCGTTGTTACGGAAATAGGAAACACAACTCGTGCTTCGCACTCGTTATGTTTCCATTTCCATAACAACTCATAATTTATGTCAAAATATTTTCAGCAATTTTCATACTACTTGTTATATTATATATGACAATACACGATGAAGTATAATTTATTATTAATTTCGGTTAGCAATCTAATTAATTTATTTAACGATAACAATTGAGCAACAAGTAGAATACTCATTAGTTGCAGTTTTTAATACTTAACATTTTTGTATATACATTTTTGATCTAATTTAATTAGGGAAGCAACAATATCATATTACAAAAATACTATTGTATTTCCTATATTGCATATTTCAATTATACACTTGCAATAAATGAGTGCTTCGTTTTTTGTACGCTGTGTTAGTTCAATTGGACATGTGTCTTCGTCCGGGAAAACACGAATATAATTAGAATTAAATGAGTAATTAATCTTATATGAACTATTTAAAATATGATGTTAATAATTTAATTTTTTTATGAAAAGCTCCATCATTAATAGTAATTTATTTATTTATGTTACGCTGCACAACAGGAATTTAATCCCAATTACAGTACAAGGTCCGCACTCACCGAGCCGCAATGTAGTAGTTTATATAATTTCTGGCTTGAGTAAGATTCGAACTCGGGATGTCCGGATACGAATTCCATATTGCTATCCACACCACCGTACTGACGGACAATGAAATTATATGCGCGCGGACAACAGTTTGAGAAACACTGACTAGCTGATATAAAATAAAAATAAATAAATACATAAATATATCACCACGCCTATTACCTATTACTGGATGTGGCATTCTGCCGTAACAGATCTCAGTAAGTGATATATTTGTCCGCATGAAGCGTGGTTACCAACCATCAAAACATTCCTCCCCCCTAAAGAGCCACAAGATAGTGATAATTGTTTGTCGGCTGTGGGAAGAAATATAAATGATTCTGTTCGCACAATTCTCATGTCAGTTCTTCTTGTTGTTTGTTAAAGACCCCCAATACGAAGACATGTTCGAAAACGGCAACTACAGACGACGACGAAGAATGAAACGACCGTACAGGTAACAATATTCAACACTTTTCCTAAACATAACCTATTTGTTTTGTTATACGCATTTGGTGTGATTATTGTTGCAGATCGGCAGCTCCGTACGCGAAAGGACTGTTTGGAGACACCTTTGGAGGTGGGCCCCACATGGGGCAACATTTAGGGTCACTAACTACTAGGAATCTTTTTGGTACACCACCATCTTATACCCCTACTTCGTACTCGAGATACGACCATAGGTAAGTCAGAAATAAAACTTTTTTTAAATATAATTAATATATTAACCGACTTTAATATGAATAACTTTTTGTTCAAATTAATTTGACAACTGAAAACTTGTAATTCCAATGTTGTAAACCAGTGGTTTTTAAACTGTGGATCGCGATGATAGTACAAAAGAATTGCCGGAAGCTTCTTTGAAATTTAAAAAAACAAAAATTTACAAGCAATAGTTATTTTTATATTAAATGACTGAAATGAGTGTTTTGTTGTTGCGGAGAATGTCACAAAAAAATCATTATAATGCGCCAAAAAAGTAATAATTTCGCTCACGGAATACAAAAAACATTTTTTCTACAATTATCAAAAAAGAATAATACAATAATGATTGATTTATTCAAGTAAATTGAAGGAAAACAAACAAAATTAATATTAATTTGATACTATTGATGTGTTGTAAGCAATGGAACATAAAAATATAATAATTTGGGAACGTGCGCGAAATACATATTTAGCGCACTAGAACGCGAAAAAGTGCGCAAAATACGCGTTGTCTTAATGAAACAATAACGTACTAATATTAGAGAAAATAGTGAATATAGTTGGACAATTAATTCTACAAATAAAATAATTATATCATCACACCTTTTACCTATTACAAGATGTGACACTTTGCCGTAGCAGATCTCGGCAAGTGATACATTTATATGCGTGAATTGCAGTTACCAGCCGTCAAATCACGACCTCCACAAATGTTAGTGGAGGAGAGCCACAGGAGTAATTTTAATCCCAGATTCTCACATCCAAAAATATGTACCGTATTAATTGTATTTTCAAAGTTTGGAGTTTAAAACATTTTACTTAGTACTTATAATTAACGACTTAAGTTTGTGTTTGACACGTGGCAAACATTAACTATTAATTATGATTACTAATTGGGTACCTGTAAAGGCAACTTAAAAGTATAAAACATTACAATTATGTCCTAATAAATGCTACAATCATTTAAAATATAACAATAACTACTAATTTTAATTGTCAATTGTCATTACTAATTGACTAACTGCGACCGCAACTTCAAGTATTTAGAATAATTGTCTTAATCCTGCCGGTAAGAACGCTTAACAAAAACCAAACACTAATTGTACATAGAGTAAATACGATGATGGCCTGTTTGAATAATGACGAAAACTTTGATAATCGGAATATCAGTCTAATATATTTTGAAAAAATTACAATTCCAACGTTTCGGTGATAACCATCGCCTTCTTCAGGTATATGTTGTATATAATAATTAGGTAGGTGTGAATGAAGCTTTATACAAGTGTGAAAATATAAAAATGAAATATGGTTTCGTAAAGGAATTTGTGAATGGCCGCGGATAGGAATCCCAGTAAGCATGCGCGTCTACCTGCACAGTTATTGGAGCGATCCACCTGAATAATAAGACAACGTATCGCCGTTCAGATTTATTTTTAAAAATGGCGTCATTTTTCAATACTTCCTACATTCTGTATTGTTTACTAAACCGCAGGAGTAGCACAGCCATTTATTAAGAACAGTTTGCACAGGTTATCATGTACTTACACAATAATGATGTGGGTTCAGTATAATAGCAACTTTAAAATGCTGTAACTAGAAATCTAAAACGGATATTGCTCGTAATTTGGTTTTCACCAGCGAATTTCTCGTATTTTAATTGACAAGTTATATCTATAAGTAAATATAAATAAAAAATTATAAAATAAACACTTGGCTAAGTCTCACAAAATTCAGCCTCCAAGTCACCTTATGAGGGCATCGTCAGAGGCTGGCCAGCACTGTGCTTATTTTATATTTTTTATTAAACCTAGTTTCACCAAGTGTATGGCCGACAATTAATTTTGTCTTTGTTGTTATGTAAATATAAATATTTGGTTGGTTGATGAGTTAAGAATTTTCCATTTTTTTAATGTTTCTAATGTGCAAATATAAATAAATAAATATATCATCACGCCCTTTACCCATTACTGAGTGTGGTACTCTGCCGTAAATAATATATTTCTTCGCGTAAAGTGCGGTTACCAGCCGTCAAATCGCGGCCCCTGACGATGTTAGTGGAAGGAGAGTCACAGGAGTAGATTTAGTTTGGTTTTTGGGAGACATCATTTTTTTGCGAAAATTTTCAGTGAGAATGGTTCGTATTTTAAAATTATTTTTTAATGTGTTTCTATATAATTTAAGCCACGAGAAATCGAAT
Organism: Pterostichus niger; assembly: GCA_947425015.1. Classification (NCBI taxonomy): domain Eukaryota; kingdom Metazoa; phylum Arthropoda; class Insecta; order Coleoptera; family Carabidae; genus Pterostichus; species Pterostichus niger. The sequence goes on from OX380345.1 coordinate 32,696,153, forward strand.
GGCGGTGGGCGCATCTTCGTATCTCTTTTAGTTTTTGAGTTACAGCAATTTTTCATGTTTTTTAAATCGAAACTTTGAGAGGCTATATCTCGAAAACTAAAAGAGATATCGATATGCGGTTTGAACGAGCGTATTTCTCGTGCGCTAATTAACCGAAGTAGTATATTTTGAAAATTTGGAAAATTTTTCGGATTTTCACGAAATTTTCCCTTGTTAATATCTCACGAACTATAAATAATAATGAAAATTTGTGAAAACCAGTGAATTCCTCTCGTGAAAATACATAGGAATACCAATTTTCAGAAAAAAATTCGCACGAATACAGTTTTTATTACAGAAAAACGAAAATTGACCAAAAATCGATAAAATCTTAAGGCTAACCCCTTTAGAAATTTCCATTTTTAGCCGATTTTCGTTTTTCTGTAATAAAAACTGTATTCGTCCGAATTTTCTTCTGAAAATTGGTATACCTATGTATTTTCACGAGAGGAATTCACTGGTTTTCACAGATTTTCATTATCAGTTATAGTTCGTGAGATATTGACAAGGGAAAATTTCGTGAAAATCCAAAAAAAATTCCAAATTTTCAAAATATACTATTTCGATTAATTAGCGCACGAGAAATACGCTCGTTCAAACCGCATATCGATATCTCTTTTAGTTTTCGAGATATGGCCTCTCAAAGTTTCGATTTAAAAAACATGAAAAATCGCTGTAACTCAAAAACTAAAAGAGATATGAAGATGCGCTCACCGCCATTCGATTTCTCGTGACTTAAATTATATAGAAATACATTAAAAAAAGATTCAAAAATATGAACCATTTTGACTGAAAATTGCTACAAAAAAATTGTGTCTCCCAAAAATCTGTCCAAGTTTTAAACATACCTTTCTCAAACAAATATGCCTCATTCAAGTGCCCTGAAATTATAATTATATATCTAAAACATTCTGGGGAATTTATATTTTCAAACAGAATTTAATTATCTTCATTACTTTTTAAATTACAAGCGATTGAAGTAGGTAACATAATTTTCATGATTTCTTGTGACTTAAATTATATAGAACCGCACTAAAAAACATATTAAATTTTTGAACCCTTTGAACTGAAATTCTTGTCATCAAACTAAATTAAGTATTACAACAGTCTCTTACATCAAAACTATCAAATCACCAAATATTTACACCTACTTATAAATTTAATAAGTCAATTAAAGTACGAGGAAATCAGTGGTAAAAACCGCATTTCGATATCTCTTTTAGTTCTTTAGTTATAGCCTCTCAAAATTGGATGTTTTAAAAATGACAAAAACGCTGTTTACATTTTTTAAATAATAAAACTGTCGAATCCGGATCTGTAACAATATTTTAGGGGAAAGAAAACGGCACAGTTTAAATTGTAAACATAGTAATATTGAAATATAAATCGTTAGCAGTAAATCCTGAACTAACGAATGAGTTTAACGATGCGCAAAATTGTCAATTTACTGTTACAGTTAACAATACTCTATTTTTGATGAATTTTCCAAATGAAAATAAAGTTTATGGAGCGTGCTTTTAACTAGAGTAAAATAGAACATATAATCTTTCAGTACCTCAATCGTTGTTATTCTAACCAACTCAGTGCGCACATCATAAAATTTTATAAGGTATTGTTATTTATAAACCACGGCCAAGTATTAAAATTACTTATGAAATATAAGTTATAAACTAGATGACAGCCGTATAATTTTCAAGAAATAACATAAATAATTCACAGCGTAATAAGTTACAGTGACGTTGGTTTATCGGGGGCACACGCCTTCACCAAGCAGAGATACCGTTCAAATGACGTAGGGGAATTATCAGTGTCGGCTGATTTCGTTAGCGAACCTGCTTGTTACATACGTTATTGATAACTCTGATATGTTTGACCTCTTTGCTTCAAGGAATGACCTCCTGCGAATATGTGTTTTATTTTGCACTAGAGATCAAGTATTTGCTAAAGCTCGTCACATAGTCGCCATTACGAAAGTATTTTACAGAAAATAGAAAATAAATTAATATGCTTTTTATTCATTACTGGGTACGGCACTCTGCCGTAGCAGTTCTTGCGAGTGAAGTGCGGTTACCGGCTGTCAAATAACCACCCCAAAACATATTAATGGGAGGAGCCATAGCCAGTATTAATGTGGTTAATTGTTTGTCGGCTTTGGGAATCAAATGGAACATTTGCTAAATATTTATTCATTTAATCATTCTTATCTTGTGCACCATCCACAATACTAATGTCATTTATACAAATACATTAAATAAATATATCGTCACGCCTTTTACCCATTACTGGGTGTAGCATTCTGCCGTAGTAAATCTCCGTAAGTGATATATTTCTTCACGTAAAATGCCACCTACGAAGGATTAAATTTTGTAAATGGCACCGTCTTCCATTGATATACAAATAACTATTACGCTACTGCATTGTATACAGGGTGTTTCTATACCTTTGTACCAACCTTTAATGACATATATAATTTGATATACTGATTATAGAACAAAAGCAAAAATTACGGTATTTCATTCTTAGCGAACATTTTTAGTGTCACTAGTTTAATAGTAAGTACATTTAATTGTTTATAATTATGTTACTAATGAAATAAAAGTATAAACACTGCCTACAAATAATCATTTATTAATTAGTTTTTATCTAGGTAGGTACTTGGTGTAATGCTTTGTTTTTATTTTTGTAACTAATGTACTATTGAACCAGTGACACTAAAAATGTTCGCAAGGAATAAAATACCCTAATTTTTGAGAATTTCAAAAAAAAAAATTTTGTTTTATAAGTTGCCAATAGTATCGGTCGATAAAATTATTGTTATATGTGAAAAGTAAGTCATAGTGTACTCATTTTCAGTGCAAAAAGTGACAGTTTATCGCACCGTGCAATAAAACGTTTTATATACGACTAACTAATAATAATATCATTATATATGCTTTTTTGCTCGCTCGGGTTGCAAACTTCATCCTCGGGAAAAAGAGCATCCATTATAGCGTTGTTGTATAATATACTATATACCACGTTGCTATAAAATAAATGTGTGTTACTTTTAACACGAGTTGCATAAGTAACAATGTATTTTTATATGAAATTAAAAATCTGTATTGTAATGAAAATTTGTGTAGTAATGAGTGTCATTAAAGTACTGATAATGTATATTTAATAAATAAAAAAATGTAAACTTTTGTAACTAATTTTATTCTGCAATGTCGTATTGTTATGTTGTTACAGTGCCTGGATTCCTCAAGCGCCCCTGAGTTACTCATCATGCCATGTTCGCGCAGGCGCAGCTAACCCCCATCAAGGCACTTTGGGGGCCTATACACCCCATCTACACCAAGGGCAGGTCAGTCATCACAGAAATATTCTTACAATTTCCACTTTAAAATCATAAAAACCTTCCCCTTCCCAATCTATTTATACTTTATTTCGTGTATTAAAATATTTTCAGCCCAATTCTTAAAAGAGCCAATCCTGAATTTTGAGTTAGTCAAATTAAGTACATTTGATTTTTGACAACTCTTAAAAATTGTACTAGAATAAGATTAGCTAATCCAAAATGAAGGATTAGCTAAAACTTTTTTGAGAACCGGACTATAAAATTTAAACAAATCCTTTCAAAACTATTTTATAAATTTGAACTCGACTCCAATGTCTAGAGAAAAGACATCATAATAAGTATTCTTATTTGGAACAGAGTATATGAAACAGAAATGTAATAAAGTAATTGAAATAATGAAAACGATAATTGTATTAATTTCCAGCAGCATGCGGAAACGTCAAAATGAAAAGTGTTTTGCTTGATTTCAGCTTCAACCGAGTCTACAGCCAGTCCAAAGTTTAAACATGAATAACTATAGCCAATTATCAAATACGTTAAGTAAGTTAATTAAAAGATATGTGTACGTGTATGTAGCAGTATATTCATTAAGATTGAGAGTGCTAGATTGCTTTAGAGACTTAGTAGGCGAACAAAAATCAATTAATGAATAATTTCAACTGGAAAGAATTGAAATTGCCAACGCGTTACTTGCATGAGAGAATATATTCTTATGTTTTACATAGGTTTTATATACATACATAATATTTTGACTTGTTCTATGCGGTAGTAACCTCGCTGTCAATTTACAAAAATAACTTTAAAATATTTGAAATTAAAGTAAAACAACCTAAACATATTTGAAAATTCAAGTTTATGTGATAAAATGAAATACATTTAATGGAATTGCATATTTTATTTATATATTACAAACATTCATTAGATTCATCCTGCAATTAATCTTCAACAAACATATGACTTTTTTTTTCATACGAGCTCATTTTATCTTTCGTTTACGCAACAAACCTTCAATTATATGTATCCATTTATTCCTTGGGATTTTAGGTCATTCACGCAATTTCGCACCCTCAAATTAATTAATTTTTGACATACGTTCCACATGCCCAAACCATCTCAACTAACACACATTCACTCTTCAAACATTCTTAAAAACACTATGTGAATATATACGACTTTTAATTCATAATTCCTTTCATACAAGCTCTTTTATTCTTCTCTCTTAAAATATGCATTCATATTCATCAATTTATTCCTAGGCCGTCGACACAATCTTTCACCATCTATTTCACCAATATATACTGTTTAACTATAGTTCGTTCAACGAGAGATTACAGTATGAGAAGAATAGTATAGAAGGCATTAGTTACATAAAATTAAATAAAATGTCAAAAAGAAGACAAAATTACTCACCACGAAAATCACCTTTGACTTTTCCTTGCAATTCAAAATTAGAATTATAATTAAGGAATTAAATCTGAACGAACTATAATCATTCGAAATACAGGATGTTTCAATAATTCAGAAAAATAAAAGTCGCAGATACATTACATGATACCTTGGATTAAAATAAAAATTGAGTGTGGTATTCTGCGCGTAAAGTGCGGTTACCAACCGTCAAATCACGCCCCCCAAATGTTAGTGAAAGGAGGAGACACAGGGATAGTTTTAATGTGGTGGGAATCGAACCCAGGTTCTCAAATCTACAGACTGATTCCAAACCACTGAGTCACCTACTCCATTTAGATCAAAAAGAGTTTTTATAATCACAAAATTAGTGCAGTTTGCCTGAATTAAACATTTTTAGTACCATTGATTTAATAGTTATTTATAATATATTAATAATTAAATTATGATTGTAAACATTACCATACTCAATTTATTTATTTTACATCAGATACAATATTATTTATTTATAATTATAGCTTCATTATTAATAGAAATAATTATCAAACCAGTGGCACTAAAACACATAAAGTGAAAATAATTATACTTTTTTTTAATGTAGTACTTGCAACTGAATATTTTTCCTAAAGTATTAGAACACCCTGTATATTCCACATAAAAAAACATTTCATCCTTGACTTCATCCACATTCATAATTTATGAATAATATGTATTGTTGTGTGTTTATTAGCTGGTTCAACGTCGCCAGCATCGACGTTCGGTTCGTCATTCTCGGCGTGTAACCGACGTGACGTCACGACAGATGCCATGCGCTACCCCTATTGGCCCACGGATGGTAAGACCACCCCCAATACGACATTCTTGTACACCGTATGTTCAAAACTCTTTACACTCTTATATTCTAAAATAGTGCTTGCTTTTTTTGTTAGAAAACTTAACTTTAATTGCTGGAGATTGTTAGTTTTTAACACTGATATTTATGTGTGTTCATTTTAGACAGAAATCAATTCAAACTGTTTTTTTTAACTCTTAATTCTTGCAATAGATAAAAATATTAATAGATTTATGCTTCACAAACTATTATGAGTTATTTTAAAAAATCATAACTTTAACGGCTTTAACTTTAATGCAGTTTTTAGTGTTGCAATTTATATAAAAAACTAAAAAGTACAGTCAAATTTTTGTAAATTACATTTTGACCGTTTCATTCCATCATTTTGCCATATAAAAATTTGTCGTGAATTTTTTTATAAATTTAGTACGTCAAGTAATGCCATCTAGTGATTTTTATTTCAATTAAACGAAAGTAACCTTGCTGTCAAGTTACAAAAACAACTTTAAAATATTTGAAATTAAAGTAAAACAACTTTAAAATATTTTTAAATTGAAGTTTATGTCATAAAATGAAATACATTTAATGGTATTCCATATTTTATTTATATATTCAATATTATTAGGTTAAATTTTATTATGACAGAAAAATTCGGGTGACGCCTGGATTCGAACCAGGGACCTTCCGCTTACCGGGCAGAGATGCTAACCGCTACAACACGTCACCTGTGTTCGATATATACTGGGTGTCCCATTTTACATTATCTTCTTGAATATCTCGAAATGAAAGCATTTTACCGAAAAGTATGCCGAATCATAATCGTCATGGTTTTGAGCGGGACATCGGATTTTGACAAAATGGCCCCCTTAGTCCCCCAAGGGGGGCCGAGAGGGGGGTCGACTTAAAATTTTGAAATGGGAGCTTCTATTTTTTATTGCAGATTCTGAAAGAGCGTTAAAAAATATGTAGGTTTTATCCGAATGCTTTTTTTTAATTTCCAACAGGTGGCGCTGTAATCGTGAAAGTACGATTTTCGTGCAAAATATTCGTGAATTAATATTGTGTCAATAACTTTATAAATAATAACATTTTAATCATTACCTAAATTTCTGAAAATATCAATCCCTAACACTGGGGGGGACGAAAACAGGACATTAAATAAACTAATTATGAATGATTTGATTTTATCAAGAATTTTCATATTAAGTTTACTGATTGGTGATTAATTTAATTGTAAATTAAGTGTTTTAATAGGGTTATTTCGTGTTGGAAATTGAAAAAAAGAATCTGCAATAAAAAATAGGGGTTCCCATTTAAAATTTTTAAGTTGACCTCCCTCCTGGTCTCCCTTGGGGGGCTAAGGGGGCCATTTTGTCAAAATCCGATGTCCCCCTCAAAACCATGACGATTATGATTCGGCATACTTTTCGGTAAAATGCTTTCATTTCGAGATATTCAATAAGATAATGTAAAATGGGACACCCAGTATGGCATCAACCGAATTTTTCTGTCATAGTGTCTAATAAAATTTAACTTTTAAATACCAATTGACTGAGTTTCGGAGTCATATAAAAATAACAAAAATTTAGCTCAATTATTAGGTTAGTTTCTCATAGTTACGACGTATCTTGTCAGAGGCGCTAGTTGACGTACCCGCTCTGTAAAAGCGCAATTAAATTTAAAAAAATGTTTCTGATAGATCATCAGTAGTATCTGCCATTTGATTTATATCTTAAAGTTGTGAAACACCCCGTATATAATACAACAATGAAATAATATAAACGTTATGAAAATTTGAGTGTGGAATGTAATAAAATGAAGAGTCGTGCATGTGTTTGGTATAATCAATAGAGAGAGAAAGAAGTTCTCTACGAAAATATAGTATCCTTGTTATTTCAGTAGTCGTGAAGGATGAGCCAGGATCAAACGCCGTGTCGGCCTCAACACCTAATTTTCCAAAATGTTTCATGTAAGCACACATCAACAAATTAAAACCCAGTGCAAACTCACTTTTCAAATCATCCAGCTCCACTTACACAACTGACTCTAGTTCATGTGATTTTTGTGCAGTGTAAACCTGACTGTAAATCACATTCAATGTGTTAAAATATCGTGAAATGTGTACAAGTGTTTTCGTATTATTGTGATAGCCACAAATTTAGACTTTTTTCAGTATTTTATTGTCATCATGAAACACATTTTTTCATAGTTTTTCTCGTATATCTGATGCGTGAATGCGAAAATGATTTAGAAGTAATTTGGCACAAATCTATTTAGTAATATGTGTGCTATAGATTCATAAATAATATTATAAGGTATTTGTAAAACTACTTCAACGTTTTACATCGTACATATATTTTCAAATGCTTTTAAACTCTTTTAAAGAAAGAAATAATAATAAAATTTCATATTTGACATAATATATTTTGCACTGTCGGATATTTCTTGAATTATCTTAAAGAAAAATGCTTCAAATAACAGTTGTAAAAGTTAGTTCATTTTTAATTTTATTTGAAACAATTTTTCTCTATATAATTATAAAATATTTGACAGTTTAATACATATTTTAGCGAAAAATATTTCATTTGATCGTTTGACATGATATATACAGGCTGTGTCAAAATTATTGCCGAAAAATTAAAGGGTATATATTATTTGATGTACTGAATACAACGCAAAAATAATTTTCCTGAAATTCGCAAAAATAATTGCACATTACTTGAAGCAAACTATTTTGTACTACTGGAGTAACAGATTACAATAATGAATAAAAATTAGTTAAACATTAAAATTAATTTAATTAAAATTGTTACTTCTTGCAATATTTAATTCATTACTGTAACCTATCAGTCCAGTGGCATGAAAAATGTTTGTTTCAAGTAATGTGCAATTATTTTTGCAAATGGAAAAAAAATTGCTTTGAAATCAGTACATACAATAATATATATATATATATATATATATATATATATATATATATATATATATATATATATATATATATCCTTAATTTTTGCAATAATTTTGAAAGAACCATTTCTTAAATTATTTTGTTAATTTACTTTTACTGTTATTTGAAACATTTTTCTCTACAATAATATAGATATATTTAAAATCTCAAAATATGTTATTTCAACGTAAATTGCTTCATTTGATATGGTATATATTTCACTATCAAATATTTCTAAATTATTTTCAAGAAAAATGCTTCAAATAAAGGTAGAAAAAAATTGGTTCACCTTTACTTTTATTAGAAACATTTTTCTCCCTAATAATTGAGATATGTTCAACAGTTTAATATATGTTATTTCATTTGAAGAAATTTTAGAAATTTGGAATATTTATCTCTAAAATATTTCTGTAATAATTGTTTCATTTGAACATTTGACAATTGTTTCGAATTCTGTTAGACATAAATGTTTGAAATAACAGTAGTGTAAAATGTTGTTCACTGTTAGTTTTATTTGAAAAATATTTAACAAAACATTTGAGGGGTGAAAAGTACGTTGTAAAAAGTTGAAAGTATTTTGAAATACTATAGTTTAAATTTGACGAAATATGATGCATGTTTCTTTAAAAATATTTTTGTTTTCTAGTTGTCATTATGTCTTCGTCGTTAATATTATTAATAAATAATATAAAGAAAAATTCTATTTAATTTCATGTATATATGTATGTAGTTATATAAATGTATGTACGTAGTCAACCAATTTCATTTTCTTTTATTTTTTATAAATATTTTTTATTGTCACCATCACAATTTTATGCACTTTGATAAATGTAAAAATAACTATTCAATTGTAATAAACATCGATCTAATCGAAACAGTTTCTAATTATATGCTGGCCAAAGATAATAATTATTACATTTCATAACAAACAGTAAATATAAATCAAGTATTTTCACAAGAACTTGACAATAACATCAACAGATATATATGTGTGTATCTTACCAGATTGACAGCTGGCAAGATACGGACAATCCTCATGACGTCACTGTCAAACTCTTCTGACAAACCTATAAATACTGAATTGATTTTGTTCCCCACCTAAGGTTATTGGTCTATGAGATTACATCGATGTTTAGTAGTCAAAAGTACTTAGTACTTTCTTAGTAATATTTTCATTTAGTTTTTTGATTGAGATGATAAATTTATATACAAGGTGTTCACTAAATTGAACTTACCAGTCTCAATTAAAATATTAATATATGTGTATCATAGTTAATTATTTATGTTTTATATAATATCCGTCCGTTTTTATTTTTAATGCTGCTAGAAGAAGTTGACTTTTTTTTTGGGAAAATAAACAATTTATTCAAAAGATAAACAACAAACATTTGTTTTTACTATTAGAACCTTCTTTTTTTTATTCCAGTGCAACCCTTCAACGAAAGGTAAGCATTATTATTTGTTATAATTGAATGCATTAAATGAAGTGTACATTTTTAATTATTATATTAAGTAAGTTAATACATATCTAATTAATAAAATATTCATTACTGGGTGTGGCACTCCGCCGTAGCAGATCTCGGTAAGTGATATATTTCTTCACGTGGACTGCAATTACTAGACGTTAAATCACAAAGATGTTAATGGAGGGAGAGCCACAGGGGTAGTTTTAATTTGGTGAAAATTGTTTGTCGACTGTGTTAAATAATTTTGAAATATCGAGCCCTTACAAATTTGCCCCTCCTGAATTTATGTATTTTGACTAAATTTAAAAGACGGTCCTGCATATATTTGTCGGTGATATCCAAACGGAAAACATCAAAGGTTTACAACTAAAAGACATTTTAAATTTTTCTGAATGTCACACATGACTAGAACAATTTCCGGTATCAATATAAAGGTACACGAACTTTATTTTAGTGACTTTTTGCCCTTTACAGGACCGTAACATATTTTTTTTAAACCATTACATATTTATTTCTTTTTCAATACCTATTTATTAACTTAGAGAGCTAAATTTTTGTACATTAAGGGGTAAGGCCACTCTAGAATTTTTTTAAAATGCATATTTTTTTTATTTGCTTAAATTATAGTTTAAACCCTTAGGAATAAGGGACAATTAATTTAAATGCCGCGCTGAAGTATTTCAGAGGAAAAAAAGCATATATCTATTAGTACTAGTATATATATATGTATATATATGACTCGAAACTTTAAACGCGTTTTTCTCGAAATCATATTTTCAAAATCGGGCGAAAAGAAATCTGAAATACTAATTGATGGATCGTGCTGAATCTTTTTATTTCTTATTATAGATATAAAATACTAAAAAACTACGGGGGCTTTTTTTTAAAAGTGCTTCATTCGTTTTTTATGGTCGTTTTTATACAGAAATTTAGTCCCGAATAATGAACTTTTTTTTAACGTGCGCCATTTTGTTAAAAATCAAAATTTTCAAAATCCGGCCCGTAGTTTTTTGGAGTATACATCAGAGATTAAGAAAACATATCCCTTTTTGATCCAGGTCTATTGCTGTTCCCGGAATGTTTTCGCCCGATTTGCCCTACGCGCCGAGAGGAGTCGCCATTTTTTAAAATTTCTGACGACAATTTTGAATATTTTCTTTAAATAAAATTTTTAAATAAAGTTTAAAGAGCACTAAATAAAGATCCAAAAACAGTTCTTAAGCAGCACGTTTAGATTTCGTTAAAAAAAATCTTGAAAATGACCCTTTTTTCCTTGTCTAGAGTGGCTTTACCCCTTAACTAAAATTAAATAACTGCAAATTTTGATGTGTTACTGGGCTAATTCGGATCTGTCTACTGGTAACTAACTATTATATTTATGAACAAAAAGCGATAAAAGTAATGTTTTGTAAATACAATTATAGTTGATTGTAAAATGAAATGATGTATAATTTGACGGTGTTTTTGGGCTAATTCGACCCTGACTAGTAGCAAGTGTTAAGTGTGTGAACGATGCAGAAGATTTCGGTAAGCGTTTGAAGTGTGAACGGAAGACATACAACACGTTAGAAATGAAGTGACGACAGCTGCAAGAACATACACTCAATCGCCCTCGACATCCGAAGTTAAAACTGCAACCCTCTCAAAGAATTATACATCCGACACTGGTTCAAAAATCTACCAGCAAAATTACAACCAATTTAGATGCAGAATTTAATTTACTTTTTATTCATTTTCTTTCTTCGAAACAATAATAGCCGAGCGATTTTTCACGAATTTAAAGTTTGTACACGAGGACTAAATTTGTTTATAAGTCAATTCGGATATGGAAAATCCAGTATCGTTAAGCGTATCTTCATATCTTATTTGGTTTTGAAAATATATGTTAAAAACGCGTGATGGCCACGCAGGTTGAGGGCTTGACTCATGACCACAAGGTCGTGGGTTCGGGTCCCGCCCGAGGCGGCTATACAAAGGACATATCGGCATATGACCTGAGTAGTTGGTCCGATATATAAATTTAAAAAAATATAAAAAAACTAAACATGATATGAAAATGCGTTTAACGGTATTGAATTTCTAGTATTTCACTTAACTTATAAGTCAAGTTTCAGCCATTTTTATTATTAGAGTATTGTTATCGTGAAGTTTCTAGGTGCCAAACAGTTTTTAACATTTAATTATCATTATTTAAAGGTATATGAAAATAATATTTAATAATTACATGCGACACAGTATGAAATAATACGTTTCTCATCATATATCCATTAATATTTTTTTTCGGTACACATTTAAAACATCTTACTCGTAGAAATATAAATTTATTTACCGGCTCAGTGGTATCAAGTCGGATTGTGGATCTTGAAAACCCTGGTTCGATCCCCACAGCCGACAAACAATTTTCACCAAATTAAAACTCCTCCTCCACTAACATCTTTGGGGGCCGTGATTTGTCAGCTGGTAACCGCACTTTACGCGAAGGAATATATAATTTACCGCGATCTACTGCAGCAGAGTGCCACACCTAGTAATGGGTAAAAGGCGTGATAATTTTAGGATTCGATTCCCACAGCCAACAAACAATTTTCACCATGTTAAAACTACTCCTGTGGCTCCCCTTCCACTAACATCTTTGGGGGCCGTGATTTGTCAGCTGGTAACCGCATTTCACGCGAAGTAATATATTATTTACCGCGATCTGCTACAGTAGAGTGCCACACCTAGTAATGGGTAAAAGGCGTGATAATTTTAGGATTCGATTCCCACAGCCAACAAACAATTTTCACCATGTTAAAACTACTCCTGTGGCTCCCCTTCCACTAACATCTTTGGGGGCCGTGATTTGTCAGCTGGTAACCGCACTTCACGCGAAGTAATATATTATTTACCGCGATCTGCTACTGCAGAGTGCCACACCCAGTAATGGATAAAACGAGTGATAATTTTATAACATAAAAACCATTTGTAAATGAATTGAATCTTCGATATCGGTTATGTTGCGTTATGAATTGTAATTTTCGGCACACAAGTTGTTGGTTGATTTGCAGACTGCAAGCTGCAAGCTGCAGTGGTCGAGTCCAATTAACCAGAACTATAGGTATGTAATTTGACGACACTCCAACCTGGAGTCTGACCACTTGCCTTTATGCGACAATTAGTCACGGTAGCACTCCCTGACTTTGACTACCACACCATCCATCGCACTAACAAAGCAACGCTGCTCTTTGAACCCAAATCCTTGGAAAAATAAATAAATATATCATCAAGCGTTTTTAAATACTGTTTTGTGGACAGGGTTGGTAAATATCAAGATTTAAACAAATCTAAAATCATTGATTCATTTTGATTTGAATTTTTTTTTTTTTTAAATTACATTACTAATTGGAGTAAAAGTTATTTATAAGAAAAATTCTTTTTAAAAATATGTAATTTCGATTATTATTGCACAGTTTTAACACGATTGCTTAAACTATATGCTCGACTATACGTATTTACAACTTGGGTGGTCAAATTAACAAATAAGTTAGGTGTTGAAAAGACAGGAAAATTGGTATTTTTATTCTTGACAACGTAGTATATTCACCTGGTCAAAAAAAATTAAAATTAAGATCTAGAATGAACGAAATAACAAACAAAAATATGAAATCTTGCACCTACATATACATCAAAACGCATTGTTGTCACAGTAACTGCATTTGTTATTCAACAAACTATAGTTAATTACGAAAAAGTAAGGAAAGTGTTCAATTACAGGATGAGTAGATAGTTTGAAACAGCTTACGAATCCTGTACGACGCTTTACAGACGTGTTACGTTTAACATTTTACCCCACAGCCGACAAACAATTTTCACCAATTTAAATCTACCCCTGTGGCTCCCCCTCCACTAATATTTTTGGGGGTCGTGATTTGACGGCTGGTAACCGCAATTCACGCAAAAAAATATATCACTTACCGAGATCTGCTTAGGCAGAGTGCCACATCCAGTAATGAGTAAAAGGCGGGATGATATATTTTTTTTTTAATATTTTAAATTAATTTAAATTAAAGAAATATTTAACTTACATATTCAGTCAGTATGTTATTTTCCTGACTAGACATGCAAAGCAAAGCTTTCCTGAGTCTTAAAGCTCAGGCAAATGTTTACTTTCCTGTCAGTTTCAGGTAAAAGTCATTACAAATGTAATTTTTTTAAATTAAATTGTAATTTTGAGGTTATTCATATATTTAAACGTTATAGAATTATAACGAATCCAAAAATTCAAATCGCACTCAACTTATAAATTGCGGCTCGGTGAGTCCGGAACCTGTACTGTAATTGGGATTAAGTTCCTGTTGTACAGCGTAACATAAATAAATAACGAATACAAGACGGGTGTTCAAAATTTTCAGAATATATTAAATAATATATTCGATAATTTTGAAGACACGTGTGGTATTAAATATGATAATTCTCTTATCACATAGCTGTCAGTAATGTCAAGTAATATCGTTATTTTCCAGTTGTCATCCTAGGTGGCATTCCATTTTAAGCTTAAGATTTCTTATAGTGTACATAATTGGAATTAAGTTCCTGTTGTGCCAACACAATAAATACAAAAATAAAATTATGGAAACAGTTGTCAAAAATAAGAGATTACGAGAGTAGTGTTATTATTATTGGTTAAACTATTTTCAGTCTTAATCACAATGGCAACCTGACATTGCATTTAGCATTACTCCCTTTGTTTGACATTTAAAATTGTTTCTTCTATAAAAGTTCTAATTCTACCCACTTTGAAACACGTATCAAATAATATATCAATCAAATGGCCAATTATACAACTCTAAATGAATCTTTTACTTGTGGATGTTTAGCTAAAAGGCTGGAAAGTCGACCGCCGCACAGAACAACACACAACATAAAGATGTCACACGTAGACACTTTTCAAAACATGTAATAAACCTCTAACAAACACCGCGTGTTTGTTTTGAAAGAGCCCGACGTAAAGGTAGCAAAGACCAACAACACGAAGCAGAAAACTTGAGCACGATACGGGAACCGACTTTGATTAGAAATCATTGCAAGATGCGGGAGATCTCAGTTAGGTTTCAATCTGCAATTGCAGACCTGTCACTACACTAGAAACGTACACCACAATCAACAACAATTCAAACATTGAGAATTGTACAAAAATTTTACCCATTATTGGGTGTGGCACTCCGTCATAACAGATGTCGATAAGAGATATATTTTGCCTTTACTAATCGTCAAATCAATGTCCCCAAAGAAACTCTGGTTCTTAAATCTACAAGCTGACCTTATAAAAATATTAAACATACAGGGTGGTCCATCGCAGGGGCGGATCCAGGGGAGGGGTCATGGGGGTCATGACCCCCCCCCCCCAAGTATGGACTTTTTTTAAATGTTGGCCCTAATACATAATAATGATGTCATTATTTACGATAACTCAATTTGTTAAACAAATTAAATAGAAAATATTATCTAAGAACTTAAGATTCTAAGATAATTAAGAATTATTGTTTGATTTATTATTTTAATAAATAGCCAAAAACCAATATTTTGTGGGGATATTATTTCGACCCGCAGATGGGAGAGGTATTTTATTTAAGACCTAGTCAAGTATGTGACTACCGACATTTGCACTCAAATCAACTTCTAATTCAATAATTTTTGTATTCTATCGAAGAACCGTTTAGATATTGAAACTTTATGATTTAAAAAGTGTTGCCGTTCTTAAGGGAAATTTTTGAGGTGAAAAAAAAATCATTTTTCCTCACCACGTTTATAATTGTTTATAGAAAAGTAATAAGTACCCCCCCCCCCCGAGACAAAATTCACCCCATGACCCCCCCTAATTCAAAGTCTGGATCCGCCCCTGGTTGCACTAGAAAGGTACATCACAATCAACAACAATTCAAACATTGAGAATTGTACAAAAATAATAAATATATCATCATGATGTTACCTATTATTGGGTGTGGCACTCTGTCATAACACATGTAGATAAGTGATATATTTTGCCTTTACTAGTCGTCAAATCAATGCCGCCAAAGAAACTCTGGTTCTTAAATCTACAAGCTGACCTTATAAAAATATTAAACATACAGGTGGTCCATCGGTTTGTATTTATTTTTTGTACTCGATTATTTTTAAATAATACCGAATTTTTTTTTTCAAAATTTATTTTAAATTAAAATGCCCACATATCTGCAGCTTAAGGTTGTTCCATTTTTTTTTTTTATATTTTAAATGGAACAAACTATATATTTTTGCAAAATTTTAAAGATCTTTTGTTTCTCTTTAAAATAGTACTTATTCATTAAAGTTCTAAAATGATTAGTACATGAACTATTCATGTTTTTATTAATAAATAATCACACACAGAAAGTAACGAAATATTTAAACATTTGAAGCATTTTTCTTATATATTTTTAGTACTCCTGGTATTAAAATATCATTTAATGTACTGGTTTCCATGGCGCTAAATAACATCTTAATCACATGTTGACAAGCTGTGGCTTCGAACGTTTTAGTCACGGCTTAAACATAACAACAGCTCGTGTCCAAAAAAACTCTTAACTAAAAAGACGTTTATAAAACTTGTTTTATAATATACTATTTTCAACTCCCATTATTAAATTTCATTTAACATAGTGGTTTCTATGGCGCTAAATAACATCTTAATCACATGTTGACAAGCTGTGGCTTCAAACGTTTTAGTTACGGCGTGAAGTTAATAACTAACACATTAAATACGGGCTGAAGTTAGCTTCCTGTATCTGTCATTGTAACTTAATCTTACTTTTCAAAATAATTTATAAAACGAAGAAACAAAGATCTTAATCACATGTCGACAAGCCATGGCTTCAAATGTTTTAGTCACGGCATGAAGTTAATAACTGACATATTAAATACGAAGTGAAATGTGTTTCCTATAAATTAACCTTTATAAAACTCTAGATTTTTATTATTATCTTAATTTGCGATCGTAGAAGAAGTATAGTAACTCACTTTATTAATTTGTTACACAGTATAATATGTAAAGCACGCAATAATAAAAGAGATAGAAAGTGAGATAAAGACAGAAGACTCGTATAAAATAAAGCAATGATGGTTTATGTTCGAGTTTATTGGTTTGGTGTGTGCGCGCTTATTGGTTGTTAGATTAGTCTCGACCAGACGTTCGTTCTGAGTCGAATAATGCGTGTGGTTCTCCAGAGACAAGTAAATCAAGTTAGCCACGCTCACTAGTAGACCTGACACACTTGAACTCTGGGTTTGTTAATTGAACAAACCATATTGCACGCGCGTATGCTTTGCAAATCCGTACGTTTAGTGAGGATTTAATTGAACATGGATCATTTTATGCCGAGTTTTAATTGGAACCAAGGTGCTACTTTTATTATTTACTATACTGTGGGGTAGGTGGCCAGGGTTTGATTCCAACAACCGACAAACAATTTTCACCAATTTAAATCTACCCCTGTGGCTCCTCCTCCATAAACATCTTTGGGGGCCGTGATTTGACGGCTAGTAACTGCATTTCACGCGAAAAAATATATCACTTACCGAGATCTACTTCGGCAGAGTGCCACATCCAGTAATGGATAAAAGGCGGGATGATATATTTATTTATATTTTATATTATTATTGGAACAGATGTTTTGCTTGTTCTAGCTGATGTAAGAGACTTCCATGCCGTAGTATGCAATTGCAGATCCTAAAATTTAATTCGTAATAAACAGATTCACAAAGAAGATTAAATTTTGTGTCCATAACTCCAATTTTATTTCGGATTGAAATGAATGACAAATAAAATAATGAAATGAATGACATTTAGAAAATATATACTATTACACCTTTTACTCATTACTGGGTATGACACTCTGTCGTAGCAGATTTCGTGAAAAGTACGGTTACCAACCGTTAAATCACGACCCCCAAAGATTTTAGTGGTAAGGGGCCACAGGGGTAATTTTAATGTGGTGAAAATATTTTGTCGACTGTGGAAATTGTACCCGGGTTTGCACAAATCAGTGAAGGGAAAGTCAAACTGAATGGTGAATTGGAACTAAAAAATAACATTTGCAGTTAATTTGTTTTATAAATCTATATTCTAAATTTGAATAGAGTTTCTATGAGAGTGATAAATGAGAATTCATATTCTTACTTTGTACAAGGTATAATTTGTTAATAAAAGTATTGAAAAAGAAGTTAGTTGAAGCGAATTTAAAACAAGATATTCTAAAATATAATGAAGGTTGGTTAGAATAGTTCCAAGGTTGATTTCTTGCAGATTATAATGAAAATAGCAATGATTTGCTCCTATAACTGAAAAATAAAAACGAGTCGCACCACACACGTAGCCATGGAAACATACATAAGGTATACAAATACATACACCCGTTCTTAGCAACATACAGGCATAAAACATGAAACATAGCTTGTGTCTGTGTGTGTTAGCTTCGATTTATTAGCGTAACTAAACGATACTTTAATGTGATAGTAAAATATTCCAGACTTCAATTGTTATCTGGAATGTTACGTGTTAAGATTCCGGAACGAATGCTGAATAAATCTAGATACGAATTTTGTTTTTATTCAAGTCAAATTGCTTTTATACAATTGAAAGTGTGTTGAACGGTTGTAACGTAAATTTCAGGAAGAAAAGATATTTATTTTGTTTGAAAAGAATAAAAATGTTTCTTATCAAAATCGTTTTTATTTTTTATAATTGCGAAAAATTTTAGCTTTGTGCTGGAACTGCGATTACCCAGCCGTCAGAATAATAAACAAACAGTTATGTAAACATTTTTTATTATTCTTCAATTTTTAATTTTCATAACAATAATATTATATCAAATATTACAATGAACTTAAGGGGTAAGGCCACTCTAGACAAGTAAAAAAAGGGTCATTTTCAAGATTTTTTTTAACGAAATCTAAACGTGCTGCTTAAGAACTGTTTTTGGATCTTTATTTAGTGCTCTTTAAACTTTATTTAAAAATTTTTTTTAAAGAAAATATTCAAAATTGTTGTCGAATTCCATATTGCTATCCACACCACCGTACTGACGAACATTGTGAAGTGCGGTTATAGCTCCCACAGAGATAATTGTTTTATGAAACAATTTGAACCCTTGTTCTCAAATCCACTGAACCCTCTACATCATTAATTAAAAAAATAATGTTTCTTACTTTCAGCACCAATTAGTTACAGGTTGCGGTCTACACAGTAAAGTTTACTTTGTTATCACTTACACGACACTTGAAACACAAATACACACAATTTAACTAATTTTACACATTGAAATATTGACTAAAACGTTAATAAAATGTTGAAAATACTGCCATCACTGAAAAGAATCACACTGTATACTATGTTCAAAGATACTCCGTTATGGCCCTCTCAGCGGGTCTATTGTTAGGGATTTAAGCTTGATTTATAGGGGTGCAAGGACAGGTATGTATTCAGTATTTCCCAATTTAATTTTATTTTTATATATATTATAATAATGAAACAGAGAATTTTGTACAAATATTATTATTGATAATGAAGCAAAAAAAAAATGTTACATGAAAGTATCATTGTATAACAATTCGTCATTTAGTTAAATAGTTATACACATTTGAAACTATTTCTTTCGCTTCTTGCGGCAAAAATGTCCGTTTAATTTTATCACAATTTTCAACTGGTAAAACATCAGTAGTCTTCTTCAAATGGTCGCCACATATTAAATACGTATATTGTTGACCTCAGTACGAAAGTTAGTATTACTACTGATTATTAATTTTTGAAAACTCATTTATATACCTACTCAGTAAGTATGCCTTTGTTATCTTATTTTCCCTAATATGTAATAATACCGGTTTAATTTTGCGAATTCATTATTATTTCAAGTAAATCTGAAATACGTAATCCGCACAGAGATTAGAGATTTCCGAATTTAAATATTTTGCAATCTTACCCTGAGCGCCAACAGGTAGAATCTCTTACTGTGTGCGGTTCAACACAGGCTTAGTAAGTTAAAGCCATAACGGAATATCTTTGAACAATCTATACTAGACTAGTGAAGCGCAGCGCAAACCGACGTTTGTCGTTGTTGATGAGCTATGTTCTAACTCGTTCATAAGCGTTCAAAATCATTTTAAAATGTATTAAATATAAAGTGGCTGTCTGTTAATAACATATAATATAGAATAAATAAATAAATATATCATCACGCCTTTTACCTATTACTGGGTGTGACACTCTGTCGAAACAGATCTCGGTAAGTGATATATTTCTTCGCGTGAAGTGCAGTTACCAGCCGTCAAATCACTGCCCCCAAAGACATTAATGAAGGGGAGGCCACAGGGGTAAACTTTAATTTGGTGAAAATTGTTTGTCGGCTTGTGGGAATCAAACCCGGGTTCTCAAATCCACAGACAGACTAGAAATATTTAATTGAACAAAATTCCTAACATGCAACACAGAGTTGTGCCACACCCAGTAATGGGTAAAAGGCGTGATGATATATTTATTTATTATTTGGCATATTTTTACTACGCCTTTTACCCATTACTGGATGTGGTACTCTGCCGCAGCAGATCTCTGTAGTGATATATTTAAGGGGTAAATTTTAATTTGGTGAAAATTGTTTATCGTTTTTTGGAATCAAACCCGGCTTCTCAAATCCACAGACCGACTAGAAATATGTAATTGAACTAAATTCCTGACATGCAGCGGAGTCCGCTTCTTTTCGGTATTTTTACCACCCACTCAACAGCTGTTAAGTCGCGTTTACACCGCCGGCGAACACATCAGCTGTCGTACGTTCGTCACCGACACCGCCGCTATTTTAAAAAGCTCTCGCGATTCTCTACATTCCCGGGTAATCCCTTGGGACCTGTTTGTCTGCACACTATTAGTCCCAGTCGGTACACTCACCCACAAAACTGCCATAGAGAAATATGTCGCTATATCCGTACATGAATTAGTTTTTTTAAACATTTTTTCTGCGGAACAAAATAAACTACTATCTTTATTTATTCAACGTCAGGATATGAACCCCGGTTCTCTTAGTAGCTGGTTTAGCTAAGTTTATTTATTTATTTTGGAATATGAGGTCTGTTGCCGGGATCGAATAATACACCACCGATTTTATAATATAACAATATATTTATTTCAACGTGCAAGTCATACAACTGTCAAAAATGTAACTTTTTATAAAATATTAATTCTATTTCGGGGGAAAAACATAAGTACATATATGATCTATTTTAAATAATTATTGATTTCCAACAAGGTCTACTACCATTTTCTGTGGCAATCAAGAGTTGTCATTTTTATTATAAATATTAGAAATTAGAAGGCGTGTTTATTTAATTACTTTTCATAATTTGTGGCATTAAAAGAAGGATGATTAACAAAATGGCTTCAAATCGTGCCATGAGAAACAAAGATAGATATAGGGGGCATATCTGAACTAACTACAATCGGTGTCATTTTCATTAATTATAATAATATAATAATAATATATCATCACGCCTTTTACCAATTACTGGGTGTGGCACTCTGCCGAAGCAAAAGATATTAGTGGAGGGGAAATTACAGGAGTAATTTTATAAATAAATAAATATATCATCACGCCTTTTACCCATTAATGAGTGTGGCACACCGCCGAAGCAGATCTCGATAAGTGATATATGTCTTCGCGTGAAGTGCAGTTACCAATCATCAAATCACGGCCCCTAAAGATGTTAGTGGAAGGGAAGCCACAGGGGTAGATTTAAATTGGTGATAATTGTTTGTCGGCTGTGGGGATCGAACCAGGGTTTTCAAGATCCACAGGCCGACTCGATACCACTGACAGACAGATAATTAATTTCAAATTTATGATTATTGTAACATTTAAACGGTACGGCTTTCACCGCCAACCAAAATAATTATATTGAACCAATTACAAGGTTCTTCTTAATTGAAAAATCGGTAACATTTTTCGTTGTCAATCACGACACAATTAATTTTTGTATCACCCGATTAATTAAAAAAGATGTGTGAATATGTGTAGTATTGTTTTATGCACTTTAATATAATAATTGTGGTCCTGAGAATTTTTTTAAATTTGCATAGAAGTAATAATGAATGCTTATGAATCTGTTTACTTGGATCTTGATACATATGGTATGTGTACAAATTACGTAGAATAACAATGTATTATCAGTTCATGTTTAAAATGCGAAAATAATACAAAATGATTTGAAAACGTGATTTCCTATTTTTCCTAGAATATTGTGTACCTAATAAATAATTCTGTCTTAAAATGGGAAAGTAATTAATCAATCTTAGGTAAAAATCCGTGAGAACCAACATTACAAATTGCAAAATTATGTTATAAAAGTAAAAATTGAAATGAAAATTATAAATAAATTGATAAAGAAATAGCAATAAATTAAGTATTTTGTTTTACAAGAAATTTACAAACTGAAATAAATTTCTAGGGCATTAAATCAGACGTAATAATTTTGTTAGTTTACCACCATCAATTTGACATAAAACGTGTAAATCTCTCCTTGATGGTTTACAATATTTTTATTGTGAGTTTCAAAAAACATTAAACTAAAGTTAAAAGACACTTAAAACACTTTTCCAGGGAATTTGACTGATTTACGATCACACCCATAACCAAAAATAACTTGGTGATATAAAAATAACAACTCTTACTTACTTTTCAAACAGGAACAGCCGATTTATACCTTGAACCCACACGAAAACCATTTAGACACTATTTAAAAACCACAAAATCTATGTCACTCGTAATTAAATCAAATAACACATTAAATTATTAAAATACTCACACTCAACTGTCACTGCCATGCGACCATTTTGGTGACGTGTCACTAATCTTACTACCAACTTGCATTCACAAAAAAAAGTAAATGCTGACATCCAAGCAATTTTGTCACGACAGTTATTAACCAAGATGTATTATAGTAATTTGTAGTCTTGTGGCAAAACAGCAATTTGTAAACGTTTAGAAAAATATTTTCTCAACATTTTTTTTACGAAATTAATTTTCTTTTTATGTGTGTGCCAGATACAAATGGTGCCAAGTCACGGCTAAAAAAATTACTACCCAACAAACAAAAGAAGATAGAAATGACAGAATTTACTTTAAATAATAATAATAATATTTTATTCAATACATTAATTCCACAAAATGTTCTATTCAAAAGAAATTCTTACAAATAGGAATGATACATAAATGTTATTTTTTCTTTAATACTAATTAAAAAATCTCTGAATACACACCACTTCGATGGTCTAATGATTTGATGATTAGTCCGTGAGCAATTCATCGTCTAAATTGATGTCCTGCAAATAAAAATACATGTAATAAATTTTCCTTGTCCTTAGTACGGTTCTGTCTATTTGAAATAAAATTAATCTTAATAAAATTTCTACAAATATTCAATATAATTTATAAGAACAAGAAAACTTTAATCAACCAGAACTAAAATTATAACAATTATTAAAATTTCGACAGATTGAAATATGTCCAAAACTCCAGGGCTGTAATAAAAAAATTGACTTTTCTCCCGAACATGCAACAAAAAACATATCAACCGTGATTTTCACTTATTTAAACCAAAAAAAAACAAACAATTCTATTTACAGACAATTACAAAACCCAAATCACTTAACACAAATTTATTTTATACAAAATACCACCATACAAAAAAAAACCCTAACGTTTGGAAACAATACACATCTGAAGTTATGTGCTTTTAAAATAACTTTGTAAGTTCATAAGCAATGGGAAGAGTCCGTGCCAGACTCTTGGAACATTGAATTGTTAAAATAGCGAGTGAGACTAGTTAATGACATAAAAATAAATGCTGTATATAAATTCTCATATTACAAGCTCGAATCTATAAACACCCATTATTTACTCTGCTTGTTTATGGATAATGGGAAAATATTTTGAAAGACAAAATGATGTTTAGAAACATGCCCGCGGTGGAGCACAGGGCCGCAATTGCCCTAAAACACCCATATATTTTTATACATTTTTCTGAGAAGCCTTTAAACAAAATTAGAGCTAATTTTAAAACTGTTAAATTCAACACAATTTAGTCATGTTATTTAATTAAAAATATTTATTCAGTAACTCGATCATTATTTGTGAACGATCAAAAAATTAATCACAATTTATATTTTTCATGATATGTCTAACTTCATACAAAAGTACACTTTCAGTTGGTCCCCCCCATAAACTTGCATTTCTTTGTTTTTTTTCCTTTATTTTGTTTTATGTTGTCCTTAATTGTAGTTTTAGAATCAGTTTGATTTATTGTTTAACTTTTAAGTACTAAATATATATATATATATTACAGGTTCTTTTAATAAAATAGGTTTTCAATAAAATAAAGTAATTATTAAATATAAAAAGTAATCATTAACATATCGATCGATTACTGATAATGAGCTAATTCGAGAGCAAAGGGTAAGAGAGGTTTTGAACCAAATTGGTGGCAGAATTTTGAAAATAATTTAATAATTTTTCGGTAGTGAATTATTCTTGTTACGGCACTGTCGGCAAAACAGATAAAAAGAAAAAAATGCTTTTATTTTGTTAATCATGTCAGTTGTTTTAGAAACAAACTGCAGAATCCTGGCAATATAAAATTAAATAAAAACAACACATGGAATAGGTCGTTTTTCGCGTATATTCAATATAATGTTCAACAATGTTATAAAAAAAATGCATTTGCAACATAATAAATAAAAGCGGATTAAAATGTTTGTATGCATATTTCGTAATTAAAAATAGTAAAAACTATTTAAATTTCCATTATAATTTACTATGTTCATAAACAAAAATATTTGAATTAAATAATTGTTTAATAAATTCATTGTTTGAAAATACGTCATAATTATTAATAACATGCACTGAAATTAATTTATTAATAATAAATCATACACGCAATTATGAACGCTTAAATTAATAATAAAACAAATTTAAAACTCAGTCACATACGCGCACGAAATTATGTTACACCGCACAACTTGCCCGCCAAGACTGTTGCAGCTTCCAAACAAATACTTGAAGAAAATTCAAAGAAATATTTTGACTTACCGAAGTGTCTATGTTTTCATCTATGTTCATGCCATCCAAGTCCAAGTCGAGGTCGTCCAGGTCATCTTCTTCTTTTGGAACGGGTTGACTTAGCTGCACAACTGGGGGCAGCGGCGTGGGGAATATCACCACAGAACTAGGGGTTGGGGTCATAAGTGGCACCCCAGAAAAACTTGGCATGCCAGATAATAAATCTGATACGATTCTGGAAACAATTCAAATTTGTTGAACAAATAATTATAATAAAATTAAAATAAAATAAAATAATTAATGGGGTAGATGGCTCAGTGGTATCGAGTCGGCCTGTGGATCTTGAGAACCATGGTTCGATCCCCACAGGCGACAAACAATTTTCACCAATTTAAATCTACCTCTGTAGCACCACTAATATCTTTGGGGGCTGTGATTTGACGGCTGGTCAAATCACTTACCGAGACCTGCTTAAGCAGAGTGCCACACCCAGTAATGGGTAAAAGGCGATATATTTATTTTATATTTTTTAAAAACTTATATTTTAATTTAGGCATAATATTATTAAATTTAGATCACTTTGTTTTGTTAAAAAGTTGTCAGTACTACAGTAATAAATTTATAAAGTTTGAATAAATCTGTTATGGTTATTTGTCGGCCATGTTGTAACATACTACACCCAAAGTGTGTTAGTAGTAAGAAATGACATATCTTTCTATCGTGGTATCTGTTCTTGAGTGAAATAGTTCGGTAGTTATAGTACAAAAAGGGTGTAATACGTCATAAAACAAGTGGCAACGATTTAATAGTTATTTTTGTATTAAGTGCGCAAAATGAGTGTTGTTTTGTTGCGCGTGAGAATATATTTTTTAGTCGAGACCGCTGGTCGAGACAAAAAAGTCATTCGAACGCGCCAAAAAAACAAGAATTTCGCCCACGAAATACAAACAACATTTTTTTTTTACTGTCAAAATAGAGTAATACAATAATTATTGACTTATTCCAGTAAATTGAAGGAAAACCATCAAAAATAACATGAATTTGGTATTATATTGATTTGTTGCAACAAATGGCACATGAAATTTTTTTTTGGAAGCGTGCGCAAAGTAAATTTTTTTGACAGTTGTAGAAAAATATTTTTTCTACGATTGCTATGAAAAGATGACAATTACGCTCTCATTTGTCATCGTAAAGTTGACGTTTTCTGTGGAACAATCGAAAAATATCTTTTTTGCGCGTCTCCAATGGCAACGCGCGAAAAGGACGTTAAATTTGCGCGTTTCCAATGGCAACGCGCGAAAAAGATTATTTCAATAGTTACCAGGGATACAAACAAAACAGAAACTTGTCATATTGACAGTTAACAAAACGAATTTAGTTTTAGACGTATACCTACGTTTTTTAATAACTTTAAGATGCAATCGTAGAAAAAATTATGTGTGTATCACGAGCGTAAAGTGATTCTTTGTTACTCGAGCACGGTAATTGCAGCGCGAGCCGAAGGCGAGAGCTGCAATAGTGCAAGAGGAACAAAGACACTTTACGCTCTTAATACCCAAATAACTATTTCTTACTTAGGTTGTGAAAAAATAGTACATACACCTCGGGAGAAAATGCTATTTTTCTTTCGATGTTTTGTAGCCCTCTGGCCATAAATTACATCTCATGAAAACATGTATTTTTCACTATAGATGTATAACATCCTATTTTGATAATTACTTTTGCTAGATTTTAACTTTCTTATAGCTAGAATTGATATGCTACACAACTATTTTTGTTTAAAAAAGAAATCTGCATTAGTTATCGTACTATATCAATATTAAATGTTTTATATTTTATTTGTCAAATAATTATTTTATGGTAATAAATATAAAAAGAGTAAAACTGTGACAAAAATGTAACTCAATATTTCAAAAAATTGAAACTATGATATAAAAACAGAGGCAAACTTTTAAAATCTTACCTTGTTGAGTCTTCCGTGGTTTCATCAGGAACTCCACTAACAGGTTCATTATAAACAAATTCTCCAGAATTCTCAGCATTCTTCATTTCTTGCACTGGATTGCGCTCATAATTCGGTGGTAAGTTCACAGCAGCTGCTGATGGTGCCAGAGCAGATCTTTCCACTTTTAAGTACTGCTGCGTCTTGAGCGCGTCTTGTAAACCTGGGAAAAGATTTTCATAGTCTTTGGGGTCAGCTAAACTTTGACCAGCTTTCTGATTAATAGCTGATAGTTGTTCCCGCCATTTTTCAACTACGAAAGAGATTTTATCTGGCATGTAGGATCTTAAAATTAATTATTAATTAGTAAATAATAATTATGGAGAAGAGAAGAATTTACCGGGCGAAGAAAGCAGCTTCAGGTAAACGATCCGTTGTCATTAGAATATCAAGACATTTGTCAAGATCACCTAACATGAAGTATGAAATAAACGAAATGTTATTTTTTCCTTCTTTGTCGGACATGGCTCCTAATTGACCAACCATATCAGCATTTCCTGTAAATGAATCATCAAATTAAATTATGTTTACAAACTATAAAGTTGAATAAATCACCAGAACTTGTGGCTAAAAGTAATAAACCACCATAATCTTGCGCTTTTTGCAAACATTCTTGCGCGAGAACAAAATTATTTTTCGTTGTTGCTAATTCTGCAAGTTGACGCCATTTTTGTTGTGAGTTTGCTTCTTGTGCCAACTGTTGTGCAACACTCAATTCACCTAAATCAATTTATTTTAATAATTGATACATTTTTATTTTGATACAATTTTTACCTAATTGTAAAGCGAGTTCGAATCGGTGTTCAGGATCAGATGAAACCGCAAGAGCTTGCTTTTTGAAGCCTTGTTTTTCTAGGAAATGAGCTACACGAGTTCTGTGCTCTTTTGGAATAGTTGGTAAGACCCGATCGGCTGTGTCGAAATCTCGTCGCATTACAGCAGTTTGATACTCGAGAACGGATAATAGTAAAGAGTAACTTACGACATTTAGTTCTTTGTCGCCTAAATACAACCTAAATGGAAATAATAATGTGTAACATTTAATTTTATAGACCTAAAATTGTATTTTTACCTGTTGTCTCTAGGAACATATCCAAGCAAATACATAGTATGGTCCAAATGAGAAATCGTAACTAATTCACCACCAACATAATAATTAATACGATTAACACTATTTGTATAAATGAAGCAATCTCCCACCCAGAGACCTGTTTTCACACTTTCGTGCAATTCTCCCAAAACCTAAAGATAATAAAAATAAATCACAGTTGTTATTTCAAAATAATTTATTTCTTACATCAAAGGCATCTTCGACACCGTCTTCTGTTACGCCCTCTTTTGTTTCGGTAGCTTTAGCAACTGTTTCTGAGTTAAACCTCAAAATAAAATAACTTTCATCTGTTGCTAAACACACTAGATGACCACTTTCGGACCAATAAATTGCTCGTGGTTGGATTTCAATTCGACGGACTAATTCTAAAGTATCCCAATCGTAAAATGCTAAACCGGATACGCTTTTTACACCTAACATATATCCTCCAAAAATTCCTATAGGAAATTAATTTTATTAGTCAAAATTTGATTAAAAAACAAATTTGTATTTTGTACCATCAGCGCCAAAGTCAGGCTTGAACGATTTCTTTTCTTTGAAATTTTTGAAGACTTTCACAGTTGAACTGCCTTCTCGAATAGCGTATTCCGAAGAGTCTTGGGCCCAAACGAATTCTTGAGCACTTCCAAATGCTTTGTTACGTAAAGCCATGGCTGTATAAATTATATATTCGCCGTCACCACATACCACAACAAATCTGAACAAAATATTTTTGTTACTCGCATTTTTAAAGTAAAAAATAAATAAAAATTGTATTACCTTCCATTTGGATTATGGGCAATCGTTTGTGGATAGATTTCACATGCTCCCATATCCTTAATGGCCAATGGCAAACTAAAATCATTTATTTTATTAATAATAACAATAAATACATTTAATTTAAATACACTAAAAACAATTAATTCTAAACATATTTGGGATGTTTTTAAAAAGAATTTTTGTAATAAAATTTATCTGTTTTTTAAATGTATTTATTTGGGCCTGATATATAATAAAATTTTAATCTGCTGCAACCATTTTTTGTATGTATTATGTAGATCATAGTTTTTATTTTTCTAGATTAAAGACAAAATGTTTGTTATTAAATTTATAGAATATTATTTAATACGGTTGAAAATATTTTAACAAATAATAGACATCGAAGTTATGTCAAAACCACGTCACTGGGTAACAAAGATTTATTTAAATATAACTTACCGTTCTCCATCTTTGATGTCAGTGCCTTCGGGTAAAGCCTTAAGATTGGCCTGTTGGACTTCCGAATGTTTTGCCCAAACAATTTTGCCGCCATTAACATCCATAGATACTGCTGGTTCTTCTCTACCAACTTTAACCATGATGCTTCCTTCATCGTACCCGAGCGCGACATTATTCGAACCATGCATGCAAGAAATAGTCCAAACTCTTTCAAAACCATAATTTAGTGAACTTTCTAATCGGTACGTCCCTGCATGCCAGATCCGAACTGTTCCATCTTCGCTGCCTGTTAAAACAATCGGCAGCTCTGGATGGAAACTGACAGCGGATACGTTTTGTGCATGGCCTTAAATTTATCAATATTTGAAATAAATTTGTTAAGTAAAGTAAATAATAAGTAACAACCTTCAAGTGTTTGTACACATGTTTTATTTTGGTAATCCCAAATTTTGACTAGACGATCATCAGCTCCAGAAATTAAATATGGTTTGTCCCCTCCGTGATAATAATCAACACAATTAACTCCTTTTTCATGTCCCTCTAAAGTAAAATTAGCTGTTGATGAACCTAACTGCCAAACTTTTACAGTTCGATCAAGAGATGCACTAGCAAAAGTATTGTTATCTTTAGGATTAATAACAATTTGCATGACATAATGAGTATGACCCTCAAATACTTGTTGACAGGACCACTGTTTTTCCCAGTTCCATAATTTAATCAACATATCATCTACATGAAATATCAAACAGTAATTCTTGTTTCTTGTTCTTAAATGTGTAAAGTGTACGTACCGCTGCTGGTGAGAATATAAGGCTGCGTTGGATGAACAACAATACACCGGACATAATCCGAATGTGCTTCATATGCATGCACTCGCTCTAAAGTGTTATAATTAAAAACTCTAATTTGCATATCATCTGAACCTGTGACAATCCAGTTCTTTCGAGGAACAAATCTCGCGGCTCGTACTGGCAGATCGCATACTTCAAAAGTTTTGACAAGTTGCTGATTCTCATGATTCCATACATTTATATTTCCGTTGTATAAAGAGCACAACATCCATGATTCTGATGGATGAATGTCAACGCATTTGACTCGGTCAGACCGGGCTGTTAATTTTCTTTTTATGTCTAATCGGAGAGGCTGAAAAAATAAATTTCATTTAGATTGACGGATGATGCAAATGACATTTAACCTAAATGATGCTGTTACAATCCAAACGAGTAAAATAATAAATAGATGAATAACGATATTTTATATTTGGTTAAGTTTAATTTATCTTACCATTTTGCCTAAATATTATTTAAGTATTGCACAAAAAAATTATAAATTGTCAAACACGTATGCGGCAATAAACACGGAGCTAACGTGGCCAACACATCTGCGCATACGCAAAGGAGGTGCTGCCATTGGCAATGAAAGAGAGCATGACTAGAATCGTGGATGGCACAAAAATTTAAACATATTTCGAAGATTATTCAATTTTAATATGCATTTATTAAAATGTTTAAACAAAATATATTAATTGTATCTGAATAAATAACTAAACAATTGTACAATTCCAAATTATATTATTATATCATGTTCATAATAATAAAACTATTGCATTAGTGCATCAAGACAGGAACAATAAAAATTCTAACTACATCTATTCTTTGTATCTGAAAATAAAATTTACCTGAGTCTTTTAAGACAATAGATAATTGTACACTTTAATTTGTCTAAAATGTCAGGCTTATTCATTATTCATTGCGAACATTTCCATTAAAAAAAATACAATACTTTAAAATTGAGTGCACGGAATAATTTGACACTTTTAATACATAAAAAATCAGCCAATATCAGTCTTAGCATTAATCAAAACAATAAAAATATTCTAGAGCAAAGTAAATAAAACTTACCACAATTGCTGCGCGTTTCAGCCTAAATAAAATAAGAATACAAAATACAATTTAACAAATATCACTTTCGGAGTGCTCTAGAATATAACTAAAATATAATCACAATTATAATATTCAAAAGTAGCTGCCAAAGCTTAGCTTGTTATTGTAGTCCTCTTGCAGTAACATATTGGAAATTACCCTGAAATCAATCAAAAATCAAGTAAATAAAATCATACATAAATATAAAAACAAATACCCCAATCCCGAAGTCCCAACCCGTGCCAGCAGGATTTTCTGCAGTGATGCCACAACGGCGGCAAATATGACCAGAATTGGTAACTGCCCAAACGGACTTTCTTCCCACTGATACATGTCGAAAGCCACTTGCAGTATTTGGATCAATATCTTTAAATTTGAAATTTTGTAATTTTATTTATATTTTATTGTTATTATTTTGATACCTGAATTAACTGGATCATTAGGTATAATAAACCAATGAGTTCCTTCGGGAAATACTTCCGTAATTTCTTTTCGAACACATAATCTGCCATTATTATCCAATGCCCAAATCATTTTGTTTGTACCTACTGATATTTGCTTTAATTGTACTCCTGATGGTGGATCCATATTTTGCCAAGTTTCTCCTAAAACATGTCGAAATCGCTACATTAATAAATACACTAAATAATTGTTTTATCATAGGAGTAGACACCCTGTATATTAATTAATTAATTTTCAGTACTAACTTTTAACCTTTAATGTGCTATTTTATTAGTTAATGAAAATGAATCAATAATCCAATAATTGTATTACATTAAATATAGAATGAGAATTTTAATCTGAAAGTGGTTGTAAGCATGAGTACTACAAATAAAATTTTCTACAAAAAGTTAAAAACCATAAAATTAGTACCTAAATTACTAGGCTTATCACCGTATTCAGTATATCGGACCGGGGAAAATATTACTTTTAAAATTCGTAAATCTGACATAATATATCAAATACTTTATATCACATTGTTAATTACTTTTACTCTAAAAATTCTTTCTCTGAAACCTTATACACCAAGCATAAGCCGAACGCCAGTAATATCATTATTTCTAAATACTATTGTAATATTTCCATCCTTTTTAGTAATAAGTAACAGCATATTTTTCATAATTCACAGAAGACAGTATTTTCAAATTTATATAAATTTGAAAGAAATAAGAAATAGTTTAATACGTAACTTTAAACAAACTGATTTATCTAGCAGTACAACAAATATTGTCATGTACATGACACTTTTATATTTCGAAATAATAGGCGTTACATTTTATTATGCATATCATTATGAAAATCAAAACTACACTTTTACTATTGGATATTCTATTTTAATATTAGCACAAGTCACTTTAGACAGCAAAATAATCTTTATTTTAACTGAATTGAGGCAGTTATATAAACAAACCAACAAAATACTAGAGAAGTTATTGTTTGGTTATCAAATGAAACTAAACGAAGATTATTTATTTCACAAAATCAAAATGTGTATGAAAAATGTTCAAGACTTATACGAAATCAAACAAAATATAGACAAAGTATTTTATGGACAAATATTTTTCAAATTTATACCATCATTTATATCAATTACAGCAGGATATTTTTATATTCCTGCAACAATACATTACCAAAATCTTGTAGAACCAATTTTATTATTTGTTTGGGTAACAAATAATATTATAGAAATGTTCATACTTTTAGTTCATTTCGTCGTTACTTCTAAAGAGGTAATTTTTAAAAAATATAACATTAATCAATTAATTTAGATTTACATTTCAGATTTGTAGGACGCGAAATATATTTGTAAAAATTAATCATGTCCATATTAAAAATGATACACTTTCAAATTATGTACGTAATATTTTTAAATTATTTAAAAAATAAATTCACAATTTGAATATTACAGGTAGAAACAAATTTAATTTGTTTACAGCATAAAAAACCTACATTTTCGGCAAATGGATTTTTCCATTTAGATATGCCATTTTTTTTCGCAGTAAGTACTCTTTTTTTTAAACCACTTAATCTAATTATTTTATTTCAGTTTAATAGTGCAACAGTTACTTACGCAATAATAACAACACAATTTCATTATCAAGCAATACGGTATTAATTCATTTATTTGTATATTTGAAACTTACCTTCCGGTTTTTCTGATGTAATATCCGTTCTTCTGTAAGCAGAACCATTTCTACCAACTGCCCAAACTTGATTTGCAGGTCCGCAACTTATACTACAGAGTGGTTGATCACATGGTACATGTTCCCAAACAGAACCCTAACAAAATGTAACTTAAGTATTTGTAATATAAAAATAAAGTATTGATACTTACAGTAGGATTTGATTGAGAAACATTTCTTCTAAAAATGGCATCACCTCTAGCCGCTACAGCCCAAACTGTTATTAAACAATCGAGGCTGTTATCAATAGGCTATGATTTAAAAAATAAACATTATTCAACTATTTATTGCTATGTCAATACTTTGTTACTTATTTATTACCGATTTTACCTGCATTGAAACATCCAAAATTTTTGTGTTGCCCAATTCCTGCCAAGGTCCTGTAGTACCAATTGCACATCGTCTGTACCATCTTCGTCTACGCACATAATCCGTAAAATGTTTCTGTGCATGATACGACGCAGGGAAATCAACAGCATATTGCCAACCATCTTTGTCTACTCCGCCAGGAGTGTGAAAATCTACTAGCCAATCAGAAACCTAAGAAAATACAAACAAAATCATTTACAATTTTGATTTAGTGTAAGTGGCAATGAAGTTACCCAATGCCAATGCATAGAGAGCAATTTCGCATGTTCACGCGTTCGTTTATGTTTACCAGTGACATCACTCCACATATATCTGTCAGTTGGTAACCCTGTTGAAGTGTAACCTGTTAAAGGATTCCATCTTTGATTTTCATATACTAAATAGTCTTGGGTGTCGGTCATTGGTTGAATACCATCGCTGCTGCTCTCAAGACCTAGCGTAAAATAATTGTTACTGTTGTTGTTTGAAAATTGTGTAAAAATATTACCTTTAAGAAAGGCGCCGCCCCACCCGCCAGTATAAACCCAAGCAGTGTGGTCATAACCTATTCCCCAAGTTACTCCAGGCGCACATGTTTCAACTCGTCGCAAATGGCCGCCCATTTGACGCCAAAACATTTCAACTGGAGGAATTATAACTTCTTTACATTGATACGTTACTTTAAACAATTTAACTTTGCCCATAACTTCAAGTTTATGAACCGATTGCATTGGAAGTCGATGATTATAAAAAGTGAAGAACTTATCATTGATATTAATTTTGTAACCGTCTTCTTCGCACATAATCCGCAAAGAGAATTCTTGCCCGACGTTTAAAGGCATTCCGCCTTCTCTTTCTTCGTTACCCCACTCACCTTCGACCATAGAGTTTCGAACAACCATATTATCCGTAAATCGCGGATTAAAATGAAGTGGAATAAACCTAGTCTCAGAGTGAGCTTTATGGCGTAATTTTAAAACGGCATGCGCATTTAAATTAAAAGTAAGACGATCAGCGTCATCATGAATACAACCAGTAATTTCAATTATAGTTCCTGGTAAACAACCATTGTGAAGAATGATTTCTTGTGGTGTTTCTTTACCAAGAACATCATAATTCTGAACATAAACTGAGTCTTGTTGTTGGGTGATCTCCATGGTAATTGGATCAAAGACGAATACATCACCTAGAGCTGTTGTTACCCACATTGAATTATCTGATGGACGCCCTTGGACTTCGTTGACTTGACAGCAAACTAAACATAAAATAAAAGATAAAATTTGCAACGGCCATGGCAGAGTGAGTTTGGTACATACATACATAACATCACGCTATATCCCATTAAATGGGGTAGCACGAACCCGTCAACATTCTCAACCTGACACACGATACTCGATTCGACCACATTAACACTTCCTCCATACAAACTCTTTCTTTTCTCACAACCAAAATCCATCAACACACAACAAACATTCATCCATTCGCTCCTGTACACTGCGCTTGTTTCTGAAGATGGTCTCCACACAATTGCAGGTAAACACTCGAAACATCTAACCAATAAATCTAAAATCAAGAATCATACGCTTGTCTTCATTCATCATATTTATCCCGCAATTAATTCCTATCCTGACACACCACTTTTGCTTCAACCACATTCATACAAGCTCGTTTATTCTTCATGCTCAGAATCTTTCGCTCACGCAACAACCCTTCAATCATATTCATCCACTTGTTCCTAGGCCGTCCACGCAAACTTTCACCCTCAATTTCACCAACATACACCTGTTTCACCAATCTGTCATTCGACATACGTTCTACATGACCAAACCATCTCAACTGACTTATTCCAGTTTGATAATCTTAGTAGTTGATTCCGCATGATAAAATAATAGTTATTATTATTTTTCTGCATAAATACTACTTTATAAAGTTTAGGTCTTAGCTTAGTTCTTAAATAAAATGTTAATGATAAAGATGTCTGCATAAATCAAACATAAGTTCTTATGCCTATGGCACACTGGTCGAAGAGCGTCGATGAGCATCGATGAGCTCTTCGATAAAACAATAGAACGCACCCGTCATCGACGAAAAATAGAGGCTCCTCTATTTCCATCGAAGAGCTCATCGATGAAACGAACGTGTCTCATTTCACTCGTATCTTTTGTCTCATTTCACGTTAACATATTTTTGAAATTTAGATTTTCTTTCTCAACTTTAGAAGCTTTTATTTTTCGTCAATGACGGGTGCGTTCTGTTGTTTCATCGAAGAGCTTATCGATACTCTTCGACCAGTGTGCCATAGGCATTATAGAAATGGTTAAATAGGTATTTAGTGTACCTGAAGTAAGATTGGCCATCCAGTCCTCCATATCGGTATCACCACTAAACTGTAATTTTAAGGGATGTTTCGTTAAATTTGGGGTGTGAACAGCTAATCTAGGATTTCCTGGTTCACTACAGCAGACCACACAAGTGACTTCAGACAAGCTAAACTGATTCTAAAAAAAAAGAAAGCATTTATAAATTTAATAAACAAGATAGTATGTTATGCATCAAGGGAGGGAAACAAGCAATTATTCCCGCGTGTGAAGTTGGCAAACCGAGACGTAAGCGAGGACCGAAGACTCGAGCCGAAGTCGAGGCTTGCCAACTTAATACAAGGGATAATCGCGCCCTCCCGTGAAGCATATTATACTTTTCGTAACAAGTGCACAAAAATTACTGTCTTATTGGAGCAAATGTCAAATATGGGTTGCGTAACTAGTTACCTAGGACACGCCGCAAACAGCTAATAATCGTAGTCTCTAGGGAGAGAAACATCTCTCTAGGGAGAGAAACATGCTACCTAGGGAGAGAAACATCCTACCTAGGGAGAGAAACATCTCTCTAGGGGAGAAAAACAGTGATTCTCTCTCTAAAATTAGGGAATAACAACGTGTTTCTTGTGCATGTGTTACGAAAAGAAATGATGATCTTACTTTAGTAGAAGCACCATCAGGATTAAGTATAGTAAAAGTGCCACTGTTGCCAACCCACTCCAGTTGTAAAAGACAATCTTCATAAAGAGAAGAAGAAACGTGTGTACTGTCCGTTGCTAAGAGACATCTTGCTTCGCCTGTGCGAATCCAAGAAGAAGTTTCAACAGCATTTTCATACTTATCAAATTCTATATTCGATGCAGGAGGTATTCGAGATCGAAGTTCTTCAAGGATGGCAATACGCCAAGGTTGATTGAGATCTGCTTGAGGCACGGAGCCTGCATCTATAAACCTGAAAACAACATTTATAATAAAAAACGAAATAGCTTTATTGAAAATAACTGACCAGTTAACTAATTGTTGGCTAGGGTCAACTGTGCAAGCACCAGCTTCTACCCATGACCACATAGCATCAAATTCTGCCCAGTAAAGAGTTGCAGCATCTTCGTCTTCACCAAAGACTCCTGAGTCTCTTGTAAGATCTGCGTCCCAAACACTGCAGTCGGTTTCTGGATGTGCTTCAGTACCAACCTTACCAAAAAAAAAGAATAGTAACAATCAAAGAAACAAATGGTTGAAACACCAAACCAGAAAGACCACATGCTGCTACGAAAAAGAAAACTTAAAGAAGCTGCAAAATATTTAAAATTAATATTAAACAAGCAGCTACATAAAATTTACTAACGACAGATCCAACACTCCGAACAGGGCTCCACGCTTTCGGATTCTTGAGGGTAGTTTCAAAATGTTTCCCAGTAATTTCTTCTGGTTGCGAATTATTTTTACCATCGTTTTCACCATTTTCCGAACCTTCTGAGAACGAATCTCTACTCTGAGAAGATTCATTAAGATGTTGTATAGTTCTATCAGATCGTAGACGTAATGAGGTTGGCGCTGAGCGAGACTGTTCTTCAAAATCTCTTGCACCAACACTAGTTGGCTCATAAGTGCTGTGTGGTCGATTCTAAAGACGAAGATTCATTCTAGAATTATTAGAATTTAAATATAAAACACTTACAAGTGAGGTCCAACTTCTGTGTTTGTCTCGAATGGCTCCTGTAAGACTATGACGATGATGTGAGTTACTGGAAACTAAACTGGCATTACTGCTAGCGCGACTAAGTTGTAAAGCTGCTTGAACCATTCGCCATTTTTTGCCGGTTAATTCGGAATTAGTAACTCCGGTTCGGAAGTAAATAGAACGGTCTTCGCTACCTACAGCCCAAACCTAACACCAAGACATAATAAAAATATATCTTCGGCGAGGTCTGACAATCATTAAGTTTGCGATATTCGGGATTCACTGTGCTTCCCTTCGAACTAATTCCTATGCCATCGGGTTTCTGATATCACTTTATTTGTATATCAACTAATAAAAGTCACATAAAATAGATCAAGGATGAATGATGAAATAGAGCAAGATTAAGAAGGACAAGACGTAGTAAGAAACCAACAAAGAGCCCAAATGACATGGAAAATAAAAGGAGGTACAATAAAGGATATGTTACAATAGGTGCAGGAGGAAAACGAGGAAGAGGTAGACAAAGGTCCAAATGACTACGTGAAGTAGAGAAGGATCTAAGAAAAGTAGCAATTAAAAATGGAATAAGAAAACAAAATAACGAGACATAAAGAATATGTTACAATAGGTTCAAGAGGAAATCAAGGAAGAGATAGACAAAGTTCCAAATGACTAGATGAAGTAGAAGAAGCAATTAAAAATGGACGGAGAACACATTGAAGAGAAATTTGCAATAAAATTTAAGAACAAAAGGAGACATAAAGGATATGTTACAATAGATTCAAGAGGAAATCAAGGAAGAAGTAGACAAAGTTCCAAATGGCTAGGTGAAGTAGAAGTAGCAATTAAAAATGGACGGAGAACACATTGAAGAGAAATTTGCAATAAAATTTAAGAACAAAAGGAGACATAAAGGATATGTTACAATAGATTCAAGAGGAAATCAAGGAAGAAGTAGACAAAGTTCCAAATGGCTAGGTGAAGCAAAAGTAGCAATTAAAAATGGACGGAGAACACATTGAAGAGAAATTTGCAATAAAATTTAAGAACAAAAGGAGACATAAAGGATATGTTACAATAGATTCAAGAGGAAATCAAGGAAGAAGTAGACAAAGTTCCAAATGGCTAGGTGAAGTAGAAGTAGCAATTAAAAATGGACGGAGAACACATTGAAGAGAAATTTGCAATAAAATTTAAGAACAAAAGGAGACATAAAGGATATGTTACAATAGATTCAAGAGGAAATCAAGGAAGAAGTAGACAAAGTTCCAAATGGCTAGGTGAAGCAAAAGTAGCAATTAAAAATGGACGGAGAACACATTGAAGAGAAATTTGCAATAAAATTTAAGAACAAAAGGAGACATAAAGGATATGTTACAATAGATTCAAGAGGAAATCAAGGAAGAAGTAGACAAAGTTCCAAATGGCTAGGTGAAGCAAAAGTAGCAATTAAAAATGGACGGAGAACACATTGAAGAGAAATTTGCAATAAAATTTAAGAACAAAAGGAGACATAAAGGATATGTTACAATAGATTCAAACGGAAATCAAGGAAGAGGTAGACAAAGTTCCAAATGGCTAGATGAAGTAGAAGAAGCAATTAAAAGTGGAAGGAGAACACATTGAAGAGAAATTTGCAATAAAATTTAAGAACAAAAGAAGGAGACATAAATGATATATTACAATAGATTCAAGAGGAAATCAATAAAGAGGTAGACAAAGTTCCAAATGGCTAGATGAAGTAGAAGAAGCAATTAAAAGTGGACGGAGAACACATTGAAGAGAAATTTGCAATAAAATTTAAGAACAAAAGAAGGAGACATAAAGGATATGTTACAATAGATTCAAGAGGAAATCAAGGAAGAAGTAGACAAAGTTCCAAATGGCTAGGTGAAGCAAAAGTAGCAATTAAAAATGGACGGAGAACACATTGAAGAGAAATTTGCAATAAAATTTAAGAACAAAAGGAGACATAAAGGATATGTTACAATAGATTCAAGAGGAAATCAAGGAAGAAGTAGACAAAGTTCCAAATGGCTAGGTGAAGCAAAAGTAGCAATTAAAAATGGACGGAGAACACATTGAAGAGAAATTTGCAATAAAATTTAAGAACAAAAGTAGGAGACATAAAGGATATGTTACAATAGAGTCAAAAGGAAATCAAGGAAGAGGTAGACAAAGTTCCAAATGGCTAGATGAAGTAGAAGCAATTAAAAGTAGAACTAGAAAACAATGAAGAGAAATTTGCAATAAAATTTAAGAACTTAATTAAAAAGGCGATGAAGGCTAACCTTCAAAACAAGGATCTATAGAGTTTTTAAGAAGCAGAGTTATTCCCTCGGGAGTGTAAGTTGCTGTGAAGACATTTT
Organism: Pterostichus niger; assembly: GCA_947425015.1. Taxonomy (NCBI): domain Eukaryota; kingdom Metazoa; phylum Arthropoda; class Insecta; order Coleoptera; family Carabidae; genus Pterostichus; species Pterostichus niger. The sequence goes on from OX380345.1 coordinate 32,736,407, forward strand.
ATATAAAGCACTTGAGGAGAGAATGACACATTCTTCACAACGTAATTATAATTGGCGATCACGGGTTCTCAAATCAACAGTCCGATGCATGACCACTATCTATCTAGAAATATTTGCAGGGGAGCAAAATGAATCCCGGTAATAAAGTACGCAGCAAACTTAATTATCAAACCTCACATTTACAGTAGGATAGTGTGACTACCTGATCATTGGGTGCCACTGAAACATACGCCATATTCCCAACCATCTCCACCCATCCAGACCCAATAGCCATATCCTCGCTGATATTAGCAGCGTCCCCTCGAACACCTTTCCGGAACCAAGCGCGTTTGTCTGAGCTAACTGCCCAGACGGCATTGGTTCCCACGGAGACGTGAATCAACCGAAGACCATCTCCTGGAGGACGTACTTCCACCCAGGATTCGCCTGTCAGAGAATCACGACCGACTCCGCAACGAACCAATGCCCGACCGTTTAACAGTAGTGCCCAGACTAAACCAGTTGGTCCTACGCTAAGTTGGTTCACTTCGCATCCTTGTGGAAGTGGTACGGCAGTCCAGCGCAGACCTTCAGGGGAGGTTGTACTTACCCCTGTTCTAAACATTACCTAAATACCCAAATCATCATTACAGAAAATTTAAAGTTCATTCTACTTATACGGGGTGTTTCAGGACTAGTGTAACAAACTTTAACAGCTTATTCCTCAGGTCATTTTGAGCCAAAAATGTCATATGAACATAGGTCCTATTCCTTCTAGTTACCAAAATACAAGAGGTTGAAGTTCTATAAATAACACGACATTTTCCAATTTTTTTAATCAAGATACTTTCGAAAACAAGAGTTTTATTGAAAATTCATATCCTATTTGTCTTAATTAATTTTATTAATTAATATTAACGAATACGATTTAGAGAACAAAACATAAAATGACACAATTAAATAGACACAGAACAACATAACCAAACATGGAATAGGTTAACACAATATGAAATAAGATAACAAATTTTAAAAAAAAATTACAGCAAGTGTTCAAAATGAGCGCCTTAAATTCGTATGCATGTTAATATTAATAAATAAAATTAATGAAGACAAATAAGGTATGACTTTTCAATAAAATTCTTGTTTTCCAAAAGTATCTTGATTACAAAAATTTGAAAATTTCGTGTTATTTATAGAACTTTAACCTCTTGTATTTTGGTAACTAGAAGGAATAGGACCTATGTTTATATGACATTTTTGGCTCAAAATGACCTCAGGAATAAGCTGTTCAAGTTTGTTACACTAGTTCTGAAACACCTTGTATATTATAACACAAAATCGAAAACTGCATCAAGACGAAAGAAAATTAGAAAACTGAAACCCAATGTAGCAAATTTGGTTAATTATCAAGTCTTGTTTTACATCACAAATAAATAAATATATCATCAAGCCTTTTACCCATTACTGTGTGTGGCACTCTGCCTAAGCAGATCTCGGTAAGTGATATATATTCAAATCACGGCCCCCAAAGATATTAGTGGAGGGGGAGCCCCAGGGATAGATTTAAATTGGTGAAAATTGTTAACTTAACGATTAAATGACGAAACATTAAAATGAAAGTCAAATGAAGACCGTTATGAATCATAACGGGCTTGTTTTGGATGGCTTCCAAAAAATCACCAATCGGAAAATTGTATTTAAACGTGACAAAAACAAGACTGATAACAATAACTATGAGTCGGTAATACAAAACATTACATAGATCAGTCGAATACAAATATTGTTTGTTGTCATTATACCGGGTGTCCCATTTAACTTGACAACTTGAAATAACTCAAAAAATACGCGATGTACGAAAAATTGAGCCGAGACCAAATCTTAACAGTTTTGAAGGGGGAATCATTCTATGCTAAAATCAGGACCCCCCTGCCCCCAGTGAGTGGGGCGGTGGGCAACATTGAAATCTTAAATAGGAACCCCCATTTTTTATTTCAGATTCGGATTCTACGGCCAAAATACATAAGTTTTGTGTGAAACTTTTTTTCTGATTTGTGATAGGTGGCGCAAGGGGACTCACTGAAAACAAGCACCCCAATAGTGAGAGGCAAGGGGACTCACTGAAAACAAGCACCCCGAAGGGAACAGAAAACTACTACGTCCACGTCGTTGTTCCTGGGTTACGCCACCTATCACAAATCAGAAAAAAAGTTTCACACAAAACTTATGTATTTTTGTCCGTAGATCCGAATCTGAAATAAAAAATGGGGGTTCCTATTTAAGATTTCAATGTTGCCCACCGCCCCACCCACTGGGGGCAGGGGGGATCCTGATTTTAGCATAGAATGATTCCCTCTTCAAAACTGTTAAGATTTGGTCTCGGCTCAATTTTTCGTACATCGCGTATTTTTTGAGTTATTTAAAGTTGTCAAGTTAAATGGGACACCCGGTATATCAAGATGGCAGCTTGGATACGTTAACAAACAAACATCCAATTAAACGAACGAACAAACAAACAACAATAAAATGTTATTGATAAAAACTACGTACTCTTCCTTGAGCAGTAACAGCCCAAACAAGCATAATACCCTGCACCCCTCCAGGAATGGACTGTCCTCCAATAGAGACATCTATGAAGGGTTCCTGTAACACCTACATTAAACACTTCCTGTCAAGCACCATCTCTACCATTAATAACCTGTGTTGGATCTTTATGCAGTGGTGCAATCGCGCACCAGGAGTTCATGGCACTGTATCGTCGATATCGGATCCATTTTCGACGTCTCACACAACTCTTCCATTGTTTTTGTGCGTGATAATTAGCGGGAAAGTCAACAGCGTAACTCCATCCAGTGTGGTCCAGAGGTTGCCCGTCTAATGTTGTGTCTAAATGCCAATCGCCTTCCCATTGCCAAGCCATTGATGGGAGACGAATCTTGTCGATGGCGCGGTCTACTACTCCGTCCACGGATGAGAAATGGTAGCGGTCGGTTGGAAGTAAACGAGAACTGAACCCTTCGAGAGGGAGCCATCTCTGAACATTGTTTACAAACTTTCAAACATAATTCATTTTATGATTACGAGTGACAATTAAATTCGCGAACTCTCCGCACCGCACTTATTATGCCATTTAACCACAGCTACCTTACACACAAAATATATTACTTGTTTGTCATTCTAGTTAACCTACTGATTAAGGATGATCATCTCAAACCTTTTTAACATTTTGAAAGTGAAAAAGACGAGGTAACAAAAAGGCTAGACCAAAACTTATCCCCATTTTTTTGAAAAAGAGTTTATTATTATTTTTCGAAAGAAAATTAATCACTATTCTGTTGTCTGATGACAGTTTTTGTTATTATTATTCTCATACTTATTTTAAAAGAATACAAAATGTAGATAAAATTAGAAAGTAGCATTAGACAAACTATTGGACAATTTTTTTTTCTTAAGTTGGTAATTACTTTTAATAGGATTACTGATCGGTATTTGAACGACTAATAACTTAATCGCCTTAAAGTGTAGCTTGTAGTAATCTATTAAGTCAATACATTTATTCAATTTATTTATTCATGTGTTTTTATCAGAACTGGCAAGTTTACATTTATTTCAGTGTCTCGTAAACATACTTCAAAACAAATCTGCAACGGATATTAATGAATGGAATTGTTTTCCGTTTGATATGTAACCTTTTTAGGACTTCCAAAACTTCCAAATAAAAGACCTGATTAATAATATGCTTAAGAGATACAAGATAATTTGATGAATTAAAACATGTAGCAATCAGTATAGAAGAATGAAAGACGTTAAAATAAATGTAATAGCATCTTAAGGTGACTATAGTTTGAAAAGAATGACAATACAAACATGTATAAAACAACGGGGAGTTCGCGAATTTAATTGACAATATTGTGAAATATGTTAGTCGTACCTCGTTCTCATACGACTCTTCTTTAACTCTGATAGGAATATCAAGTCCATGCACGTAAACATAAATTTGATGATCGCCACCTACCGCCCAAAGAAAATGGGGTACAGCAGATAATTTCTTAAATTCCTGCCCTACATATTGTAGCTCTCGCCACATGGAACTACTAGTTGACAGAGTATAAATCCGCCCTTCATTGTTGATAGCAAACAACAATGAGACAGGCATTGTTATGATGATTATTTACACTTAACCTCTTACGATATTTGTAAATTATTACATTAAGAGAAAATATGATCACATAATAATCTTACTTCAAAATTACACTTATATTATATTTAAATCATTATCAATTAAGTAAAACATTCATTTTAAATTTAAATTACAAGCACTCAACACAAATGTCAATTTTTGACAGCAAACCGGATGATAAATTCTCTGTTGAACTTGAACCGTTAAACTGCGCATGAACTAAAATAGAGTTAGATAATTGGCACGCGCCATTTTTTGCTGGATCTTTAAATATGTAATTCTGGTTTGTTTTAATAATAAATATAAATTACGCATAAGTAAAATGGCATTCGGTATTAAAACATTGAGATGAAATAAATACGGAAAACAAACACTTTGATTCATACTTATCTATAGACCTTGGCACATTTTTACGGCGATTATCCTTGAAATAAAAATAACATCTGCATGAAACATTTTAAATAACATCATAAATTATTTATTATTATTATTTTTTAATGGAAATTATTTATTAATTATAATAAATGCGTTTAAAAAACATGTATTTCAGTGTCCATTAATACCTGAACCAGTTGTTTTAAATCTCCCCTGTCAGTTCTTCGTTTAAAATATTCCAAAGTTCGGTTCTGAAAATTGAAAAACAATCTCAAACTAAATTTATTAAGTACTAAACAAATCTTACAATAATTTTTTTATCAGTTTGTCCATTTCTTTGGCAAAGTTGCCACAAATTAATGGCTAAAGTTTTCATAGCAGGGTTGGAAACATCTGCTCGATATACAATTCGAATAAACAACTCCAACGCGACTTGCGCTTGTTTCCTCAGCTGATTCTCTTGCCCCAATTGTTTTAGATGTGCAACTATTTCGTCAACAATAATTCCACACATTTTATTTATTTCTGACGTGAATTTTGGGTCGGCTCCATACAGCGCATCATTGGAATCGACTAAGTTAAATTTTAATTAATAAACATATTGTAAATGGTTTTAATGATTACCTTTATCAACATGGTACGGATAGTTGTCTTGGGCAGCAGTAGCTAATAAATCTAAGACGTTTAAATATAAAATAGATTTAGAAACACTTTGAGATTCCCATGAATAGTCTTGCAAAATATTTAACAGACCTCTAGTTAAATAAAGGACGCCATTTTCTGGATTATCCTTATAAGAAAATATATTATTAACAACAGCATTTTAAAAAAGATGTTGATCGTATATTTTCCATTTTCAAATGTTTCTAAATTATTTTAAATATAAAATAATTTAGAAATGTTTGACAGTGAAAAACATAAAAATCTTTTATTAAACGTACGGGGACAACTAATAAAGTTGACAAAAAGTTTTTGACGTATGGAATAAGAAATAATTCCGAACTTCGATATTTATTGTCAATTTCAAAACATGTTTGCAATTCAGGAATTAAACCCAGGGCAGCTTTGAAACATGCATCAGCTTAAAAAAAACAATAATTAATTTACAAATTAATAACAATATTTAATGCATATTCTACCTTGTCCCAAACAATGATTTAACAACGCGACTTGCCCTGAAAGTAAATATAATTCTAACCGCGTACAAACAGAACCAATGGAAGGTATTGTTATAAAACAATATGCAGCACAAGCTCGAACAAATGAACCAGTTTTTCTAGTGTGATGTCCTTTTACAACTTGCCTTGTTTGTACCGACAATCTGTTGACACTCTTTAATACGACATTTTATTAACAGAAATAGAGTTTTGCATAATCATTGCTTTTCTTATTACAGACAAAAAATTCAAGTAAAACTGTAGATAATTAAATTCTTCTTGTAAAGTAAAAAGAAAAGCAATTATAATTACCTGAACTAACTGAGCATGAACTAAGTCCAAATTAGTAAAAGCACCTCTCGCTTCAACATAAAAACTAAGCTGTTGCTCAAAATCTTTGCCATAATCAACTCGACGAACAAAAGTTGAAATCAGTTGACTAATTTGCTTTCTTTCATCTTCAACTGACATCGCACTAACAAAGAACAAATAATATTAATCTAATTTTTATAACAACAATAAAATTCTTACTTGACAGAATCATGTAAAATGCGACAAATAAAAACAAGAGCATTTGTAATAACTGGATCACAAGTAGTATGCTCCGGTTGGCAGCTGTAAGCCATTATTATACTTTTACATACTTCAACTTTAACAGTTTCTTGCTGAAAGAGATCTACTAATGGTAACAAGTTATCCATTGCTAGTAAAGCTTCAAAGTCTTGAGAATAGTTTACTACTTTATCTATTACAGCTTTAAGTTGCTGATAGTGTTTTTCGTACGCTCTGTCTGGTGCCATATGTTTTATTATGTCACCGAGAAATGTATTTATTTCACGAATCTACAAATTTATGAATTGTAAAAAGATTTAAAGGGAAGTATATGTTCCGTTAAATTATTTTAGAAGAGTGCTTGAAATAAAAGTAGCAGTAAATCTTTTATCTGAAGCATTTGTTGCTAAAATAAAAATGTTTTATGGTAATTTTGTAAGTGAAACTTACGGAAAAATGTTGCACAGTGTATTGTACCCAAACTTCTGCACAACTTATGTATTGAGCAGGATCTGTTAAAGATGTTACTACTTTCCAAACTGAATTTAAAACTTGTCGTTTATGTTCCGACATGGGTGGAGTAACTGTTAGACATAAACCGAGAGTTCTGAATAATAAATATTGCGGAAATCCTACAAAAAGAATTCAAATTAATTAACAAATTTCATGGTGAAATTTAAAATGAAAAATTGTATTTACCTTCATCATTGCATTGAGTAATCAAATCGATGAATTGCAAGGCTCGACTTGCAATGTAACTGGGTTTAAATGCAGCCATAATAGCATTTAACAACAATGCACTACAAAAAAATAACAATGAAAAATGTATTAATTTTGTTTTAAAATATATACCTGTTGCCCTGTTTTTTACACCGCTCCAAAATATCAACTAGCAGCTTTTCCGATGCACCAGCTGCAACTGCTTGTAAAATAAAATCCAATGCAGGGGTATACAAAGTCAAATAAGTTGAGAGATCAATTCGCTGTTGAGATAATTCAGATTTTATAGCTGGTCCGAACAACTAAAATTAATTTATTTAGTAAATACTCATTTTAAATTGTTATTATAAAAACCTGATTGTAAGTTGCAAGATAATCATAAAAATTTTCGACTAGATAATGTTTATCTGATGTTGCTGAAGTTACGGAGATTCCGACCCGGCAAAGATAGCAACGGGCGTATGCAGCTACTAGTGGATCGCCTATACCGCGAACCATTCGGGTTAAACGAAGTAGTGCTGCTGAATATTCGCTTAACACAAAAAGTAATCATAAAAATGCAACAGTTTTAGAATTATATTTATATTAATAATATTTACCTGGATGTAAGAAAACTGTAAGATTTTAAAATCGCAGTTTCAACATACAATCTTGGCACTAATTCTCGAATCGAAGCAATTTTATAAAACCAATTTCTGCAAGTTTCTTTTGCATGTTCTGTGACCATATCCGGAGTAAAATCTTCCGGCAAAGAAGTTGCAACTCTACTTCCAGGTCTGCAAAAATAAATTAATAATTATGTTAAACTATAACAATTATTTTACTTACTTGAAATATTCTGCTTTTGTTCTCAAACGCTCATAAACAAGTTTACCGAAACTGTCTAAAGTGTCAGTGATTAAAACAAATTTGCTTGGGTAAAATTGAATAACTGAAGTGTCCACTAAAAGTTTGGCACATTGAATTGCGATTTTTAGAGCTTTTACTCGTTGGTCGCTATGCCAGGCCTAAAATTTTAAATAATATTACTGGATTAAATAGAATTGAAATATGTTTGGTTTTTATACTTGAACTAGTTCTTGATTAAGAAGCTCAATGCGATTGACGTATTCTTGTTGAGAAAGATCTAACATTTGACGAACTGATCCTTCTTCAAAATCGTCTAATTGTTCCAAACGATGTTTAACTTTATCTACTGCTGAACTTTGGGCCTTTACAACAACTAAAATTAACTTACTTTAATATGAATATTAAATAAACAAATATCAAAAATAAATTGTTTACTAGAAACTTTGTTAACATTATTCAATATTATTACAAATAATACGAGAGGGAGCAGTAGCTTCATCATTAAATATAATTTTTAAATTAAATATTAATAATTAAAATAATATATTTATAATAAAACTCATCATTACCTTTCTCTCCCCCTGAAAGAAAACTAGTAACGATAGATAATTTTTCCGAAGTTGTAAATTTAGCTAAAATAGCAGATTTACGAGAGGACCACGGTTCCATATCCAAACTTATTTTTCTTTCTCTCTTTTTTATATTCGAGTCATTTTTGTATGATGGTTTATCCCACTAAAGTAAAATAATTATATATTATAATTATCTACTAGTTGTAAAATGCTTACAGCATCCATGGCCATTTGAGATAAAGGATCCAGTTCTTCTTTCGCAAATTGAGTTAAAGGATCCGTGCCCTCTAGAGCTAAACCCAACGGCTCCATCAAGGAGGCAGGGGTGGAGTACCCAGTGCTGGGTATGGATCCGGCATTTCGACGACTTGATCTATCAGTTACCTTGCAGAAAAAATAAAAGAAAATAAATAAAAAAAATATAAAAATTATTTATTTTAATTTACAGTAATCGTTGTAGGTTTTAAAGGGTGGTTCTGCGCCTCTAATGATGGGAAATATTTTATAATTGGATGATAATCATTTTTGACATATGTCACCCTGAAATAGGTTAGATAAATGTAAATACCAAAAATATTTTTAAATGGATTATTTACCATTCAGTGCGGTTTTGGGCCATATTTTATTCGTTTTTAAATATACCTTTAGTAATAATTTTTAAATAATTACGCGAAAAACGAAATAATGCGCAGGCATATTCGTTGATCAGCTGATAGAAACCGTATATCTTTTACATATCATCTGGCAATTCAAATAAATTTTATCTATATTACTACATCATTCATTGATTTAGGGTACTTAATATTATTGTATTTTAATTTTTTTAATATAATTTATTATTATTAATATTTAAACTACAAACAACCATTATTTTTGACAGAAATATACCATTAATAAATGTCTATTTTCACCAATTATTAATTCAATTATTCACTTAATTAATGAAATCAATTAATACATTAAAAACAAATTAGGTATATATCTTATTAAACAAAATAATGAGGTTTCTTCACTGTTATTCCATATTCTGCAAGTGCTGGAACCAAGTCTTCTAGTGATAATGTATAACGACGATCCTTAGAATTTTTAGAATTCTGCGAAAAAAGTACACTCTTTACTAAACGATTAATTTATTTCCTTTCTTTATTACCTTTGAACTGCTATGACTGCTCGAACTATTGTTTGATCTAGTTTTGCAATGTTGAAGAGCATCATTTGCTATATCAGATATGAATTTCTGACCAGCCAAAGATATCAAACGCAGCCTATAAAGTAAAACTGTTAATTCTAGAATAACCTTAAAAATATATCTTACAATCTCGGATCGGTAGCCTCAAATCCTGTTGTTCGTAAGAAGTACGCGGTAACAGCATCGGGTATCTAGAAATTATATGAAAATTAAATGAAAAATGAATATTTAGTAAATCATATTTCGTACAGTTGGATTATAATCTTCCAGTTGCATTAAAAAATCACTTAAGGGTTGCCCTTGAGTTTGTACATCATAATCTGACGTGTGGGGACTCTCATTACCCATATCATAATTATCATCTTTACTCATTGCCATTATAATTCAAATACCACACACAAAATACTGAAAACTGTATGGTGTTAGAAGGAATAATAACAATGTCTTAAAAAAAACAAATAATTTGTTGGAGTACCAACAGCAAGTAAAATTTCCCCAGAATTGATCCAATTTGAGTAAAACTAGTGCATACCCGTATCACAGTGTTGTACTATGTCTGTATGTTAAGATTACAATTGATTTACTTGCGATTGGTGCTGGGAGATTGTGATAAAAATCCGAAATGCGATAATCGACCTTATATCTCGCTGTGTAGCACATGAACATATAAAGTTTGGTTAAAATTAAATCTATGTGAAAACAGCAATACTTTTTCCTAGCAATACACTAACCTACCTCAATTATAGTTCTACCGTTCAAATGTATTGCTAGCTGTCAGTGACAGTTCCGCAGCTATACATTAGCCAGCAATAATTTCATTATTTCCTTAACTATTAAAATTCATCACGGGAAATTGAGTGTATTTATAGACAATAATGTTTACTACAATAAACAAATGACTGAAAATTGATACATTGTTCCAAATAGAAGTATAAGACGTTTATACCCAGCAATAGATTTAAAGGAGCACACAGTGAAGTGACGTCATCAATATATACATCATGTGTGACATGTGCCGTCTCCAGCAATAGATTTGATTTATTTCATCCCTGTTAAACTCTGAGCTATAAAATTTCGTACACATATAAACAAATACATGTACTTCAATAACAAATCAACAAAAAAGTGAAATATTACGTTAAATCTGGCGTTATGGACATATTTATACCTAGCAATAGATTTCGATAAATCCGCCCCTATTTATTTCTCGTCTATGAAACTTCATATATGTATAAACAATTACATGTTCTTCAATAAACAATCAATAAAATAGTGAAAATTTAATTTAAATGAGTCGTTATGGACATATTTATACCTAGCAATAGATTACGATAAAACAACCCATATTTATTTTACAGCTATGAAACTTCGTACACATATAAACAATAATAAATATTACAATAACCAATAAACGAAACACTGATACATTGATCGAGATGCAAGTAGGAAACAATTGCTGTGTCGATAGCCATGTTAGGCGGCTGGGATTCAGTTCATGCAGCAATGACGTCACATCTTACTCGTCTCCATGACGTTGGTCTACAGAGTACAATTCAGAAGTTTCGTTGTATTCATTAATAAATTATGATAAAACCGCCCCTAGTTCATTCCCAGCTATGAAATTTCGTGCACATATAAACAATTACGTGTACTGCAATAAACAATCAATAAAAAAGTGAAAATTTAATTTAAATGAGCCCTTTTAGACATATTTATACCTAGCAATAGATCCCGATAAAACCATCCCCATTAAATTTATGTTTATTTATTTTATTTTTTTATTAAAATACAATAGATTTTCAAGAATTGTTTCCCTATTTCTATGTTGAAAATTCAATCATATTTACTAGCTTTTATTTAAATTGAATGTTTACTTACTTATTTCTGAATTTTAATATTTTAATTACCGATGAAATTCATAAACACTAATTTAGAAAACATATTTTGAATTAATGTTATTAAATATATGACATTTTTAATAAATAATATTTTTTATTCATAAAATACACTCCAGGACATTTTGATGTGCACTGGTTTACTTGGAAGAATCATGTGCGTATGCGCTGCGTGTCGAGTCCAAAAGTAACGAACATGACAGGTAATTTTGCTGCTAGAAAATTAGAGTTTTTGAATAAAAATATCAATAAATAATAATAAAATATAGTGCCTTTCGTAAGTATAGATGTTATTCAGACGATGTTGATACAAATTTTACCTGGAAATATAGTTTTTGATACTTGAAAATGTATCAACATTTTGTTACTTAAATTGCTTTGTACGGAACACGTATAGAGGATACAATAACATAGAAATATTACATTTCAACAATTAAATTTGAGATAAACGACTTTAACATCATATTTGAACATGATTTTTAGTAAATTAGTGGCAGTGGTGTGCAGTTAAATCAATGGTCTGTTACTGTTTTTTTTGCAACCACAGGTGATTCCGTGTTCTTATTGGTAGGTGCTGATGCCATTCGAAAGCCTTCAAAATAAATGAAATGGTGAATCTTTCACCTTGTAGGGCACAGACGGCGGTTTCTGCGTGTCAGGCCTCCCGGAGACCGGCTCCTTGTCAACTAGCTCTGGTAGCTGGCTCCTTGATTCAAGTGGTTTTCTAGGAAGCGATGCTCCCCGTTCGTCATTATCCAACTCAGGTTACCGAACTGTCATCACCTAAGAAGATGGTAAGACGGTGAGTAATATCAAATAGAACCATCTTCTTCCTCTACCATTTCCCAATTCATCTTGAAGACAGCTGTTTTCTCCAAAATGGAACAAACTTCTTGTGTTTATTTTCTCGAAGCTGAAATAATGTAGGTAAACCACAAATAAAATTATTTTTGATTTCAGGTGTTTTCGTATTCCATGGGGAGACGCCTGCCTCCAATGTAGTCTCCCGTGCTACAAGGAAATCTTTCAAGTCTGGTACGTAAATTATAAAATAGTATAGAATAGAAAAGAGATAAATATTAAAAATTAAAATAAAAGAAATTTAAGTTATTTGTTTTTGTTTAAAGTAATAAAATTCTTGCACATCTCGATCTTTTTAGTTAATCACGCCTTATACCTATTACTGCCGTTACAGATCTCGGTTCAACACAGAAAATTAAAATAAATCTCCCTGAATAGTTTATTTTTAGCAACGGTCATTGTATCGAATTTAGTGCTGGGGAATGAGGGCTAGTGGGCGAGTTATTGGATATCTGGATTAGATTCCACGTGAGTAAGATTTTTTTTTAACCGTCATCTTCTACTTAGACAGTAATCTGCGTTTTTGGTCTCCTTAGTACCAATGAGTTATGTCATGGTTGTTAACCTATAATGAAAATAATTTCTTTTTTTTGCAGGAGCTCGTTGCGAATCCTGTGCATGCAGCAGGTTACTGCGGCCGCCCAGAGGTCCAAACGACTATTTCATTCCGTGCTCATCACCGGCGAATGTATTCGTCGGGGAGAAGTGTGATTCATCTAAGGGGGTGAGTAGATGTTTTTGATTCTGAGTGATTGTAGCTTATCAAATTCTGCATATAAATCAATAAACAGAATTACTTTTACGTGCTTTGTAACGACAGAAATTAAATATGAAAATGTCGAAAATTATGTTGAAAATATTGATAGCCATGGAATGAAACAAAAAAAAATGTTTGACGTTTTATCTGTCAAAACATCAACGTTTGCCGTTGTGACAGATAAAATGTCAACGTTTGACGTTGGACCTGCAGGAGAAAATATTTATATTTTATAAAACATTCATAACAGTAAACAGTTTATTTATTTAATTTTAATATCAGAACTAAAATTTATTTATAACAACATTAAACTATACTGGACATAATAAATACATATTCTAGTCTAGAGCATACGCTTAAAACATCTCCATTGTTCGCTAAGCAAAACCCAAGTCTTTCGTAAAAATTACGGCGCATATTTGATAGCTGCCGGGCTGTAGTATTCCTGCATTCCTCTGCAATTCTTTGTTTTAGAGAATCCACATTTGGGTGCCTACTTTAGTAAATTTCATTTTTTAAATGGCCCCACAGAAAGGTCATTAGATGACAAAGCCGGTGATTGAGTTGGCAAATCCAACAATTTGGGAAAACCTTATTCAAATATAAAGTTACTGTGTTTGTAAAATGTGCTGGACAGTCGTCCTTCTGAAACCAAACAATATTTTCTCCTGCAACATTGTCAATGGCAGGTCCAACATCGATTTGAAGCAATTCTAAATATTTATCGCCATTCATTTTTCCATCAATAAAAAATGGCCCTATTACATTACGGCCCAATAATCCTACCCAAACATTCACTGTCCCATGATATTGTGAATGATTAGTTAGTATTAAATTTTTATTTTCCTGATGCCAATTACGAAAGTTTTGAACATTTGGCTCTCCATTTATATTGAAGGTAGACTCATCAGAAAAGCAAATATTGTTGATAAAATTTTCGTCCACATTAGCCATGTCCATAATTCTTTCGCAAAAGGTCATGCGTTGAAACTTATCATTTTCAAAAATTTCTTGGTGTACGGAGAATTTATATGACTTAAACTTATGTTTTCTTAATATTTTTAGGGCAGTTGTATGGTGTATTCCAAAATCAGATGCAATTTATCGCAAACTAATATTTGGATTATTAATTACAGCTGCGAGTATATTTATTTCGTTAGCGTTTTCTTCCGCTTCATCTTCTTCCACCGGTGCAATATTTTTCTGCTTTTTATCGCATTTCTGATACAGAACGTATACTGATCCAAATTTGTCTTGAGTTTTAATAACTTGTTGTATTGCTGATTTTGTTGGAATTGATCTATCAGGATATAATCCCGCAAATATATCGCGTACCCTGATAATGCTATATCCACTATAGTACAATTTTAAAAATTGATTTTTTTCGCTGATTGTGTAAGTCATATTTCTCCAAACGTTGACATTTTATCTGTCACAACGTCAAACGTTGATGTATTGACAGATAAAACGTCAAGCATTTATTTTTTTTTTTTTTGTTCAATTCCATGGCTATCAATATTTTTGACATTTTTATATTTAATTTCTGTCGTTACAGAGCACGTAAAAGTAATTCTGTTTATTGATTTAGATGCAGAATTTGATGCCCTAAAACTTTTATTTTAAGCGTTTTTGCTTAAAATAATTAGGGAAGCAGGAAATTGCAATAAATTGATTTCCCATGTGAAAGTCCTATGACCGGCTGAGCGAGTCACCAGCCTGTAGAATAGAAATGGTTAAGATGGAACATGTCTTGTTTATTTTCAGCTTCACCGCTGGCGTCGGCTGTTGTCCACCGACCAGTGGGTCAGTGTCACAGGATAGTTGTGCACCAGGTGGATGATGCGTTTCCTGTGGATTCGACTGATACTGGAAGGTAGGAAGCCATATTTATTATCGATTAGCTAAACAAAAGTTAGCGGTTTCAATAAAATACGATTGTGTCTGAGTAATTGGGATTAAGCTGCATATCCAATTAGTAATTGCAATTAGCAATTATAATTAATAGTAACTATTTATTCTTTCTTCCAGGCGTAATCGGAGAGAAATGTGACCACTGTCCCTACCGCTGCGTACTCATCCAAGCCGTTGAAGAGTTCTCTATTGGAACCTGCAGAACAGGAGTCGAGGAATTTAAATAGAATGAGCTTCGCCAGAGAGCTAGCTATAGAAATGCAAGCGAGGTGCCTCTACGGCGACATGTAAAACTTACTACTGAAGCACGTCCAGGTACTTTTCTTTAAATACATTTTGTCAAAGAGAGTGGTTCTTCTGTTTTTCAATTAGTCATTGAAAGCTTGCAGCAGCTGTCAAGCTCTTATTGCACTCCTGCGCTAATTGGCTTACGAATGCGATTGTTAGTTTAGCGTGGGAATTAGTGACGCATTAGTACCGATAGATACTGTAAACAAATCATTAGAAATACTTGGAGTGCTGGTGTTGCCTTAGATAAATAAATAATATGTTTTTTCATTTCAGACAGGTGATGGTGGCGACGACGATCGCTCTCCAGAAACCTACTCTTCATGTCGGAAGAGAAGAGAATGGATTGCTCTTCTTCTACGTGGCAGATCAGAAACATTTGCACTATATGGCGCTGTTTATTATCAATGCTCCAGTGCGTGTTCAACTGCGACTTGGAGTCGGAATCAGACGCGGAAACTCCGTGCACGAAAATGTTCTGGCATTGGTGAGAATGTTATTTATAAATAAAATCACGCCTTTTACCCATCACTGGGAAATGAGCAAAAAAGAAATTATTCACATATAAACATTTCACGTTTTAAATTTGTTTACTTTTATAAAAAATATAACAATAATCATTTATAATAATTAATTAAAAAAGTTAAATGAGAAATATTTTATTTGAAATGTAGACATGTTGTGTAAGTTTCAATGTATTGAGTTGTGTCATCAATTAATTAGTCGGGCGAGTCATCATGCAACGAGCTCGAGCTCCGCACTTGCAAACAAAACGCTGAGCAGAGCTGGTGTTCATACCACATCTTTTGCAAATGTAAGAAAATTGAATATTTTTTCATTATTTCATGGTAAATGATAACGCTAGTGAGTTGTTAGTGCTAGTGACACGTGTTACTACTGATTATCAGTTAGTATTAAGGGTGAGCAACTATATTTCCATCACTTTTATTACAAGTATTTTTCTTTTTACTAGCGGTCATTGTATTTTATAAATACTTTTACTCTTTTCGGTAATTGTTTCCAATATTTAAAAAATATAAGACTTTTAAAAGTTTTCTGAACAATATTTAAATTGAATTGTAGCTATTTATCATCATTAATAACAATGACCTACAAATTTCACCACTAACAACCCAATAATGGGTAAAAGATGTGATGATATAATTATACTTTCAATTAATTAATTACAACATCCTAACACAAGAGACATTGCTTTTTAAAATTGATTTGTACTCGACTGGTTTGACACCCGCTCTGTGTGAATTTAGGTGACTTTGGACAGCTGCAAGAAGTCTACCAAGAATCTGAAGTACAAGAAAACCGAGCTGGAGGAACCAGCAATGGAGATGATGGCCCCGGGGACTTGACGTTTGATGGCGTGTACTTTTTCAAGTGAGTGTATCTTTTAAAATTTGAATTGCCTGTAAATATGGTTAATTTTATTATTTTTCTGCGAGTAAAGTAATTGAAATTGGTTTTAAATTTTGAATTCTCCATCTTTTCAACTATATTTATTCATATTTTTATTATGAAAATGTTTGTTGAAGATTGATTGTTTAATGAATGGATTGGTTTCAATATAAACCTACGTTCCGCGCACATCTCTGTAAAAGCCATTTAATTGAGCCCTTGGCCTAAATAATTTTGGTAGATGATTACATATTCTTCTAAAAGTTTTTTTGATTGCGTAAAACATTAATTGTCTCGTGCTTCAATTAACTTGTAAACATATTTTCAGTCATTAACCAAACACTTATATATTTGTTAATTAAAAAACTAATATGATTGATTGTAATTGCCCAAAATCTGCAATTGCAGATTAGGCATGTGCGTACTGAACCCCGTTTAAAGTTTGTTTCATTCATGAAGTTTGAATAGTCGAATATTCTTTACAAAATCTCATTAATTTTAATTAACTTAATTGAAGCACCAATCTATTTTATTTTAATTATTTTACGTTTAAATTATATACATATTTGTTTTAAAATAAGTTTAACTAGAGAATTAATTTATCACTAAATTAATTAGGCGGGTAAAAAAATCCGTGGACTATTTTGGGGGCAAAGACATTAAAATATTAGTTTTCGGGGTTAAATGTTGCTTATAATAAAAAAATATGTTTTGAACGTTAATAATAATTATTAATAAATAATATAGAGTAGTTTTCATTGATTAGAAATGAAATTATTTTTATAATATAAACACCCAATAATTTTGATGCATACTGCGCCACTGATACAGTTCAAGGTATTATGAATAGGTGGCAGTAGTATGTTAGTTGTCAGAAACTGATATTTGACAAGTATATTACATTTGTAAAATGATGTGATTATAAACTAAAACTAAGTGAGTTTGAACTTCAATTAATTTAAATAATGTGGCAATGTCGTTTTTAGGTATGGTTTTCACACACAAACCATAGACAGATGTCAGGGAATGAAAACAACATTTATCGACTTTAAAACCAATTATTATGGAATCAGCACAAATCAACGATAAAACCAAGGAGAAACAAGTGTGCACAGTGAAAGCTCAAAACAGGTGAGATGGTTTTTGATTTATATTTTTTGTTTCTTTGTACTTTTAAAATATCTCTATTAGTAAGATAAGTGATAATATCATTTATTTATATTTTTCAATTAGTCTAAAAAGTATGTAGTCCATGAAAATAAATCAGATGCAAATTTGCACAAAGTTAAAAAGAAGTAAAACATTTATTGCAGTTATCTTATATCGTATTTAAAAATAAGAAAAGAAATGATGAATAATTTGTTTAGAATTTAATTGAGACACGGCCTTGACATAGTTTTCGTACGTAGGTACATCTGGTACATGAACGATAGCATATTTCAAAGTTATTATTTTACTTTTGTGTTTATAAATAAAAATGTAACAATAACAATATTTATTTCTAATAATAATATTAAAAGTAAAATGATTTGCATGTTTGAAGGTAAACAGTAGTAGCGAACAAACGTCGCCATGTGCAGATGTGACTGCGGACAGAACAAGAAGTGTATGAGTGTCTGTTACTAATACATTGTTTGTATGTTTATAGGGGGGACATGACTGGACCAGCAAGCATCTCCTGCAGCTTCAGTATTATCATGGAGCAGCTGGTGTCATCTCAACATCAATGTAAGCAACTTTAACATAATTATACTAACTGACAATCCACTCGATATTGTTTCATGATAACTCTAGTCAATTATTAGCTAGGGTAATTAACTATATTAACAAGTCTCTCTCTAAAATTATTAATGTTTGAAGTAAAAGTTGAATATAAATAAATTGTTTCCAATATTTAACAAATGAGTTCTAAAAAGGTTTCTTTACAATATTTAAATTTGAAAACGGACAGAATTAATATTTAATCATTTCAAATAATTTCTATTGAAAAGAGAAAACTAGTTTTTACAGTTATATAAAGCATGCGAAATTAATATTGTTTATTGATTTAAATAGAGATTTGTATGCTCGACAACATTTACTTGAAACAATTTCCTCTAAAATAATTTGGGGAGCAATACGCATTGTTTACTTAATTATCCCGCGAGGGAGCACCAACATTTCAGCCCAAATAACTAGAGTTCATTTAATCCGGGAAGCTTATTTACTATTCGTAGATATTAACAATTATATTTAAATGAGTCCCTTTTGAAATGATTTGGATAAAAGTCTGTTGTAAACAGTAATGAATATGTTTTTTTTTTAATTGACCACGTGATGAGGAGAGAAGGAGAGAGAAAGTTGATGATTTGATGAGAGAAATATGGAAACAGAATGTTTTGGTTGAGTTGAGTGTGAAGAGATGGTGAGAATCAGATGTTAGGAATAGATTGTGTAAATGGACGGAATGGTTAGAGATGATGAATGGAATATAGATGAGAAGGTTTGGTAGATTGAGAATGTGGTTGAAGCAAGGATGGTGTGCCAGGATGACTGAATGTTACCCCATTTCATAAGATATAATAATTATCTTTACAACATATTTATTATTTGTTTAAATCTTATAATAATGAATGATTCACTTTAAAATTATAATGATGAATCGTTCTCATCTGTAACACAATACTTTGCTAGCTGACAGGTTATTAGCAGATTATCAGCTACTGAAACATTGTGATACAATGACAGTTAGTATAAAAAACAAACAAATTACGGATGATTAACTAGATGTTTCATTGTTAAACGTTCCGGTATTATTTTATACAAATATATTTCAACTAAATGATTGATATAAATAAATTTAATTAAATCATCCTTCAACGATTATTTATACTAGCGGTCATTGTATTTTATAAATAAAGTTCACTAATACTTTTATCCTTTTGGGTAATTGTTTCACATATTTCAAATATATGAGTTTTAAAAGTTTTCTTTACAATATTTAAATGGAGTGTATCTTTTAAATTTGAAGAGAATTGAAAATGTGGACTGCCTATAGTTTTGTTTGTAAATCTGGCTAATTTTATTAATTTTTTGAGAGAAAATATGAATGACAGTTTTTCCGTAACTTTTCGTACACATATAAACAATTACATGTACTACAATAAGTAATGAACAAAAAAGTGAAATTTTAGTTAAATGAGGTGTTATGGATACATTTATACCTAGCAATAGATTTCGTTAAAACCATCCCTATTTAATTCTCAGCTATGAAACTTCTTACACATATAAACAATTACGTTTACTTCAATAAACTATCAACAAACATGTGAAAAGTTAGTTGAAATGAGGCGTTATGGACATACTTATACCTAGCAATAGATCCCGATAAAACCATCCCTATTAAATTTATTATTTAGATTTTTTTTTTTATTAAAGTACGATAGAAATTCAAGAATTGTTTCCCTATTTCTATGTTGTAAATTTAATCATATTTTAAGTACTAGTTTTTTTTTTAAATTCAATGTTTACATACTTATTTCTGTATTTAAATATTTTAATTACTGATGAAATTCATAAACACTAATTAAAAAAACAATTTTTGAATTAATGTTATTAAATATATGTCATTTTCAATAAATTATAATGTTTATACATAAAATACACTCCAAGACATTTTGATGTGCACTGGTTTGCTCGGAAGGTCGCTGGCGCTGCGTCGACTTCACAGTTCATAACTTGCAAGCGTGGTAGCTAGATGTGCTGCTAGAAAATTAGTGGTTTTAAGTAAAAATATCAGTAAATATTAATAAAATACAGTGCCTTTCGTAAGTATAGATGTTATTCTGACGATTTTGATACAAATTTCACCTAGAAATATAGTTTTTGATAATTAAAAATGTATCAACATTTTATTACATAAATTACGTAACACATATATAGGATGCGATAACATAGGAATATTACATTTCAACAATTAAATTTGATATAAACGGCTTTAACATCATATTTGAACATGATTTTTAATAAATTTTCTTTAAAATCACAATAATATTTTTGCATATCTTTAGATTTTAACAGTTATAAATAGTGTTTTTATTTCGAAAAGCGTGATATATATTATTTATTATTATTTACATACATAAATATTACTTTTTATACATGAAAATGTGTAAAAGTACTGAATTTGAAAGTATTTTCTTTATTTTATATAAATTTATAAAATTATTTGATTTGTTCAAACGATAAATTTGCCGAAGTGAACCTGTTTATTCCATAAATTTAGTCTTGTATGACGCTGTGTTGTTGAATGTTGCTGGATAAATAATTGTACGTTATAACAAAATACTGGTAAATAGTTAACGAGAACATTATTCTAATATTTTCGATAGATATTTGTACTTAAAAATAGTGTAAAATGTACTTTGTAATACATAACAGCTACAAGTGTTACGACATCTTAATAATGTATTTAACTAGTTGGTTTTGCCAATTGTTATTATTATTTCAAAACAATATTCTATTCATTTTGAGTATCTTTCTCAATTTTCATTTATAAAAATTTAATTCAAATATTGTTAATGGCTAAATACGTATTCATGTTATTTATTATCATTTGCTTTCTATATATTTAAATTGTTAAAAGTATTGATTTGATAATTAAACAAGTCTGTGCGTATTCAAGTTCACCTGCACTCAACAAGCAGCGTTTACAAATACAGTCTTAATAATATTTACTCAATTCAGCCATTTTGTAGTTGGTGATGGAATTCGAAAGCCTTCTAAATGGTAGGTTCTTTTTTTAAAGCATTTTAGAGCTATTCTATTAATTGTTTTCTCTGTTATCATTATTAACTTTAATAAATGTTATGAAGTGTGTTACTAATATATTGTTTTTATGTTTATAGGGACTTCACGGGACCTGCAAGCATCCTCAGCGTGTATCTACACCCCGGAGGCATCAGCAAAGACTAGTTTGAATATTAAATCTGCTGCTCTCAACATCAATAATGTAAGAACATTGTTATTTTTTAATTATTTGTTTAATATTTATTTGAGAATTTGTGAAATAAATTCATATTCAGTTTAAAATAATAATGCTGAATAGTAACTAGATATTTGTTAATGATAACGCTAGTAAATTGTTAGCTAGTGTCAGTTATTATGAAGGGTAATTAACTATATTTTTAATTGTTAAACCTTCCGGAATTATTTTGGTCAAAAATATTTCAAGTTAAAGTTAGATATAAATAAATGTTCTGTCCTAAAATAATGAAAATGAATCTCCCTGAATAGACTAGCGGTCATTGTATTGAATTGAGTGCTGGTGAATGAGGGGGAGGCACCTAGGAAGGAAGCCATGTTTATTATCGATTAGCTAAACAAAAGTTAGCGGTAATTAGCAATTACAATTAATAGTAAGTGTTTATTGTTTGTTCCAGGCGTAATCGGAGAGAAATGCGAGCACTGGATACTCATCCACAACGACATGAAACCCTCCGTGGAGAGAAGAGATTGGAACCTGCAGAACCGGAGTCGAGGAATTTAAACAGAATGAACTTCGCCAGAGAGCAGCTGTCCTGCTCTTATTGCATTCCTGCGCTGATTGGGAATTGGTACCGATCGATATTTTAAACAAATCATTAGAAATACTTGGAGAGCAAACACCGTGGTGATGGTGTCGACGACGATCGCTCTTCAGAAACCTACTCTTCATGTCGGCAGCAAGAGAAGAGAATGGAATCAGACGGAAATGTACTGGCATTGGTGAGAAACTTATTTATAAATCAAATCATGCCTTTTACCCATTACTGGGACATTATTCACGTATAAACGTTTCATGTTTTAAATTTGTTTACTTTTATAAAAAATATATAACAATAATAATTTATAAGAATTAATGAAAAAAGTAAAATGAGAAATATTTTATTTGAAATGTAGACATGTTGTGTAAGTTTCAATGTATTGAGTTGTGTCATCAATTAATTAGTCGGGCGAGTCATCATACAACAAGCTCGAGCTCCACACTTGCAAACAAAACGCTGAGCAGAGCTGGTCGCTTGAAAATAATCACGTGCTAGTGCGAGTGGCTGTGATTTCACCCAATAATGGGTAAAAGGTGTGGTGATTTAGTTATACATTCAATTAATTAATTAATGACAACATCCTAACACAAGAGACTTGATATGTTTGACACCCGGTCTGTGTTCATTCAGGTGACTTTGGACAGCTGCAAGAAGTCGACGGAGAATCTGGAGCACCAGGAAGCCGAGCTGGAGGAGATGATGGCCCCGGGGACTTGATGTTTGATGGCGTGTCCGGACGCTTCACTTCCAGTACTTTTGCAGATGAGTGTATCTTTTAAAATTTAAATTGGCTGTAAATATGTCGGCTGTAACTTTTAAACTAGTCAAGATAATTGAAATTGGTTTTAAATTTTGAATTCTCCATCTTTTGAACGATATTTAATCATATTTTTATTATGAAAATGAATCTGATGAATGGATTGGTTTCAATATAAACGTACGTTCCGCGTACATCTGTGTAAAAGCCATTTATTTGAGTCCTTGGCCTAAATAATTTTGTTGGACGATTAAATATTCTTCTAGAAGTATTTTGATTTGGTAAATTACGTAAAACATTAATTGTCTCGTGCTTCAATTAACTTTTAAACATATTTTCAGTCATTAACCAAACACTTATATATTTGTTAATTAAATAACTAATATGATGGATTGTAATTGCCCAAAATCTGCAATTGCAGATTAGACATGTGCATACTGAACCCTTTATCACTAAATTACTTAGGCGGGTAAAAAAATCCGTGGACTATTTTGGGGGCAAAGACATTAAAATATTAGTTTTCGGGGTTTGCTGTTTATAATAAAAAAAATATGTTATGAACGTTAATATTAACTATTAATAAATAATATAGAGTAGTTTTTATTGATTAGAAATCAAATTATTTTTATAAAATAAACATCCAATAATTTGGATGCATACTGCGCCACTGATACAGTTCAACGTTTTAGTAATAGGTGGCAGTAGTATGTTAGTTGTCAGAAACTGATATTTGACAAGTAAACTACATTTGTAAAATGATATGATTTTAATCTAAAATATTGTTAATTACCAACAAAATGTAGTAGATTAAGTGAGTTTTAACTTTAATTAATTTAAATAATGTGGCAATGTCGTTTTTAGGTATGAATTTCATGCACAAACCATAGACAGATGTCAGGGAATGAAAACAACATTTGTCGACTTGAAAACCAATTATTATGAACGACAATGTTTACAATCACCACAAATCAACGACAAAACCAACTTGTGAACCAGGTTGTTGATGCACAGTGAAACCGCCAAACAGGTGAGATGATTTTTGATTTATATTTTTGTATTTTTTGTTTCTTTGTACTTTTAAAATATCTCGATTAGTACAAGACTTACGCGCTGCTAAATAAATTAAATAATTTTTTAGTTTCATTACTTTTTAAATAATGAGTGTATCTAAATGTGGGTTTACTTTTATTATTTCTAGTACACTCACTCTCAAAAGTTATGATGATTATGAGCCTTAAAATAAACATGATGACGGGTGCTATGCTATGTTACTAATACATTGTTTTTATGTTTATAGGGACATCATCAAGATGTTGAAGCAGCTGGCGTGATTAAAGCTGCCGCCATCCAGAGCTTGGAGCAGCTGGAGCTGGTGTCACCGTGGACATCATCATCAATGTAAGTACATTGTTATTTTTTTAATTATTTGGGTAAAAACAATAATAATAATGATGGTGAATGATTAGTAACTGACAATCTACTAAATATTCATTAATGATAACGGTAGTACATTATTAGCTAGTCAAGGGTGATTAATTATAAAGCTTGTCCCAGAAAAAAATGTCTGCTATAATTTTTAACTAAAAACCATATAATTAAATGAATTTTTTAAAAACTATTAAAGACTTTATTGATCAACAACTAAATAGTACATAATAGCATATATTTACATTTTAATTATGATTCATACAAAAGTTGCGCAATTTCCTTTTCACCCCATTCATTAAAATTTGTACAGCATAATCAGATATCATTTTTGTAATTTGTTTCCACTTATATTTGAAATTATCGACAGAATTGAGTGGTTTCTTATATTTTAATAACTTCTGCTTCATATGGGGCCAATATTTTTTGATTGGGCGCAATTCAGGACAATTTGTAGGATTTTCAGATTTATGTACAAATTCTATATGTGGGGTTTCTTTTATACCAATCCATGACTTTTTTTTGTGTAATGACATGTTGCCAAATATGGCCAAAATAGTACTGGTGTGTTATGAAGCCTTATAAAGGGCAATAATCATCTTTCAAGACACTCGCTTAAATATCTTTCGCCATTGGAACAAATGGCCTGCCATACAAGCATCTTTTTTGAGAATTTTTCTATTTTAATTACCTTCAATTAGCTACTTTCCAGAATAATAATAATGACCTGGTCGAGATTTTAATTCAAGTTAACAATACGTTTCGACATCCATGATAACACATAATTTTTTTGATATCACTTTAAAGTAAAGTTTTCTTTTTGTGTTAGTTTCTTGCTTAGTATTCCTGTTAGGCACTTTTGTTTTTTTAAATACTTTATAGAATTCTTTAGCTTAATTTTCTGGACTGTTGATTGAGTAGTTTCAAATTTCTTAACCAAATCTCTCACAGAAAGATTTTTATTTTTACACAAAGCCTCCAAGACATTTTCTCAATATTTTGATCTACAAATCCAGGTTTGCATCCACTTCCACATTATTTTGTGTATTACCCGTTTCATTATATCTTCTTAACACCCTTTGAACAGTCCTTGTTGTAGATTTTAACTCTAAAGCTACTTTTCTTGTGGATATATGCCTATTTTGAACACATTTGTACAAAATATTTTCGCGTAATTCTTCGTATTTCGATGGCATCTTTGTATACTAAATTGTATGAAAGTTGTTAACTAATTGTTTTTGTATATGTATAAAAGCAGTATACGAAAAGGCCCAAATCTAAGCGACAATTTGTTCTGGGGCAAGCTTTATTTTACTTTTACAATTATTTTTCTCCTAAAATAATTAATGTCCGGTTCAAAGCAGAAAATTTAAATTAATCTCTTTTAATAATTTGATTTTACTAGCGGTGACTTTTACCCAATATTTAAAATATATGAGTTTTAAAAATGTTGTTTACAACATTTAATTTTGAAGAGGTTTGAAAATGTGGACTGTCTATAGTTTTGTTTGTAAACCTGGCGAATTTTATTAATTTTCTGAGAGAAAATATGAACGACAGTTTTTCCGTAACTTTAGATAAACATGTTTTAAAAACGGCTGTAATTTAGTAACCAGTCAACCGGGTTTCAACATTCAATTCCTCATCTATTGACCATAGTTTCATCCCTTAATATCAACCCTCCAGAAAATAATTAATTCTAAAATGAAGAATTATTCACAATTGGTTTAAACATATAATTTTATTTTGATAATTTACTATTCTTTAATATTAAAAATTACTTTTAAAGATTGTTTAGTATTTTTAATGATAGATGCTCATTTTAAATTATGTTTTGCAGTTGACGCAAATTATCTGAATGCGGCATTCAGTCCCAGGAGTCGAGCGCCATGCCCACGCTGTCCACCGGGTGCTTCAACACACTTCGGGAACAAAAGATAAGTAAATATGTCGTTTATTTATATTTTAATTAGTCTAAAAGAAATTATTAATAATTTGTTTAGAATTTTATTGAGACACTGCCTTGACATACATCTGCTGTATTATTTTATACAAATATATTTCAACTAAATGATTGATATAAATAAATGTAATTAAATCATCCTTCAACGATTATTTATACTAGCGGTCATTGTATTTTATAAATAAAGTTCACAAATACTTTTATCCTTTTCGGTAATTGTTTCAAATATATGAGTTTTAAAAGATTTCTTTACAATATTTAAATGGAGTGTATCTTTTAAATTTGAAGAGGTTTGAAAATTTGAACTGCCTATAGTTTATGAATATGAATGACAGTTTTTCCGTAACTTTAGATAAACATGTTTTAAAAACGGCTGTAATTTAGTAACCAGTCAACCGGGTTTCAACATTCAATTCCTCATCTATTGACTATAGTTTCATCCCTTAATATCAACCCTCCAGAAAATAATTAATTTTAAAATAAACGTTATTGAAGCGAGGATGGTGTGTCGGGTTGAGAATGTTTGTCGAAGACTGATGAGTGGATGTTCTGTGAAAATTATTTGTGATATTAACAATTGGTTTAAACATGTAATTTTATTTTGCTAATTTACTATTCTTTAATATTAAAAATTACTTTTACAGATCGTTTAGTATTTTTAATGATAGATGCTCATTTTAAATTGTGTTTTGCAGTTTACGCAAATGATCAGAATGCGGCATTCAGTCCCAGGAGTCGAGCGCCATGCCCACGCTGTCCACCGGTTGCTTCAACACACTTCAAGAATAAAAGATAAGTACAAATTTTATTTATATTTTAATTAATCTAAAAAATGAGAAAAGAAATTATTAATAATTGATTTAGAATTTTATTGAGATACAGCCTTGACATACATCTGCTGTCTTTTAATTTAATTTATTAAGTAAATTGCTAAATTCTAGAAACGTTATTATTTTACTTTTGTTTATACTAAATAATAATATATTAATAACATTAATAATTTCTAATAATAATAACAGTAAACTGAGTAATATTGTATTTGAAGTGTATGTTAGATGTGTATATGTTGTGTATGTTTCAAATTCACTTTAATCTCATTCATTGGTTGTGAGTGTGTCATCAAGTAGGTCGCTCGGAGTCTGCAACAAGGAACCATGAACATTATGAAGAAGTTTGTGTTTGTTTCACTTGCCCAACAAACGTCGTCGTGTAATTTAACTTTTGTCTGCCTTATTTAAAGGCCTTCATAACTTCATAACCGATATCGTATCGTGGATTTGATTTATAGTTATACTATAAGATCATATTCACGAGTCAATATCGTGTCTTTTATCTCTACGTACATTTTAATTTAGTTAGTTAGTTGCTGCCTTAATAGGAGGCCATCCTAACTGTGTGTAGTTCTTTTCGTGGGGTTGATTTATTACTATAAATCAATTTTACGAATTGAAATTGTGTAGATCGATATCTATCGTGGGTTTGATTTGAAATCAACCTCACGAGTCGATATCGTGTATTTTGTATTTTCCACCACAAAACGCTGGCCCCACGTGGGGCCCCAACATACATACCATCACCAGGCAAGTGTTGAAGCGTTTCGTGATCCGGGTTGGGGCGAGTCCCTCGCGAGCGTGCTGCTGAGTGTAGCTAGAAGGTGTAAGCCGATGCCTTGGGTGGTCGAGTTATCGAATCACAGGAACCATATTGTCCAATGAGTCATTGGGAGATCTAGACATAATTCGACTGTTCGAGCACTGCGAAATCTTCCCAGCAGTCGGGTAGGTTGGTAGGCGGTGAACCGAGAGGTCGTGGGCACGGAATATGCTCAACGTTTTTGCTAACTTGACAAGCACGCTTCGGTTGCTTTGTCGTAGATTCGTAGCTAGTCGTTGGCAAACACTTAGGTAAGATAGGGTAGGTAGGGAGAAAAAGATGGCACCTTTACTGAAGACTACGTAAAATGTGAGTCTCTTTCAGGTTCTTCCTAACACTTGACCGATATCTTATCGTGGATATGATTTATAGTTATACTATAAGATCATATTCACGAGTCAATATCGTGTTTTTTATCTACGTACATTTAAATTTAGTTAGTTTAGTTTCTGCCTTGTTAGAAGGCCTTCCTAACAACTGTGTAGTTCTTTTCGTGGGGTTGATTTATTACTATAAATCAATTTTACGAATCGAAATTGGTTAGAACAATATCTATCGTGGGGTTGATTTATTTCCATAAATCAATTTTACGAATTGATATTGTGATATCTATCGTGGGTTTGATGTGTAATCAACCTCACGAGTCGATATCGGATGTTTTGTATTGTCCACCATAAAACGCTGGCCCCACGTGGGGCCCCATCATAGCGTTTCGCGGTTGCTTTGTTGTAGATTCGTAGCTAGTCTTTGACAAAAACTTAGGTAAGATAGGGTAGATAGGGAGAAGAAGGACACCATCATTGAAAACTTACTGTTTTTCAAGGAGTATTTGTACTTGTTTTTAATAATATTTTGTTGCTAGGTGCGGTGGTGAATGAAGAAAACCAACGTTTCCTGTTGGTGATTACATCAAAATGCTGGGAAGATTCATCAGCAACAGAATCAACAGCTTCTCTTCAAACATATCAGAAGATGACTGCAAAGTCAACGCAGAATGTCGTCAAGACCGCTGCCTCCAACATCAATATAAGATAATTATTAGTTTTAAGTGGGTTGTATTTAATCGAGCACCAAAATATCAGCTTTAAATAATTCATATTCAATATTCAAAATACTAGACTTTGCTAATCTGTTTATCAATTTAAATATCAAATATTTGTATTTGCTATTTGCTATATTAGCATTTAATTTTCCATGAAGCTTATTTACTATTATATTTAAAGATCAGTTAGTAATTTTTTTATTATTATTTTTAGTATTAATTTAATTATTTCAGACTATCAAAATATAATTTAACTAGGGTTAAAAATATATATTTTTGGTGTTTAATAAATATATTTCTGGCAAGAGCAACACAGTTCTTATTGATTATTGATGATACAATGATTTCGGTGCTCATTTAAATTATTCCCTTTTTAAATTATTTGGGTAAAAGTCTGTTAAAAACAGTAATAAATATGTTGTTTTAAATTAATATAAAATAGCGCAATTGTGTACAAGGGAGAATGTGAGTGAAAATGGACAGAGAGTGATTGATTTTATTCTGTGTGATGAATGATTGATGCGCGGTTTTTCAGTTCATTCTGACATTTATATGACATAATTATTTGTCGCAATTTTGTTGAGCGACTTGGTCGTGTTAGAAGACCTAAAATAATTAGAAATATAGTAAAACCGTCAGAAGGGTATCATTAGAAATATATTACAATATACACTTTTCTATTTACTATTTCATATACAATTTAATTCTTTTTTTATTGAGTTAATTTGTAATTTTACGTATTCATCTTTTTTCTGCCAATTTGCACCAATTTTTAATTGTCTGCCTCCATTATTTTTCTCTTTTTAAAATTATTTAAACTTTTGCTAGAATTTTAATGAACGCGTACCTGACATAGAACTTAAATTTAAACTTGTACATTATTAATATTTGTATCTTTGGACTAGAGAACTTTTAAAATTTTGGCCCTACAGTATTAAATGAGGCAGAAATTTCCTCCCAACACTTTTCTTCTCCTTAACACAATACTTTATTTTTCATTCTATACATGTTTTTAACTCTCACTAAATCTATTAATAATTCAACTTCATTGGTGGAAAAATTTGCAGCTCTTTTAATATTTTCCATCATGTGTATATAAATATATTTCTTATTTTACCTGTGACAGAATATAAACTGAGGCAATGATTATCATTTTCTTAGAATCCCAAATTACACAACACCATAAAATTATGTTTACATTCAGTTTAGGTTCAGCTGAACTAGATTAATTTGACAAGTTATAAACAAAAAAATGTTGAGGCTCAAGTTCAAGGTTCAACTGAAAAACCGAGCATGAGAAGTGTATTTGCTGGTGTCGCGTATACGTCTGGATAAAAGTTGGTGAATGAGGGTGTTAGAGATATGTCTGTTGAGTAAATAAATGAATGAAGGAATGGTACGAATGATGAATTATATTGTGGAATGAATCAGATGTTTGGAATAGATGGTGTGAGTATTTTAGGGGTTTGTATGGTAGCGTAAATGGACTGAATGGTTGTAGTGAAATTGCAAGAGAAAATGTTAGAGGTGAGAATGATGTCGGCTTGAATGAGATGTTGATGTATGGAGGTGAGAGGTTATTTGACTCCTGATGATTGGAAATGCGCGCACGCAGTTAGAGTGTTTGAAGGGAGCGAGGCTGCGGTAGTGTCTGCGTTACCTGGTGCGGATGATGTTGTAAATGATTTCAATAAATGAAGCAGAAAACGATTTAAATAATGTTAATTAATGATAATGTGTTAGTAGAATTAGTATTTAGTTTTATAAATTTGGCAATAACATTTATTGGTAGATGTGGTTTACAAAACAAATTTACAAATACTTATATATTGTACAAATACAAACACATTGTTAATAGAGAGAGGGACTGTTTAGGGAATGTCCTTTAATGACAAGGGCTATGAACATCTAAATATTCATTCATTAGTTTCTGGTCGGCCCTAACGGCTTTCTTAATTTTAAAAGCTTCAAGGAAAGTGAATCGATATCCTTTCCTTTTATATGTAGAACTGACAAATTACATATAGAACTTTTATGATAAAAATCTATCAAGTGTTTAGCTAGATTAGACTGGGTACTTTTGATCATATAATTATAACAATACTCTTTAAATCTAGTCTGGAAACTTGGTCCTGTTTGCTCTATATAAACATATTCACAATCTTTACATTTAATTTAACAAAGGGTCTTTATTCATTAGTTTATTATTATTAGTATATAATGTCAAATTTCCTCCAATTCTTAGCCATACTACGATTCATGCCATTAACATAATTTAATTTTTTATAAATTGATCTAGATCTAGTTTCAAAGTGTAACAGGATAAAATTAATTTCTTGTAATTGATCTAATTTTCTTATTTATTAGCTTCACTTTGTTTGCTGCAATATTTAAAATGATTATAATTCAGATCATCAGATAAATTATAAAACGTTACTAGCTTTATATTACATGGGTGATACAAATTAGTGGGTTTCCTGTAAATATTAAAATTAAATTTATTGTTAATGTGTTGGATAGTAATGGCCAAGATATTTATGCTTTTATTAACTTTCACTTCAGTGGTAAATTATATATTTTAATCAAATGAATTAAGGACATTTAGTAGTTGTTGCTCCTGGTGTAAAGGGATTAAAACATCGTCGATATATCTATACCAAAAATGTAAATATTTTAGGAGGTATTTATTGGAATTGAGGCATATATATATTCTCAAAATTGTTGATGAATATTTCAGATAATAAAGACCCTCATTTTGTTAATTACAAATGTCACCAAAGAGCAAAAATAATTTGTTTGTAAGCAAACTTTCAGCAAGTTTAAAGTTACATGGTTAACTTCAAGCTGTTTTTAATGATGTCTAGAAGTTTGAAAATTGGAATGGAAGTAAATTCCCAAAACCTCCCTCTCTCTATTAACAGAGTTGGTTTGTATTTGAACTACATATAAGTGTTTGCAAAACCAAGTGTTTTTATTTATTAATTTTAAATCACGTTTCGCCGAATGCAAACAGCTTCATTAATTGAAATGATGAATGTGTTAGTGTTTGAGAAGAGCGATTGCAATGTTTCGGTGATGGATGATGTGAGATTGGAGATGATATGAATGTGTTTGTATATTAGGGTAGTATGTGATCGAGGTATGGACGTATTAATTCAGAATACATTGGTGTATGTTGTATGATGACTCTGAGATTGACATGAATGTTGTTGAAAGAGTGAATATAAGTCAGATGAGATAGTTTAGGAATGTGGAACGTGTGTGGAATGGAAGATATGAATGAACTTTTATGAATGTATATGTATGTATTTATGTATGAAGAGTTGATGGTAGATTGAGCATGTGGTTGAAGCAAGGATAACTGAATGTTTCTGGGGTTCGTGTTACCCCATTTAATAAGATATAGCGTGATGCTCTGTATAATAATTATCTTTACAACATATATATTATTTGTTTAAACTATATAATAATGAATGATTCACTTTAAAATTATAATGATGAATCGTTCTCATCTGTAACACAATACTTTGCTAGCTGACAATTTATTATACATACATATATATTTTTTTATTGTAACATTAGCAGATTGTCAGCTACTGAAACATTGTGATACAGTGACAGTTAGTATAAAAAACAAACAAATTACGAATGATTAACTAGATTTTTCATTGTTAAACATTCCGGCATTATTTTATACAAATATATTTCAAGTAAATGATTGATATAAATAAATTTGAATCAGTTTTATTTTAAATATTATTCTCTAAACAACTTATGACCGATTTAAATAAAGTTAATCAAATCATCCTCCATCGATTATTTATACTAACAGTCAACATATTTTGTAAATAAAGATAATGAAATACTTTTACCCAAATTGTATCAAAGTATTAATTCTAAAAGTTTCCTTTATAATAATTAAATGGATTTATTCTTTAAGAATAAGAAATAGATACCTATTGTAATAAGTTATACATAAATCTTATTACAATATTCTTTATTCTTAAAAAATAAATATGTGTTGAAGAGATTTATTGTGAATTATTTAATTTAAAATATAGTTTTTATTATTTAAGATAAATAAGTAAATAATATTATTGTAATTTAATATGTACAAATAATAACAAATATGTTTTAAATAGATAGTTTACAATAACTTTGTTTAACACATATTTATTGTTTAAGAATAAGAAATAGGGTACCCATTGTAATAAGTTAACATATATCTTATTACAATATTCCTTATTCTTAAAGAATAAATGTGTGTTGAAGAGATTTATTGTGAATTATTTAATTTAAAATATAGTTTTTATTGTTTAAGATAAATAAGTTATAATTTTATTGTAATTAAATATGTAAAAACAATAATAAATGTTTTAAATAGATAAGTTTACAATAACTCTATTTAAAACATATCTATTCTTTAAGAATAAGAAATATTGTAATAAGAAAACATACATCTTATTGCAATACGTCTTATACTTCAAGAATACATATATTTTAAAGAGACTTATTCTAAATTAATTTATTTAAAAAATAGTGTAGTTAACAATTCTAAAATAAAATGTTAGTAAAACTTGTACACAACTTTGCAATGATAATAAATATTGTTTATATTTATACATACCTTTTTGTTTTTAATTTTTTTTCTCACGGGTTTTTTAGGACTGGTGCTGCCATCTGTTGGTGAATTTGCGAACTAAGTTAATTAAATTAATTATTTTAATATTGGTTTCTTTTAGTTTAAATGTCAATGGTTGAATTTAAAATGGCGTCTTTTTAATTATTTACATTTAAATACTTCCATTTAAATTTCTATTAATCAGCCATTTTGTTCCTCCCATATATAAAATTAAATTCAATTAAGTTTCAATTATGAGGAGGAGCAATAGAAGAAATGAGGGCGGTAACACAACCAATTAAGAAAGCAGTGATGCCAATTCACTATAACCAAAATACAGTAAAGATACCTCCTCGCCGTTCTGCGCCCCGGATACAAACCGACCAAATTGGAGCAGATCCTGACAAAATTTCAAAGTTTTTTTCTTAGTTCTAAAATTGGTCACCAGGGGGCAGCATCAATCATGTATGCATGGTGGTGCTATCTATTGGTCAATTTTTGAACTAGGAAAAAAAACTTTGAGTTTTTGGTCAGGAATTGCTCCAAATTCGTCGATTTGTATCCGGGGCGCAGAACGATGAGGAGGTAACTTTACTGGATTTTGGTTATAGTGAATTGGCAACCCTGTTTCTTAATTGGTTGTGTTGACTCCCATTAAATCTTTCGTGGCTCCTCCTCTTAATTGATATTTAATTGAATTCACTTAATATATGGGAGGTACAAAATGGAAGACAAGTTAATTGAATTTGAATAAAATATTTATATTTACAGAAGGAAATAAATGAAAGAATGGCAGCCATTTTAAACACTTTTATTGACGTTTTAAATCAGTATACAATAGAAACTAACATCTATATTACAATATTTATTATAAATACAATATTTAAAGCATTCATTACAATTTATTTATTACAAATTTATATTATAAATACAATGTAAAACATAATTATTACAATTTTTATTAAATATATAATATATTATTGAAAAAAATATTATTTATTTTCTGGGGTGTCCTTTAGAATGTAGGATTGCTTTAAAAGTTATTTGAGGAACTTTTTAAGAGGGTGATTATTTTATAAATGGATTTGAGGGACATTTAGTAAGATGGCTATTTTATAAATGATTTGAGGGAGTTTTTGGGAGGATGATATCTTATAAATGAATTGGAGGAAGAACAATTTTATAATTGATTTGAGGGACTTCATGGGAGGAAATATAAATGTATTGGAGGACTTTTCGAGAGGATTATATCTTGAAAATGAATTGGAGGAAGTTATTGTAAACTTATCTATTTAAAACATTTATTATTGTTTTTAAATATTTAATTACAATAATATTATTAACTTATTTATCTTAAACAATAAAAACTATATTTTAAATTAAATAATTCACAATAAATCTCTTCAACACACATTTATTCTTTAAGAATAAGGAATATTGTAATAAGATATATGTTAACTTATTACAATGGGTACCCTATTTCTTATTCTTAAACAATAAATATGTGTTAAACAAAGTTATTGTAAACTATCTATTTAAAACATATTTGTTATTATTTTTACATATTAAATTACAATAATATTATTTACTTATTTATCTTAAACAATAAAAACTATATTTTAAATTAAATAATTCACATTCAATCTCTTCAAAACCGATTTATTTTTTAAGAATAAAGAATATTGTAATAAGATGCATGTATAACTTATTACAATAGGTATCTATTTCTTATTCTTAAAGAATAAATATGTGTTAAACAAAGTTATTGTCAACTATCTACTTAAAATATATTTGTTATTATCATTAGTAAATATCAATTCTGTCAGTTTTCCCAATTTTTAAAAAGAAATCAATTTAATTATTATAATGGAAACTTTTAGAATTAATACTTTGATACAATTATTTTGGGTAAAAGTATTTCATTATCTTTATTTACAAAATATGTTGACTGTTAGTATAAATAATCGATGGAGGATGATTTGATTAACTTTATTTAAATCGGTCATAAGTTGTTTAGAGAATAATATTTAAAATAAAACTGATTCAAATTTATTTATTTACTTGAAATATATTTGTATAAAATAATGCCGGAACGTTTAACAATGAAAAATCTAGTTAATCATTCGTAATTTGTTTGTTTTTTATACTAACTGTCACTGTATCACAATGTTTCAGTAGCTGACAATCTGCTAATGTTACAATAAAAAAATATATATGTATGTATAATAAATTGTCAGCTAGCAAAGTATTGTGTTACAGATGAGAACGATTCATCATTATAATTTTAAAGTGAATCATTCATTATTATATAGTTTAAACAAATAATATATATGTTGTAAAGATAATTATTATACAGAGCATCACGCTATATCTTATTAAATGGGGTAACACGAACCCCAGAAACATTCAGTTATCCTTGCTTCAACCACATGCTCAATCTACCATCAACTCTTCATACATAAATACATACATATACATTCATAAAAGTTCATTCATATCTTCCATTCCACACACGTTCCACATTCCTAAACTATCTCATCTGACTTATATTCACTCTTTCAACAACATTCATGTCAATCTCAGAGTCATCATACAACATACACCAATGTATTCTGAATTAATACGTCCATACCTCGATCACATACTACCCTAATATACAAACACATTCATATCATCTCCAATCTCACATCATCCATCACCGAAACATTGCAATCGCTCTTCTCAAACACTAACACATTCATCATTTCAATTAATGAAGCTGTTTGCATTCGGCGAAACGTGATTTAAAATTAATAAATAAAAACACTTGGTTTTGCAAACACTTATATGTAGTTCAAATACAAACCAACTCTGTTAATAGAGAGAGGGAGGTTTTGGGAATTTACTTCCATTCCAATTTTCAAACTTCTAGACATCATTAAAAACAGCTTGAAGTTAACCATGTAACTTTAAACTTGCTGAAAGTTTGCTTACAAACAAATTATTTTTGCTCTTTGGTGACATTTGTAATTAACAAAATGAGGGTCTTTATTATCTGAAATATTCATCAACAATTTTGAGAATATATATATGCCTCAATTCCAATAAATACCTCCTAAAATATTTACATTTTTGGTATAGATATATCGACGATGTTTTAATCCCTTTACACCAGGAGCAACAACTACTAAATGTCCTTAATTCATTTGATTAAAATATATAATTTACCACTGAAGTGAAAGTTAATAAAAGCATAAATATCTTGGCCATTACTATCCAACACATTAACAATAAATTTAATTTTAATATTTACAGGAAACCCACTAATTTGTATCACCCATGTAATATAAAGCTAGTAACGTTTTATAATTTATCTGATGATCTGAATTATAATCATTTTAAATATTGCAGCAAACAAAGTGAAGCTAATAAATAAGAAAATTAGATCAATTACAAGAAATTAATTTTATCCTGTTACACTTTGAAACTAGATCTAGATCAATTTATAAAAAATTAAATTATGTTAATGGCATGAATCGTAGTATGGCTAAGAATTGGAGGAAATTTGACATTATATACTAATAATAATAAACTAATGAATAAAGACCCTTTGTTAAATTAAATGTAAAGATTGTGAATATGTTTATATAGAGCAAACAGGACCAAGTTTCCAGACTAGATTTAAAGAGTATTGTTATAATTATATGATCAAAAGTACCCAGTCTAATCTAGCTAAACACTTGATAGATTTTTATCATAAAAGTTCTATATGTAATTTGTCAGTTCTACATATAAAAGGAAAGGATATCGATTCACTTTCCTTGAAGCTTTTAAAATTAAGAAAGCCGTTAGGGCCGACCAGAAACTAATGAATGAATATTTAGATGTTCATAGCCCTTGTCATTAAAGGACATTCCCTAAACAGTCCCTCTCTCTATTAACAATGTGTTTGTATTTGTACAATATATAAGTATTTGTAAATTTGTTTTGTAAACCACATCTACCAATAAATGTTATTGCCAAATTTATAAAACTAAATACTAATTCTACTAACACATTATCATTAATTAACATTATTTAAATCGTTTTCTGCTTCATTTATTGAAATCATTTACAACATCATCCGCACCAGGTAACGCAGACACTACCGCAGCCTCGCTACCTTCAAACACTCTAACTGCGTGCGCGCATTTCCAATCATCAGGAGTCAAATAACCTCTCACCTCCATACATCAACATCTCATTCAAGCCGACATCATTCTCACCTCTAACATTTTCTCTTGCAATTTCACTACAACCATTCAGTCCATTTACGCTACCATACAAACCCCTAAAATACTCACACCATCTATTCCAAACATCTGATTCATTCCACAATATAATTCATCATTCGTACCATTCCTTCATTCATTTATTTACTCAACAGACATATCTCTAACACCCTCATTCACCAACTTTTATCCAGACGTATACGCGACACCAGCAAATACACTTCTCATGCTCGGTTTTTCAGTTGAACCTTGAACTTGAGCCTCAACATTTTTTTGTTTATAACTTGTCAAATTAATCTAGTTCAGCTGAACCTAAACTGAATGTAAACATAATTTTATGGTGTTGTGTAATTTGGGATTCTAAGAAAATGATAATCATTGCCTCAGTTTATATTCTGTCACAGGTAAAATAAGAAATATATTTATATACACATGATGGAAAATATTAAAAGAGCTGCAAATTTTTCCACCAATGAAGTTGAATTATTAATAGATTTAGTGAGAGTTAAAAACATGTATAGAATGAAAAATAAAGTATTGTGTTAAGGAGAAGAAAAGTGTTGGGAGGAAATTTCTGCCTCATTTAATACTGTAGGGCCAAAATTTTAAAAGTTCTCTAGTCCAAAGATACAAATATTAATAATGTACAAGTTTAAATTTAAGTTCTATGTCAGGTACGCGTTCATTAAAATTCTAGCAAAAGTTTAAATAATTTTAAAAAGAGAAAAATAATGGAGGCAGACAATTAAAAATTGGTGCAAATTGGCAGAAAAAAGATGAATACGTAAAATTACAAATTAACTCAATAAAAAAAGAATTAAATTGTATATGAAATAGTAAATAGAAAAGTGTATATTGTAATATATTTCTAATGATACCCTTCTGACGGTTTTACTATATTTCTAATTATTTTAGGTCTTCTAACACGACCAAGTCGCTCAACAAAATTGCGACAAATAATTATGTCATATAAATGTCAGAATGAACTGAAAAACCGCGCATCAATCATTCATCACACAGAATAAAATCAATCACTCTCTGTCCATTTTCACTCACATTCTCCCTTGTACACAATTGCGCTATTTTATATTAATTTAAAACAACATATTTATTACTGTTTTTAACAGACTTTTACCCAAATAATTTAAAAAGGGAATAATTTAAATGAGCACCGAAATCATTGTATCATCAATAATCAATAAGAACTGTGTTGCTCTTGCCAGAAATATATTTATTAAACACCAAAAATATATATTTTTAACCCTAGTTAAATTATATTTTGATAGTCTGAAATAATTAAATTAATACTAAAAATAATAATAAAAAAATTACTAACTGATCTTTAAATATAATAGTAAATAAGCTTCATGGAAAATTAAATGCTAATATAGCAAATAGCAAATACAAATATTTGATATTTAAATTGATAAACAGATTAGCAAAGTCTAGTATTTTGAATATTGAATATGAATTATTTAAAGCTGATATTTTGGTGCTCGATTAAATACAACCCACTTAAAACTAATAATTATCTTATATTGATGTTGGAGGCAGCGGTCTTGACGACATTCTGCGTTGACTTTGCAGTCATCTTCTGATATGTTTGAAGAGAAGCTGTTGATTCTGTTGCTGATGAATCTTCCCAGCATTTTGATGTAATCACCAACAGGAAACGTTGGTTTTCTTCATTCACCACCGCACCTAGCAACAAAATATTATTAAAAACAAGTACAAATACTCCTTGAAAAACAGTAAGTTTTCAATGATGGTGTCCTTCTTCTCCCTATCTACCCTATCTTACCTAAGTTTTTGTCAAAGACTAGCTACGAATCTACAACAAAGCAACCGCGAAACGCTATGATGGGGCCCCACGTGGGGCCAGCGTTTTATGGTGGACAATACAAAACATCCGATATCGACTCGTGAGGTTGATTACACATCAAACCCACGATAGATATCACAATATCAATTCGTAAAATTGATTTATGGAAATAAATCAACCCCACGATAGATATTGTTCTAACCAATTTCGATTCGTAAAATTGATTTATAGTAATAAATCAACCCCACGAAAAGAACTACACAGTTGTTAGGAAGGCCTTCTAACAAGGCAGAAACTAAACTAACTAAATTTAAATGTACGTAGATAAAAAACACGATATTGACTCGTGAATATGATCTTATAGTATAACTATAAATCATATCCACGATAAGATATCGGTCAAGTGTTAGGAAGAACCTGAAAGAGACTCACATTTTACGTAGTCTTCAGTAAAGGTGCCATCTTTTTCTCCCTACCTACCCTATCTTACCTAAGTGTTTGCCAACGACTAGCTACGAATCTACGACAAAGCAACCGAAGCGTGCTTGTCAAGTTAGCAAAAACGTTGAGCATATTCCGTGCCCACGACCTCTCGGTTCACCGCCTACCAACCTACCCGACTGCTGGGAAGATTTCGCAGTGCTCGAACAGTCGAATTATGTCTAGATCTCCCAATGACTCATTGGACAATATGGTTCCTGTGATTCGATAACTCGACCACCCAAGGCATCGGCTTACACCTTCTAGCTACACTCAGCAGCACGCTCGCGAGGGACTCGCCCCAACCCGGATCACGAAACGCTTCAACACTTGCCTGGTGATGGTATGTATGTTGGGGCCCCACGTGGGGCCAGCGTTTTGTGGTGGAAAATACAAAATACACGATATCGACTCGTGAGGTTGATTTCAAATCAAACCCACGATAGATATCGATCTACACAATTTCAATTCGTAAAATTGATTTATAGTAATAAATCAACCCCACGAAAAGAACTACACACAGTTAGGATGGCCTCCTATTAAGGCAGCAACTAACTAACTAAATTAAAATGTACGTAGAGATAAAAGACACGATATTGACTCGTGAATATGATCTTATAGTATAACTATAAATCAAATCCACGATACGATATCGGTTATGAAGTTATGAAGGCCTTTAAATAAGGCAGACAAAAGTTAAATTACACGACGACGTTTGTTGGGCAAGTGAAACAAACACAAACTTCTTCATAATGTTCATGGTTCCTTGTTGCAGACTCCGAGCGACCTACTTGATGACACACTCACAACCAATGAATGAGATTAAAGTGAATTTGAAACATACACAACATATACACATCTAACATACACTTCAAATACAATATTACTCAGTTTACTGTTATTATTATTAGAAATTATTAATGTTATTAATATATTATTATTTAGTATAAACAAAAGTAAAATAATAACGTTTCTAGAATTTAGCAATTTACTTAATAAATTAAATTAAAAGACAGCAGATGTATGTCAAGGCTGTGTCTCAATAAAATTCTAAATCAATTATTAATAATTTCTTTTCTCATTTTTTAGATTAATTAAAATATAAATAAAATTTGTACTTATCTTTTATTCTTGAAGTGTGTTGAAGCAACCGGTGGACAGCGTGGGCATGGCGCTCGACTCCTGGGACTGAATGCCGCATTCTGATCATTTGCGTAAACTGCAAAACACAATTTAAAATGAGCATCTATCATTAAAAATACTAAACGATCTGTAAAAGTAATTTTTAATATTAAAGAATAGTAAATTAGCAAAATAAAATTACATGTTTAAACCAATTGTTAATATCACAAATAATTTTCACAGAACATCCACTCATCAGTCTTCGACAAACATTCTCAACCCGACACACCATCCTCGCTTCA
Organism: Pterostichus niger; assembly: GCA_947425015.1. NCBI lineage: Eukaryota > Metazoa > Arthropoda > Insecta > Coleoptera > Carabidae > Pterostichus > Pterostichus niger. Next base: position 32,778,100 of record OX380345.1, read on the forward strand.
ATAACGTTTATTTTAAAATTAATTATTTTCTGGAGGGTTGATATTAAGGGATGAAACTATAGTCAATAGATGAGGAATTGAATGTTGAAACCCGGTTGACTGGTTACTAAATTACAGCCGTTTTTAAAACATGTTTATCTAAAGTTACGGAAAAACTGTCATTCATATTCATAAACTATAGGCAGTTCAAATTTTCAAACCTCTTCAAATTTAAAAGATACACTCCATTTAAATATTGTAAAGAAATCTTTTAAAACTCATATATTTGAAACAATTACCGAAAAGGATAAAAGTATTTGTGAACTTTATTTATAAAATACAATGACCGCTAGTATAAATAATCGTTGAAGGATGATTTAATTACATTTATTTATATCAATCATTTAGTTGAAATATATTTGTATAAAATAATACAGCAGATGTATGTCAAGGCAGTGTCTCAATAAAATTCTAAACAAATTATTAATAATTTCTTTTAGACTAATTAAAATATAAATAAACGACATGTTTACTTATCTTTTGTTCCCGAAGTGTGTTGAAGCACCCGGTGGACAGCGTGGGCATGGCGCTCGACTCCTGGGACTGAATGCCGCATTCAGATAATTTGCGTCAACTGCAAAACATAATTTAAAATGAGCATCTATCATTAAAAATACTAAACAATCTTTAAAAGTAATTTTTAATATTAAAGAATAGTAAATTATCAAAATAAAATTATATGTTTAAACCAATTGTGAATAATTCTTCATTTTAGAATTAATTATTTTCTGGAGGGTTGATATTAAGGGATGAAACTATGGTCAATAGATGAGGAATTGAATGTTGAAACCCGGTTGACTGGTTACTAAATTACAGCCGTTTTTAAAACATGTTTATCTAAAGTTACGGAAAAACTGTCGTTCATATTTTCTCTCAGAAAATTAATAAAATTCGCCAGGTTTACAAACAAAACTATAGACAGTCCACATTTTCAAACCTCTTCAAAATTAAATGTTGTAAACAACATTTTTAAAACTCATATATTTTAAATATTGGGTAAAAGTCACCGCTAGTAAAATCAAATTATTAAAAGAGATTAATTTAAATTTTCTGCTTTGAACCGGACATTAATTATTTTAGGAGAAAAATAATTGTAAAAGTAAAATAAAGCTTGCCCCAGAACAAATTGTCGCTTAGATTTGGGCCTTTTCGTATACTGCTTTTATACATATACAAAAACAATTAGTTAACAACTTTCATACAATTTAGTATACAAAGATGCCATCGAAATACGAAGAATTACGCGAAAATATTTTGTACAAATGTGTTCAAAATAGGCATATATCCACAAGAAAAGTAGCTTTAGAGTTAAAATCTACAACAAGGACTGTTCAAAGGGTGTTAAGAAGATATAATGAAACGGGTAATACACAAAATAATGTGGAAGTGGATGCAAACCTGGATTTGTAGATCAAAATATTGAGAAAATGTCTTGGAGGCTTTGTGTAAAAATAAAAATCTTTCTGTGAGAGATTTGGTTAAGAAATTTGAAACTACTCAATCAACAGTCCAGAAAATTAAGCTAAAGAATTCTATAAAGTATTTAAAAAAACAAAAGTGCCTAACAGGAATACTAAGCAAGAAACTAACACAAAAAGAAAACTTTACTTTAAAGTGATATCAAAAAAATTATGTGTTATCATGGATGTCGAAACGTATTGTTAACTTGAATTAAAATCTCGACCAGGTCATTATTATTATTCTGGAAAGTAGCTAATTGAAGGTAATTAAAATAGAAAAATTCTCAAAAAAGATGCTTGTATGGCAGGCCATTTGTTCCAATGGCGAAAGATATTTAAGCGAGTGTCTTGAAAGATGATTATTGCCCTTTATAAGGCTTCATAACACACCAGTACTATTTTGGCCATATTTGGCAACATGTCATTACACAAAAAAAGTCATGGATTGGTATAAAAGAAACCCCACATATAGAATTTGTACATAAATCTGAAAATCCTACAAATTGTCCTGAATTGCGCCCAATCAAAAAATATTGGCCCCATATGAAGCAGAAGTTATTAAAATATAAGAAACCACTCAATTCTGTCGATAATTTCAAATATAAGTGGAAACAAATTACAAAAATGATATCTGATTATGCTGTACAAATTTTAATGAATGGGGTGAAAAGGAAATTGCGCAACTTTTGTATGAATCATAATTAAAATGTAAATATATGCTATTATGTACTATTTAGTTGTTGATCAATAAAGTCTTTAATAGTTTTTAAAAAATTCATTTAATTATATGGTTTTTAGTTAAAAATTATAGCAGACATTTTTTTCTGGGACAAGCTTTATAATTAATCACCCTTGACTAGCTAATAATGTACTACCGTTATCATTAATGAATATTTAGTAGATTGTCAGTTACTAATCATTCACCATCATTATTATTATTGTTTTTACCCAAATAATTAAAAAAATAACAATGTACTTACATTGATGATGATGTCCACGGTGACACCAGCTCCAGCTGCTCCAAGCTCTGGATGGCGGCAGCTTTAATCACGCCAGCTGCTTCAACATCTTGATGATGTCCCTATAAACATAAAAACAATGTATTAGTAACATAGCATAGCACCCGTCATCATGTTTATTTTAAGGCTCATAATCATCATAACTTTTGAGAGTGAGTGTACTAGAAATAATAAAAGTAAACCCACATTTAGATACACTCATTATTTAAAAAGTAATGAAACTAAAAAATTATTTAATTTATTTAGCAGCGCGTAAGTCTTGTACTAATCGAGATATTTTAAAAGTACAAAGAAACAAAAAATACAAAAATATAAATCAAAAATCATCTCACCTGTTTGGCGGTTTCACTGTGCATCAACAACCTGGTTCACAAGTTGGTTTTGTCGTTGATTTGTGGTGATTGTAAACATTGTCGTTCATAATAATTGGTTTTCAAGTCGACAAATGTTGTTTTCATTCCCTGACATCTGTCTATGGTTTGTGCATGAAATTCATACCTAAAAACGACATTGCCACATTATTTAAATTAATTAAAGTTTAAACTCACTTAATCTACTACATTTTGTTGGTAATTAACAATATTTTAGATTAAAATCATATCATTTTACAAATGTAGTTTACTTGTCAAATATCAGTTTCTGACAACTAACATACTACTGCCACCTATTACTAAAACGTTGAACTGTATCAGTGGCGCAGTATGCATCCAAATTATTGGATGTTTATTTTATAAAAATAATTTGATTTCTAATCAATAAAAACTACTCTATATTATTTATTAATAGTTAATATTAACGTTCATAACATATTTTTTTTATTATAAACAGCAAACCCCGAAAACTAATATTTTAATGTCTTTGCCCCCAAAATAGTCCACGGATTTTTTTACCCGCCTAAGTAATTTAGTGATAAAGGGTTCAGTATGCACATGTCTAATCTGCAATTGCAGATTTTGGGCAATTACAATCCATCATATTAGTTATTTAATTAACAAATATATAAGTGTTTGGTTAATGACTGAAAATATGTTTAAAAGTTAATTGAAGCACGAGACAATTAATGTTTTACGTAATTTACCAAATCAAAATACTTCTAGAAGAATATTTAATCGTCCAACAAAATTATTTAGGCCAAGGACTCAAATAAATGGCTTTTACACAGATGTACGCGGAACGTACGTTTATATTGAAACCAATCCATTCATCAGATTCATTTTCATAATAAAAATATGATTAAATATCGTTCAAAAGATGGAGAATTCAAAATTTAAAACCAATTTCAATTATCTTGACTAGTTTAAAAGTTACAGCCGACATATTTACAGCCAATTTAAATTTTAAAAGATACACTCATCTGCAAAAGTACTGGAAGTGAAGCGTCCGGACACGCCATCAAACATCAAGTCCCCGGGGCCATCATCTCCTCCAGCTCGGCTTCCTGGTGCTCCAGATTCTCCGTCGACTTCTTGCAGCTGTCCAAAGTCACCTGAATGAACACAGACCGGGTGTCAAACATATCAAGTCTCTTGTGTTAGGATGTTGTCATTAATTAATTAATTGAATGTATAACTAAATCACCACACCTTTTACCCATTATTGGGTGAAATCACAGCCACTCGCACTAGCACGTGATTATTTTCAAGCGACCAGCTCTGCTCAGCGTTTTGTTTGCAAGTGTGGAGCTCGAGCTTGTTGCATGATGACTCGCCCGACTAATTAATTGATGACACAACTCAATACATTGAAACTTACACAACATGTCTACATTTCAAATAAAATATTTCTCATTTTACTTTTTTCATTAATTCTTATAAATTATTATTGTTATATATTTTTTATAAAAGTAAACAAATTTAAAACATGAAACGTTTATACGTGAATAATGTCCCAGTAATGGGTAAAAGGCATGATTTGATTTATAAATAAGTTTCTCACCAATGCCAGTACATTTCCGTCTGATTCCATTCTCTTCTCTTGCTGCCGACATGAAGAGTAGGTTTCTGAAGAGCGATCGTCGTCGACACCATCACCACGGTGTTTGCTCTCCAAGTATTTCTAATGATTTGTTTAAAATATCGATCGGTACCAATTCCCAATCAGCGCAGGAATGCAATAAGAGCAGGACAGCTGCTCTCTGGCGAAGTTCATTCTGTTTAAATTCCTCGACTCCGGTTCTGCAGGTTCCAATCTCTTCTCTCCACGGAGGGTTTCATGTCGTTGTGGATGAGTATCCAGTGCTCGCATTTCTCTCCGATTACGCCTGGAACAAACAATAAACACTTACTATTAATTGTAATTGCTAATTACCGCTAACTTTTGTTTAGCTAATCGATAATAAACATGGCTTCCTTCCTAGGTGCCTCCCCCTCATTCACCAGCACTCAATTCAATACAATGACCGCTAGTCTATTCAGGGAGATTCATTTTCATTATTTTAGGACAGAACATTTATTTATATCTAACTTTAACTTGAAATATTTTTGACCAAAATAATTCCGGAAGGTTTAACAATTAAAAATATAGTTAATTACCCTTCATAATAACTGACACTAGCTAACAATTTACTAGCGTTATCATTAACAAATATCTAGTTACTATTCAGCATTATTATTTTAAACTGAATATGAATTTATTTCACAAATTCTCAAATAAATATTAAACAAATAATTAAAAAATAACAATGTTCTTACATTATTGATGTTGAGAGCAGCAGATTTAATATTCAAACTAGTCTTTGCTGATGCCTCCGGGGTGTAGATACACGCTGAGGATGCTTGCAGGTCCCGTGAAGTCCCTATAAACATAAAAACAATATATTAGTAACACACTTCATAACATTTATTAAAGTTAATAATGATAACAGAGAAAACAATTAATAGAATAGCTCTAAAATGCTTTAAAAAAAGAACCTACCATTTAGAAGGCTTTCGAATTCCATCACCAACTACAAAATGGCTGAATTGAGTAAATATTATTAAGACTGTATTTGTAAACGCTGCTTGTTGAGTGCAGGTGAACTTGAATACGCACAGACTTGTTTAATTATCAAATCAATACTTTTAACAATTTAAATATATAGAAAGCAAATGATAATAAATAACATGAATACGTATTTAGCCATTAACAATATTTGAATTAAATTTTTATAAATGAAAATTGAGAAAGATACTCAAAATGAATAGAATATTGTTTTGAAATAATAATAACAATTGGCAAAACCAACTAGTTAAATACATTATTAAGATGTCGTAACACTTGTAGCTGTTATGTATTACAAAGTACATTTTACACTATTTTTAAGTACAAATATCTATCGAAAATATTAGAATAATGTTCTCGTTAACTATTTACCAGTATTTTGTTATAACGTACAATTATTTATCCAGCAACATTCAACAACACAGCGTCATACAAGACTAAATTTATGGAATAAACAGGTTCACTTCGGCAAATTTATCGTTTGAACAAATCAAATAATTTTATAAATTTATATAAAATAAAGAAAATACTTTCAAATTCAGTACTTTTACACATTTTCATGTATAAAAAGTAATATTTATGTATGTAAATAATAATAAATAATATATATCACGCTTTTCGAAATAAAAACACTATTTATAACTGTTAAAATCTAAAGATATGCAAAAATATTATTGTGATTTTAAAGAAAATTTATTAAAAATCATGTTCAAATATGATGTTAAAGCCGTTTATATCAAATTTAATTGTTGAAATGTAATATTCCTATGTTATCGCATCCTATATATGTGTTACGTAATTTATGTAATAAAATGTTGATACATTTTTAATTATCAAAAACTATATTTCTAAGTGAAATTTGTATCAAAATCGTCAGAATAACATCTATACTTACGAAAGGCACTGTATTTTATTAATATTTACTGATATTTTTACTTAAAACCACTAATTTTCTAGCAGCACATCTAGCTACCACGCTTGCAAGTTATGAACTGTGAAGTCGACGCAGCGCCAGCGACCTTCCGAGCAAACCAGTGCACATCAAAATGTCTTGGAGTGTATTTTATGTATAAACATTATAATTTATTGAAAATGACATATATTTAATAACATTAATTCAAAAATTGTTTTTTTAATTAGTGTTTATGAATTTCATCAGTAATTAAAATATTTAAATACAGAAATAAGTATGTAAACATTGAATTTAAAAAAAAAACTAGTACTTAAAATATGATTAAATTTACAACATAGAAATAGGGAAACAATTCTTGAATTTCTATCGTACTTTAATAAAAAAAAAAAATCAAAATAATAAATTTAATGGTTTTATCGGGATCTATTGCTAGGTATAAGTATGTCCATAACGCCTCATTTCAACTAACTTTTCACATGTTTGTTGATAGTTTATTGAAGTAAACGTAATTGTTTATATGTGTAAGAAGTTTCATAGCTGAGAATTAAATAGGGATGGTTTTAACGAAATCTATTGCTAGGTATAAATGTATCCATAACACCTCATTTAACTAAAATTTCACTTTTTTGTTCATTACTTATTGTAGTACATGTAATTGTTTATATGTGTACGAAAAGTTACGGAAAAACTGTCATTCATATTTTCTCTCAAAAAATTAATAAAATTAGCCAGATTTACAAACAAAACTATAGGCAGTCCACATTTTCAATTCTCTTCAAATTTAAAAGATACACTCCATTTAAATATTGTAAAGAAAACTTTTAAAACTCATATATTTGAAATATGTGAAACAATTACCCAAAAGGATAAAAGTATTAGTGAACTTTATTTATAAAATACAATGACCGCTAGTATAAATAATCGTTGAAGGATGATTTAATTAAATTTATTTATATCAATCATTTAGTTGAAATATATTTGTATAAAATAATACCGGAACGTTTAACAATGAAACATCTAGTTAATCATCCGTAATTTGTTTGTTTTTTATACTAACTGTCATTGTATCACAATGTTTCAGTAGCTGATAATCTGCTAATAACCTGTCAGCTAGCAAAGTATTGTGTTACAGATGAGAACGATTCATCATTATAATTTTAAAGTGAATCATTCATTATTATAAGATTTAAACAAATAATAAATATGTTGTAAAGATAATTATTATATCTTATGAAATGGGGTAACATTCAGTCATCCTGGCACACCATCCTTGCTTCAACCACATTCTCAATCTACCAAACCTTCTCATCTATATTCCATTCATCATCTCTAACCATTCCGTCCATTTACACAATCTATTCCTAACATCTGATTCTCACCATCTCTTCACACTCAACTCAACCAAAACATTCTGTTTCCATATTTCTCTCATCAAATCATCAACTTTCTCTCTCCTTCTCTCCTCATCACGTGGTCAATTAAAAAAAAAACATATTCATTACTGTTTACAACAGACTTTTATCCAAATCATTTCAAAAGGGACTCATTTAAATATAATTGTTAATATCTACGAATAGTAAATAAGCTTCCCGGATTAAATGAACTCTAGTTATTTGGGCTGAAATGTTGGTGCTCCCTCGCGGGATAATTAAGTAAACAATGCGTATTGCTCCCCAAATTATTTTAGAGGAAATTGTTTCAAGTAAATGTTGTCGAGCATACAAATCTCTATTTAAATCAATAAACAATATTAATTTCGCATGCTTTATATAACTGTAAAAACTAGTTTTCTCTTTTCAATAGAAATTATTTGAAATGATTAAATATTAATTCTGTCCGTTTTCAAATTTAAATATTGTAAAGAAACCTTTTTAGAACTCATTTGTTAAATATTGGAAACAATTTATTTATATTCAACTTTTACTTCAAACATTAATAATTTTAGAGAGAGACTTGTTAATATAGTTAATTACCCTAGCTAATAATTGACTAGAGTTATCATGAAACAATATCGAGTGGATTGTCAGTTAGTATAATTATGTTAAAGTTGCTTACATTGATGTTGAGATGACACCAGCTGCTCCATGATAATACTGAAGCTGCAGGAGATGCTTGCTGGTCCAGTCATGTCCCCCCTATAAACATACAAACAATGTATTAGTAACAGACACTCATACACTTCTTGTTCTGTCCGCAGTCACATCTGCACATGGCGACGTTTGTTCGCTACTACTGTTTACCTTCAAACATGCAAATCATTTTACTTTTAATATTATTATTAGAAATAAATATTGTTATTGTTACATTTTTATTTATAAACACAAAAGTAAAATAATAACTTTGAAATATGCTATCGTTCATGTACCAGATGTACCTACGTACGAAAACTATGTCAAGGCCGTGTCTCAATTAAATTCTAAACAAATTATTCATCATTTCTTTTCTTATTTTTAAATACGATATAAGATAACTGCAATAAATGTTTTACTTCTTTTTAACTTTGTGCAAATTTGCATCTGATTTATTTTCATGGACTACATACTTTTTAGACTAATTGAAAAATATAAATAAATGATATTATCACTTATCTTACTAATAGAGATATTTTAAAAGTACAAAGAAACAAAAAATATAAATCAAAAACCATCTCACCTGTTTTGAGCTTTCACTGTGCACACTTGTTTCTCCTTGGTTTTATCGTTGATTTGTGCTGATTCCATAATAATTGGTTTTAAAGTCGATAAATGTTGTTTTCATTCCCTGACATCTGTCTATGGTTTGTGTGTGAAAACCATACCTAAAAACGACATTGCCACATTATTTAAATTAATTGAAGTTCAAACTCACTTAGTTTTAGTTTATAATCACATCATTTTACAAATGTAATATACTTGTCAAATATCAGTTTCTGACAACTAACATACTACTGCCACCTATTCATAATACCTTGAACTGTATCAGTGGCGCAGTATGCATCAAAATTATTGGGTGTTTATATTATAAAAATAATTTCATTTCTAATCAATGAAAACTACTCTATATTATTTATTAATAATTATTATTAACGTTCAAAACATATTTTTTTTATTATAAGCAACATTTAACCCCGAAAACTAATATTTTAATGTCTTTGCCCCCAAAAAAGTCCACGGATTTTTTTACCCGCCTAATTAATTTAGTGATAAATTAATTCTCTAGTTAAACTTATTTTAAAACAAATATGTATATAATTTAAACGTAAAATAATTAAAATAAAATAGATTGGTGCTTCAATTAAGTTAATTAAAATTAATGAGATTTTGTAAAGAATATTCGACTATTCAAACTTCATGAATGAAACAAACTTTAAACGGGGTTCAGTACGCACATGCCTAATCTGCAATTGCAGATTTTGGGCAATTACAATCAATCATATTAGTTTTTTAATTAACAAATATATAAGTGTTTGGTTAATGACTGAAAATATGTTTACAAGTTAATTGAAGCACGAGACAATTAATGTTTTACGCAATCAAAAAAACTTTTAGAAGAATATGTAATCATCTACCAAAATTATTTAGTCCAAGGGCTCAATTAAATGGCTTTTACACAGATGTGCGCGGAACGTAGGTTTATATTGAAACCAATCCATTCATTAAACAATCAATCTTCAACAAACATTTTCATAATAAAAATATGAATAAATATAGTTGAAAAGATGGAGAATTCAAAATTTAAAACCAATTTCAATTACTTTACTCGCAGAAAAATAATAAAATTAACCATATTTACAGGCAATTCAAATTTTAAAAGATACACTCACTTGAAAAAGTACACGCCATCAAACGTCAAGTCCCCGGGGCCATCATCTCCATTGCTGGTTCCTCCAGCTCGGTTTTCTCGTACTTCAGATTCTTGGTAGACTTCTTGCAGCTGTCCAAAGTCACCTAAATTCACACAGAGCGGGTGTCAAACCAGTCGAGTACAAATCAATTTTAAAAAGCAATGTCTCTTGTGTTAGGATGTTGTAATTAATTAATTAATTAATTGAAAGTATAATTATATCATCACATCTTTTACCCATTATTGGGTTGTTAGTGGTGAAATTTGTAGGTCATTGTTATTAATGATGATAAATAGCTACAATTCAATTTAAATATTGTTCAGAAAACTTTTAAAAGTCTTATATTTTTTAAATATTGGAAACAATTACCGAAAAGAGTAAAAGTATTTATAAAATACAATGACCGCTAGTAAAAAGAAAAATACTTGTAATAAAAGTGATGGAAATATAGTTGCTCACCCTTAATACTAACTGATAATCAGTAGTAACACGTGTCACTAGCACTAACAACTCACTAGCGTTATCATTTACCATGAAATAATGAAAAAATATTCAATTTTCTTACATTTGCAAAAGATGTGGTATGAACACCAGCTCTGCTCAGCGTTTTGTTTGCAAGTGCGGAGCTCGAGCTCGTTGCATGATGACTCGCCCGACTAATTAATTGATGACACAACTCAATACATTGAAACTTACACAACATGTCTACATTTCAAATAAAATATTTCTCATTTAACTTTTTTAATTAATTATTATAAATGATTATTGTTATATTTTTTATAAAAGTAAACAAATTTAAAACGTGAAATGTTTATATGTGAATAATTTCTTTTTTGCTCATTTCCCAGTGATGGGTAAAAGGCGTGATTTTATTTATAAATAACATTCTCACCAATGCCAGAACATTTTCGTGCACGGAGTTTCCGCGTCTGATTCCGACTCCAAGTCGCAGTTGAACACACGCACAGGAGCATTGATAATAAACAGCGCCACATAGTGCAAATGTTTCTGATCTGCCACGTAGAAGAGCAATCCATTCTCTTCTCTTCCGACATGAAGAGTAGGTTTCTGGAGAGCGATCGTCGTCGCCACCATCACCTGTCTGAAATGAAAAAACATATTATTTATTTATCTAAGGCAACACCAGCACTCCAAGTATTTCTAATGATTTGTTTACAGTATCTATCGGTACTAATGCGTCACTAATTCCCACGCTAAACTAACAATCGCATTCGTAAGCCAATTAGCGCAGGAGTGCAATAAGAGCTTGACAGCTGCTGCAAGCTTTCAATGACTAATTGAAAAACAGAAGAACCACTCTCTTTGACAAAATGTATTTAAAGAAAAGTACCTGGACGTGCTTCAGTAGTAAGTTTTACATGTCGCCGTAGAGGCACCTCGCTTGCATTTCTATAGCTAGCTCTCTGGCGAAGCTCATTCTATTTAAATTCCTCGACTCCTGTTCTGCAGGTTCCAATAGAGAACTCTTCAACGGCTTGGATGAGTACGCAGCGGTAGGGACAGTGGTCACATTTCTCTCCGATTACGCCTGGAAGAAAGAATAAATAGTTACTATTAATTATAATTGCTAATTGCAATTACTAATTGGATATGCAGCTTAATCCCAATTACTCAGACACAATCGTATTTTATTGAAACCGCTAACTTTTGTTTAGCTAATCGATAATAAATATGGCTTCCTACCTTCCAGTATCAGTCGAATCCACAGGAAACGCATCATCCACCTGGTGCACAACTATCCTGTGACACTGACCCACTGGTCGGTGGACAACAGCCGACGCCAGCGGTGAAGCTGAAAATAAACAAGACATGTTCCATCTTAACAATTTCTATTCTACAGGCTGGTGACTCGCTCAGCCGGTCATAGGACTTTCACATGGGAAATCAATTTATTGCAATTTCCTGCTTCCCTAATTATTTTAAGCAAAAACGCTTAAAATAAAAGTTTTAGGGCATCAAATTCTGCATCTAAATCAATAAACAGAATTACTTTTACGTGCTCGTAACGACAGAAATTAAATATAAAAATGTCAAAAATATTGATAGCCATGGAATTGAACAAAAAAAAATAAATAAATGCTTGACGTTTTATCTGTCAATACATCAACGTTTGACGTTGTGACAGATAAAATGTCAACGTTTGGAGAAATATGACTTACACAATCAGCGAAAAAAATCAATTTTTAAAATTGTACTATAGTGGATATAGCATTATCAGGGTACGCGATATATTTGCGGGATTATATCCTGATAGATCAATTCCAACAAAATCAGCAATACAACAAGTTATTAAAACTCAAGACAAATTTGGATCAGTATACGTTCTGTATCAGAAATGCGATAAAAAGCAGAAAAATATTGCACCGGTGGAAGAAGATGAAGCGGAAGAAAACGCTAACGAAATAAATATACTCGCAGCTGTAATTAATAATCCAAATATTAGTTTGCGATAAATTGCATCTGATTTTGGAATACACCATACAACTGCCCTAAAAATATTAAGAAAACATAAGTTTAAGTCATATAAATTCTCCGTACACCAAGAAATTTTTGAAAATGATAAGTTTCAACGCATGACCTTTTGCGAAAGAATTATGGACATGGCTAATGTGGACGAAAATTTTATCAACAATATTTGCTTTTCTGATGAGTCTACCTTCAATATAAATGGAGAGCCAAATGTTCAAAACTTTCGTAATTGGCATCAGGAAAATAAAAATTTAATACTAACTAATCATTCACAATATCATGGGACAGTGAATGTTTGGGTAGGATTATTGGGCCGTAATGTAATAGGGCCATTTTTTATTGATGGAAAAATGAATGGCGATAAATATTTAGAATTGCTTCAAATCGATGTTGGACCTGCCATTAACAATGTTGCAGGAGAAAATATTGTTTGGTTTCAGAAGGACGACTGTCCAGCACATTTTACAAACACAGTAACTTTATATTTGAATAAGGTTTTCCCAAATTGTTGGATTTGCCAACTCAATCACCGGCTTTGTCATCTAATGACCTTTCTGTGGGGCCATTTAAAAAATGAAATTTACTAAAGTAGGCACCCAAATGTGGATTCTCTAAAACAAAGAATTGCAGAGGAATGCAGGAATATTACAGCCCGGCAGCTATCAAATATGCGCCGTAATTTTTACGAAAGACTTGGGTTTTGCTTAGCGAACAATGGAGATGTTTTTAAGCGTATGCTCTAGACTAGAATATGTATTTATTATGTCCAGTATAGTTTAATTTTGTTATAAATAAATTTTAGTTCTGATATTAAAATTAAATAAATAAACTGTTTACGGGCCTACTTAATTATGAATGTTTTATAAAATATAAATATTTTCTCCTGCAGGTCCAACGTCAAACGTTGACATTTTATCTGTCACAACGGCAAACGTTGATGTTTTGACAGATAAAACGTCAAACATTTTTTTTTTGTTTCATTCCATGGCTATCAATATTTTCAACATAATTTTCGACATTTTCATATTTAATTTCTGTCGTTACAAAGCACGTAAAAGTAATTCTGTTTATTGATTTATATGCAGAATTTTATAAGCTACAATCACTCAGAATCAAAAACATCTACTCACCCCCTTAGATGAATCACACTTCTCCCCGACGAATACATTCGCCGGTGATGAGCACGGAATGAAATAGTCGTTTTGGACCTCTGGGCGGCCGCAGTAACATGCTGCATGCACAGGATTCGCAACGAGCTCCTGCAAAAAAAAGAAATTATTTTCATTATAGGTTAACAACCATGACATAACTCATTGGTACTAAGGAGACCAAAAACGCAGATTACTGTCTAAGTAGAAGATGACGGTTAAAAAAAAATCTTACTCACGTGGAATCTAATCCAGATATCCAATAACTCGCCCACTAGCCCTCATTCCCCAGCACTAAATTCGATACAATGACCGTTGCTAAAAATAAACTATTCAGGGAGATTTATTTTAATTTTCTGTGTTGAACCGAGATCTGTAACGGCAGTAATAGGTATAAGGCGTGATTAACTAAAAAGATCGAGATGTGCAAGAATTTTATTACTTTAAACAAAAACAAATAACTTAAATTTCTTTTATTTTAATTTTTAATATTTATCTCTTTTCTATTCTATACTATTTTATAATTTACGTACCAGACTTGAAAGATTTCCTTGTAGCACGGGAGACTACATTGGAGGCAGGCGTCTCCCCATGGAATACGAAAACACCTGAAATCAAAAATAATTTTATTTGTGGTTTACCTACATTATTTCAGCTTCGAGAAAATAAACACAAGAAGTTTGTTCCATTTTGGAGAAGACAGCTGTCTTCAAGATGAATTGGGAAATGGTAGAGGAAGAAGATGGTTGCCTTTCAAGACATTTTGAGATAAAATAAAACAAGTTCTATTTGATATTGCTCACCTTCTTACCATCTTCTTAGGTGATGACAGTTCGGTAACCTGAGTTGGATAATGACGAACGGGAAGCATCGCTTCCTAGAAAACCACTTGAATCAAGGAGCCAGCTACCAGAGCTAGTTGACAAGGAGCCGGTCTCCGGGAGGCCTGACACGCAGAAACCGCCGTCTGTGCCCTACAAGGTGAAAGATTCACCATTTCATTTATTTTGAAAGCTTTCGAATGGCATCAGCACCTACCAATAAGAACACGGAATCACTTGTGGTTGCAAAAAAAAAACAGTAACAGACCATTGATTTAACTGCACACCACTGCCACTAATTTACTAAAAATCATGTTCAAATATGATGTTAAAGTCGTTTATCTCAAATTTAATTGTTGAAATGTAATATTTCTATGTTATTGTATCCTCTATACGTGTTACGTACAAGCAATTTATGTAACAAAATGTTGATACATTTTCAAGTATCAAAAACTATATTTCCAGGTAAAATTTGTATCAACATCGTCAGAATAACATCTATACTTACGAAAGGCACTATATTTTATTATTATTTATTGATATTTTTATTCAAAAACTCTAATTTTCTAGCAGCAAAACTACATGTCATGTTCGTTACTTTTGGACTCGACACGCAGCGCATGCGCACAACGTGATTCTTCCAAGCAAACCAGTGCATCAAAATGTCCTGGAGTGTATTTTATGAATAAAAAATATTATTTATTAAAAATGTCATATATTTAATAACATTAATTCAAAATATGTTTTCTAAATTAGAGTTTATGAATTTCATCGGTAATTAAAATATTAAAATTCAGAAATAAGTAAGTAAACATTCAATTTAAATAAAACTAGTAAATATGATTGAATTTTCAACATAGAAATAGGGAAACAATTCTTGAATATCTATTGTATTTTAATAAAAAAAATAAAATAAATAAACATAAATTTAATGGGGATGGTTTTATCGGGATCTATTGCTAGGTATATAACGGCTCATTTAAATTAAATTTTCACTTTTTTATTGATTGTTTATTGCAGTACACGTAATTGTTTATATGTGTACGAAATTTCATAGCTGGGAATGAACTAGGGGCGGTTTTATCGTAATTTATTAATGAATACAACGAAACTTCTGAATTGTACTCTGTAGACCAACGTCATGGAGACGAGTAAGATGTGACGTCATTGCTGCGTGAACTGAATCCCAGTCGCCTAACATGGCTATCGACACAGCAATTGTTTCCTACTTGCATCTCGATCAATGTATCAGTGTTTCGTTTATTGGTTATTGTAGTATTTATTATTGTTTATATGTGTACGAAGTTTCATAGCTGTAAAATAAATAGGGGTTGTTTCATCGTAATCTATTGCTAGGTATAAATATGTCCATAACGACTCATTTAAATTAAATTTTCACTATTTTATTGATTGTTTATTGAAGAACATGTAATTGTTTATGCATATAAGAAGTTTCATAGACGAGAAATAAATAGGGGCGGATTTATCGAAATCTATTGCTAGGTATAAATATGTCCATAACTCCACATTTAACGTAATATTTAACTTTTTTGTTGATTTGTTATTGAAGTACATGTATTTGTTTATATGTGTACGAAATTTTATAGCTCAGAGTTGAACAGGGATGAAATAATCAAATCTATTGCTGGAGACGGCACATGTCACACATGATGTATATATTGATGACGTCACTTCACTGTGTATCTGCAGTGCTCCTTTAAATCTATTGCTGGGTATAAACGTCTTATACTTCTATTTGGAACAATGTATCAATTTTCAGTCATTTGTTTATTGTAGTAAACATTATTGTCTATAAATATACTAAATTTCCCGTGATGAAGTTTAATAGTTAAGGAAATAATGAAACTATTGCTGGCTAATGTATTGCTGCGGAACTGTCACTGACAGCTAGCAATACATTTGAACGGTAGAACTATAATTGAGGTAGGTTAGTGTATTGCTGGGAAAAAGTATTGCTGGTTTCACATAGATTATAAAGTTTGGTTAAAATTAAAACAAAAGCGTTGAAGTAAAAATGGTTTTTACTAGTGCAGTAAATTTTATTCGAAGCCGAGGACCAGATGAATTCTGGAGAAAACGTAAAATATTTAAATTAGCATCGGTAAACAAAATAATTTAACTATGTTTTCGCCCAACTAAATATTTCATAATTTTAGCATTTTATTGGAAGAAAAAGGAATTGTTATAGTATAGCAATTAGATATGTTCATCGAGCTCTTGTATATGCTACTAAAGGCAGAAAACTAAAGAAGGAGGACATGGCCAGCGTATGTACCATTAACTTTTACTTTAATTATATTCTAAACTATTAATTTTTAGTTATGGGAAACCAGATTACAAGCCGCTTGTACCGAACATGATATTGCTTATGATACTTTCAGAGAAGGATTGTCACGATCAGATATTCAATTAAATAGGAAAGTTCTTTCGGAGTTAGCAAGTTGGGAACCCCGTACGTTCAAAGCGTTAACAGACATCGCGAATGAGAGAGCTAAACATGACGGTTTGAATGGAATTAAACGAGCTATTACTGAAGAACCGGTCGTCATTACTAGAGGAATGTTAAAATAAATTATTGTAATATTATTTAAAATTGTAAGATATAAACTTGAATTAGTTACATAACTGAATGATGTATTTTGTTTGTAGTTTCAAAAACTTTTGTTAATATTGTATCAATATTAGTGTTAAAAAAATAAAACAAGTCTTTTTATTAACTATTTATTGAAAATCGTATGAAATATAATTAAACTTTTCTAAAAACTAACTACTACACAGTACGAAATGGAAATTAACCTTTTCTTTAGTTTTAATCGCAACTATCGAACATTCTGGTAATTAAACTAGTCCGATAGCATAACGAAAACAACACAAAACAATTATTCCGTCTGCAACATAAAGTATGAAAAATACCAACGGATCATCAGGAATTTTTGCTGCAGGGATGATAAAACTTTAACGACATCACGAACATACATATTTAAGCATCAACTTTGGCGAGAATATCAGATTCTCGGAATAAATGAAATTCTTTGTTTTCTTCTAGCTCTACTTTGGTGCCACCGTATTCTGGTAGCAAGACTGTGTCTCCTACTTGAATTTGCATGGGAACGTGTTCTCCACTCTATAACAATCAAAATTATTTAATCATTATTATTACAAATTTGTATTAGACTTACCGAATTTCTAGAACCGGGTCCCACAGCAACTACGGTTCCTTTTAGTACTTTCGCCTGAGCTTTTTCTGGGATCACGATTCCGCCCTTGGTTTTAGTGACAGCTTCGGCTCTTTGGATGAGAACACGGTCAAGAAGGGGGATGAGCTTTTTGGCGAATTGAGACTGGAAAAAAATATGATTTAATTTTTTTTAATTGTTGAAAATGTCAAATATTCATTTATTTTACATTATAGCAAACTATTTTATAGAATAACAATAATTTCACTTACCATTTTGATAATTTTGTTTAAAGTTAACGACGTTCTGCAAGTAGTTGATGGAAGGTTCTAGAAAAGCCCGGTGAATGAAATGTGGATGGAGGTTAGCACACGAGGTTTTCTAATGTTAAACGTTGAACCTATTGTAGACATATGTTGCCCGGCAAATTTCAAACAAAAATTGATTATTAAAAAGACTTGTGATCAAGAATACGTCGGTTCTTTACCCATATGCATGTTGCTATGACGTAAGAGTAGATTCTACGTTGTTTTACTATATTTATTATTTTAAATTTACTAAATGATTAACATTTCTTTATTTTAATTTACTTTAAAGTTGCCAAAAATAGTATATAAATAATTACTGTTTTATTATCTATAAATTTGTGAACATAATTTTTGTCGCACGTGACGTATTAAGTATATATATACACAATTGAATATGAAAATAGGCGGCAAAAATTATTTTCCTGTAGGTAGATAAGAGCATAATAAAATATATAAAATTTATTAATATTATTACATTTATTGTGTATAAAATTTGGCAGTCATTAGTAAGTAGTTTATAAAAATACAAATAAAATGCACATATTGTTCGTAACGAACTTACTTTAAATACGTCAGATCTATTTAAAAACATGCACATCTAAATAATAATTAGCACAGGAACATTTATGCAAATATACACTGTACATTTGTACGTAAAAAATCGTTTACGGATCAACGAAAGAAATCATAATGTACCGAGTACCATTTGTCACTTTTAAACCTTCGTGATAGTGAGTTAAACGACCTGGATGCATCAACAACCAACCAGGTTTGGTGTCCACCACGCTACAGTTGTAGCGGATGAATCTGCAACCTCCTCCTGTATAATCTTCTCCTAGAATCATCATTGTATATTTATAACATATTTTTCCAATTAAATACACTAAATATATTCCTATTCTTGTCATTTTGTCTTACCTGCCGTATTTAAAGCAACATTAATAGTGTAAGTAGAGCTGTCATGATGTGGCCGCAATGAAGGCTGTTCATCGGGTCTGTATCTAACGACAAAGTTCATGAGAGAGCGCGGAGGGTCGTGAAAGTACCCAGTGAACACGTGCTCCTGCAGAGGCCGCACGTACTTATGGAGGAAGTGCAACCAGTGACGTTCCCACCCCACCTGGTTCATATGGATATCTCGGGTTGGCACCGCCTCGTAACCGCCTTCCAGACGCGTGTCCTAGTCACATCACATTTCGTCGCATCACAATGATCATATAGAAAAGTTTATTACGTACTTCATTTTTACCATTGGACCATTCTCCAAAAGTTTCCATCATATGAATTAATTCTTTGCAAAAACGCAATGATGTAATTGGGAACCAATAGACATCTGGACAAGGCTGTACAAATTATATTAATTAATTAATAAGATTAAATCGAAGAAATTGAGAAAATTATACTTGTAATGGTTTCGTGTCAGGATTAACACTTTCTGGATAATCTGGATGAATATATCGCTGTTCCCAATCTTCAGCATTTTCAAACATTTGATACATATCTGGAGCAGCCATTTTTGTATCAAAAGTTTCTGGGTTTATAAGATGACCATAATCCAATCGATTTGAAACGTACATGAATACTTCCTACGGTCATTTTATAAATTAGAAAATTAATTTAAAATAAAGTTTCAAATAAAATCTAGTACTATATGTAGAAGAGTTATGTCCTCGACCAAAGAGAAATTAACATTGATCAAGAACAATGAACTCCTTTAATTTCGCATCTGCTTAGGATCACCAGCTTCAATTTCAGCAGGTGTGACAGTCAGATGCATAAATCTACACTTATAATAATTAGAACTTACCAAATCTCGCAAATTGGCACAAAATGCCATATCTGCATCATAATTATCACGAATATAAGTTAATTTCTTGCGTCCATATTGGCGCAAAAGAGTTGCATTAATCATATAACAATTGTTGATAAATGGCACGTTCCACAGACCTCTGAAAATAACATCAATATTAGGGGGTGACAGTTCTAATGATGATGGAGTATTTTTAATCCCTCCGCATATATGATTGCGCATAATGCTGACCTTGCTTAAAACAAAAACAACAATCAGAATATCCATTAGAATATTAAAATCAAGTACATCCTTTCTGTTGGCCAAACAAATTGAATTAAGACAATTGGTTTCGAAACGAGAGTAAGTAGCAACTTAACGTTTAGTTTCGACACTTCTCAAACGCAAGAAAGAGAAGAGCGAATGTTCGTTATCCCTTGTAGCTACAGGGTTGTCCGTTAAACAATTATTTTACCGAACAAAACAATTTAATCTTTCATTCTTCAGTGACCTCATTGAAAGAGTTAAAAAGGCAGATATTGTTTGCGTACAAGTCAGTTTGATCGGCAGAAATGGAATTGAGAAGTCGAGATTTATTGTTAGGGGTTCTGATTGCTATTTTGGTTCTTGATGTTCTTGCTGCGCGAGGAGCTGGTGGATATGGCAGAGGTAATTTATCGTTATTTATTTCAGCTCCAACATTTTAGTTACTTTTTTATATTAGGTAGAGGAAAAGACAGAGGGAGATTGTATAATTCAAGAATACCGATAATTATTCCGCATAGAACACAAGCTGAAATCAATTATTATGAAAATAAGGATGTAAGTATTTAAATATTGTTCTGTTTAACAAAGTTACTTTTTCTTATTTGAACAGGGTGCAAAAATTATCAAATCGTCTCATTTTGAGTTAGATTACATGTTAGGACGAAAAATCACTTTCTTCTGCCAAGCCCAAGGTAAAGTGTTCACATTTTTTTAAATCCCGATTTCTTCCCAAATAATTTATTTAATCAAAATATGTTTCAGGTATTCCTCGTCCCGAAATAACATGGTTCAAAGACGGAATTGAATTGTATTATCACAGATTTTTTCAAGTATGCAATATGAATATAAAGAATTTAGTGATTATTACTATTTTATTATTTTAAAGGTACATGAATGGCCTTTGGGAAACGATACAATGAAAAGTAAAATGGAAATAGACCCGACAACTCAACAAGATGCTGGATTTTATGAATGTCAAGCTGACAATCAATATGCCATCGATAGAAGAGGGTTCCGAACTGATTATGTTATGATTACTTATTAAAAAAAGGAATATGTATTATATTTAAATTTGTATATCTATTTAATATTTGTTTTTGTAATTTTGTACCTATCCTAGTTTTACAATATTATGAAGTGTATTGTATTGATAATGTTAATAAAGAGAGTATAAAATAAATATATCATCACTATTCTACCCCTTTCTGAGTGTGGTGCTGTTGCTACAGTAAATTATTGCGTATCATATTTGATAATGATGAATTATGATTCTTAAACGATTGCTACATATTACATATCATTTATTTCAATTAAATTACGTCAGCAACCCGAATTTAAAAATAGCTATTTGCGTTTCAAAACAATAAACTAAAAGAGACCTACATGGAAAGTTCCCTCTCATAACTAATTGAATTCAAATGAGGGATATAAAGAGGAAGGTATCAAATTATCATAAATTATACTGCATGGGGTGACAGAGATTGCCGATCTACCAAACAGTCACAATCAAAAGTGAAACGAACACCGACAAGATGAATGTCCGCCTGTGTTCGCTCCTGTTAGTGATCCTGTTAATACAGGAATCCACGCACGCCCGAAGAGGCAGGACACGTGGTAGAACCAAATCCAGGGTGAGAAAAAACAAGAAAATTAAACTTACATTTCATTTCATTCTCTGTAATTTTAGGTACAAATTGGATTACCTATTACTGGAAAATATCGTGATCCCGAGTCTGACCAGTATTACAATAACAATAATGTAAGTTATTGTTCATTTTAATTTATTATATATTATTGTGAATTATTTTTTTAGGGAGCAAAAATATTACTGGCATCACATTTTGATTATGAATATGTTTTGGGTCATAAAATAGCATTTTTATGTGTTGCTAGAGGCAATCCGACACCTCATATCACATGGATGAAAGATGGAATTGAAATATTTTCACATCTGTATCTTCACGTAAGTTTTTAAATATAAGTCAAGTAAAAAATAATAATTCATGTTCTTTTTAGGTACACGAATGGAAAATGGGCACCGATCAAGTAAAATCTAAACTAGAAATTGATCCAGCGACACAAATGGATGCAGGAGTTTACGAATGTACAGCTGATAATATGTATTCAATAGATAGACGATCGTTTAAGACTGATTTCAGCATTGCTTTTGATTAATTCAATAGTTATTGTTATTTGTTAAGTCACAATATGTTGTAACTATGGGGGTTATTTTGTTTTATTGTGAAACCAGTTGATGTGATTAGTTGATTACTAATTTTATATTTTGTAAATTGAATCAATATACTTAATATTTATGGATGAAGAATTGGTAATAACTTACCTTCTTTCATTATGGACGATATCCATATAATCGGTAGATCTTGCATAAAATCCATCTGTTGTCAAAGCGCCCCAAAAGTTGCTCCATGCTTTTCCAGGACGCGCCAACATCGGTGCTACAACCGAACGATTTTGTTCGATCATCAGTCTTAAAGTATGTGGATTATCCAGATGGACAACTGAATCTACATTGAAGTAAATGTCACAGCGTTTCTTCAAACAGTGATCTCTGTAAATACAAATTGTTATAATTTTTTTTTTAAGAACAAATATAAAGAAAAACATACAAAGCTAAATTTCTGCCATCCCATTCGTTGATGCCATCATCAGGGAAGATTTGTTTGAGGCTAGCATATTCTGTACCATATTCTTTAACGAATTTTTGAAGTATTTCTGAATGATATTCAACCTAAAAATAAACATAAATAATAATAAAAATAAAATCTCTTAATATTGTTACTCCTTACGACGTTATGAATAAAAAGATGAATCTTATTTTTGGGGTACACCAAATTATAAATTTTTTCTAAGTGTTCTTCAAAGAATGGAGTAGCTTCTTCCACAAATATACCAAGTACTACTACCGGTATATTTTTATCAGGTATGTCTGTTAATTTAATAATGTTATCTTTACAAGCGATGCATCCTAGTTCTGGAGTCCAAGAGCGAGCTAAATAGTTGGTTAAAGCATTAAATGGAACTTTACTTAATCCATTTCCATGAAGAATTAATGGACGAGTTTTATAAGCAACATTTTCTAAGTAAGCTTCTTTGTCGTCAAACATTAATTCAACATCATCTATAAACAAACATCGAATTTAATTTTACAATATTTTCATTAATTTGTAATCATACTTAATGCTCCATATAAATTCTGGAAAATTTCGCTGGTATGATCTAATTTAATCTTCAATTTTTCTCTTCTTTCTTTATCAAGATAAGCTTTGGTATAAAACAATTGATCATCACCATTATCAGCCAATTTTTCAAATTCCAAAATTTCGTACAATTCAGGAACATAAGCAATAAATGCTCCTGAATTTAAAAACTTCTTTCCTTTCACAGGATCAGGATATTTACTAGCTAAAGAAACATCTGGCCAGCAAGCTCCTTCCGCAGAAAACAAAACTCTAGCATCTGTCGATTTGAATTTCTCAACAATTGCATGCAGATTCGAAAGGAATATGACATCATAAGCATCGGTGAAAATTACAATTTTTTCGGGGTCATTCTTATGTGGTTCTAACCCTTTAAGGAGTTCGTTAATTTTGAACCCACCACCTGGGAACCGCTTGACGTCACCACCTTTCCATTCTGTGCCGAGACTCAAGGTCTGGGGTTCGATTCCAAATTCGCGCGCGGAACGCAAATATCTTTCATAGCCTTCTGTTTTTGATGTAGCTACTGTCAGCACTAGGACATTATCTGCGAAAATTATAATTAAATAATTTTGCGGAAATTTGTGAAACGACGTGATACGACTATCTAGGACTACATGAGATCATGCAGACGATTCATTTCCTCATGTTACATTTAAAAGATAAAAATATGATGAACTTTATTTTTTAAGTTTATAAAGAAACCTTCAATGCATATTAAGAGAAGTGCATACTATTTCGCGGTCAGTTTTCATGAATTCTATTTGATAACCGCGAATGGTTAAACATGTGGTGACATAATTTAATTATAAAATACATCTGTTTACATCATCGCCTTTTGTGCTCCAGTGCGTACGTGACATTACACATCTTTTAACTCCGCCCACATCCTAAGATAAAATGTTAACAAATTCACTGACCCACGGAATAATTATATGAAATTTTGACTAAATATTATCTTATCATTTTGTAATTTAGGTCCCGCAGATGAATGCAAAACAACTTTAAGATTCTACAAACATGAGTCATGATTTTCTAAATGTTTTAAGTATTATTGTAAATTATTAAACCGAAAATAAATAATTATTATATGAAAAAAATAAATAATCAACGCAGTATTTTATAAAATAAGAGGGTAACAATAACAACAATTGTTAAAAGTTGTTAGTACAATAGACTCACCATTTTCTATACTTAATACATTATCACAAACAATTAAAAAACTTAAAAATAATGCGAGAAACATGATTGCAATGAAATTATAATGTGTATGGCACTTTAGTTACTGAACACCGCTAGTAACGTCAAAACATTTCCTCCATTATTTGCTGACCTCGAATGCGCAGCTTTTTTGATTGTTGCTGCGCACTCTTCCCTACTTACCAATTTTATATTTGTTGTCTATATTTTGAGAACAATCTAGTGCTGAGATTTCATCTTCGGATGATGGTTTTGCGCAAAAATCATCTAAAATAAAAGAAACAACAATAATAATTTATCATTAATTAAAATGTAAAAATTACAGAATTATGAAATAAAAATACACAATTATAAACTCAAATATTATATTTCTTACAGACATATTATTTAATGCGATACAAAATACATAATACAAAACAATAAATTATTTTTTAATTCCCTTATTAGCAACAATCCATTTATGAGCCATAACTTCCGGCAAAGAAATTCTAGTTCCGCCTACTTTTTTCAAAAGCTGGAAAACAAAAGACCATCAGGTTAATAAACAAAAGATGACTAAAAAACAAATGAAGTGGCACTTACTTTTGTAATTAAATCACGAGCACCATTAGGTACGAAATTAGGAAAGTGCATATCTATCGCACAAATTCTTTTGTAAGTTTCTTCAGAATCTTGGCTTTCAAATGGAGGGTGTCCTACCAAAAATTCATAACACAAAATACCGAGACACCAATTATCTACAACATTTGTGTAACGGTTGCCATCTATCATTTCTGGAGGCAAATAATCAAGAGTACCACACATAGTTTTACGACTAAAAATTAAAATTGATATAAACATAATTTCAATTCTGTATCTTTCTAAACTTACTTGGATGATGGTGCATGAACAGACCAACCAAAATCGGCCAGTTTGATATTATCATCAATTGTCAACATCAAGTTTTCTGGTTTGATGTCACGATGAATCACATTATTCAAGTGGCAGTAATGTAAAGCATCAGCTACCTGGTAAGTATATTTCGCTGATTTGTATTCGTCGAATCTTCCGCCAGGAGCACATTTTAGATGGTGGTATAATTCTCCTTTACCTGCATATTCTACGACAAGGTAAACACGATGATCATCGTGGAACCAAGTGTATAGTTCTAGAATATTTGGATGCCTATAAAAAATACATTTAGTATAACTTATATTAATGGTTAACAAAATGTGAAACCTTAGATGTGTTTGAATTTCAATTTCTCGTAAAATTTGTCGCTCGACATGTCCTGCTCTAATTTCATTTTTAATAAGAGTTTTTAAAGCAACGATCATTCCTGTCTTTTTCTCTCTGGCTAAAAAAACTCGTCCAAATTTGCCCCTTCCTAAACGATTTGCTAGGTCAAAATCATCTAATGACCAATCATAACTACAAATAAAAAGAATTATTATTTATGCTAAAAACGTATTTATTAAAACTTACTCATTGCCATACGCTTCGTGGTTAATAATCTTCTTTACCGTTGTAATCACTTCATTTCTATACTTCTCTGGCACTGCTGATAATTTAGCAAATTCTTCATTACCAATTCTTTCTAAATCTTCTTCAGTTAAATTTAAAGGCGATACATTGCCAATAGCATATAAATCTTTATCGTCTAAATTTACAGCAGCACTCATTTTTTACAACTGATAAAAAGAGCAACACAGTTCACACAATACACATAAGATCTTCACGTTTCAAGTAATGTATGGTCAACAAACCGTTAGGAAAATTCAAATTCGAATGACAGGTCGAATACGGGCGAGCTATTGGTCGAATACAGGCAAGCTATTGGTCGAACGAATTGTCGAAAAAACTTTAGTCTTTATTAAAGGACAATAAGGGCGAAAATTACTACGCCAGTACTTTTTTTTTAAAAGTACTACATTTATTTCTAATTTCTATTTTACTGGTATGTAATGCGTAGTAATAAAAGATCGATACAGCGGTAGCTCCTACACACATTAATTAAACATTTGGATGAAAGAATTGTTCAAAACTTCTCTATTAGTTTTATAGCAAGGTTGAAAGTCGCCTGACTGTAGGGTAGTTTGAAAAATCACCAAAACGATAACGTGGCGCAAATATCTACTACTCTTTTTTAAAAAGATAATTAGAAGTACTCGATATTTTTATCTTTCATTTTATGTGACAAGTCTACTTACATATAATGCGCAACAATAAACGATCGATAAAGAATGAGCCTTTACATGCACTAATAAAATGTTTTTGTTTTAATGTTAATTATAAATAATAATAAGAACTATGTATCAACCGAAATAAAAGGTTATGATTAGTTAGATAAATATAAAATAGCTTGTAAAAACTTATAAAAATACAACAAAATATTATGTTACCATTTGTGTTTGAATATTGTACATAAATCTAATAAATGTTAATATAAACTATGATATATGTATTATTTATTACTCACTGTTCTGTGCATTCACAGTTAATGCAATACACATAAACAAAGTGATGATTTTGCACATCGTGTGCTCTGAAAGAGGCACAATATAGAACTGAATAAATGTGTAAACTCTATAATAGCTTTGAAATCACTGAATCGAATAATTGTCAAAAGCGTAACAACTGTTAAATTGTAAAATGCAAAAAACTTCACGGCTTTTCTAGAAAAATCGAAATTATTTACACTTTCTCGAACGAATTAGTTTGTTATGCTTTATCGATTTTTGATAACAATAGAAATATGTATCGTATATACCCCATAATTTATCGATAAGCTTAAATTAATTAGTTTTGATAACATTATTAGTTTTTAACTGCTAATGAAAACGAATATATAAGTAGTAAAACAGTAATTTTTAAAAATTAAATTTATGTTTTTCAAGAATGTAATTATACATCTATAAAATTACGAATAAAAATACTGTTTTTACTATGCGCATTTCTTTTAAGTCCATTGTTTACATTCCGACATACTTTGCGCATCGCATTATAATCAAATTACAGTTAAAACCTTACAAATATGTAGTTAAGAGTGTTATTAAATTAAACAAATGAGATTAACAATGAAACAGCTTGTATCAAAGTTGCGAATATTATCTCCGTACTTAGTTTTTGTTGGTCCGTTGCTCAGTGTACAGTGATTTAACAAATTTACAGTTATGCCTCCAAAAGTCGATCCGGAAACTGAAAATTTACGGAAAGAGCTCAACGAATTATACAACAAAATAAAAGTAATGCGTAAAAAACAAATTATGTTTGCTTTTCCGAAATTGTTTCACTTCATTTGTTTTGTAGGAAGCTCAACAAAAACAAGCTGATGTAACATTAGAAAGTGCTTGTTCTGGAGTTACCGATGCACCAAAAGTCCGGTTGACCACGAAAAAATATTTGAAAGGCCATATCAATAAAGTTAATTCGGTACATTACAGCGGCGACAGCAGGTATTATAATTATTTTAACTTAATTCTATTTTTAATTATATATTATTTTAATAATAGACATTGTGTGACTGGATCTCTGGACGGGAAACTAATAATATGGGATACTTACACCGGAAATAAGATCCAAGTAATTCCTTTGAGATCTTCTTGGGTGATGAGTGTTTGTTTTGCTCCTTCTGGCAACTTCGTAGGTAATAAAATCCCCCAAAAAATAATTCAAAACATTAAACAAAACTTAAAATATGTTTTTCTATTCAGCTTGTGGAGGAATGGATAACATGTGTACAATTTACGATTTAAATAATCGCGATTCTACTGGAGTAGCAAAAATTGTCCGCGAACTCGCTGGATACGAAGGTTTTCTAAGTTCTTGTAGATTTTTAGACGACAAACGTATTATAACTGGATCTGGTGACATGAAAATGTAAATGTATGTATGTACTGCACCTAAAACATTATTAATGTTTATATTTCTTTAGATGTATCTGGGATCTAGAAAGTGGCAAAAGAACTACCGATTTTGAAGCTCACGCTGGTGATGTAGTTTCCATAAGTTTAGCACCAGATGGAAATACCTATGTAACAGGTAGTGTTGATAAAACCTGCAGAATTTGGGATATTCGGGAACAGAATCCGAAACAAACATTTTTTGGACACGAATCAGATGTTAATTCTGTTTGTGTATGTATTAAATAATTCAGCTGAAATATAAACGTATGCAACATTTTTTGAATGAAAGGTGAATTTAGGATGAGAGATTGCGTATACGACCTAGGAATAAGTGGATGGATAAAATTGAAATTTGGTACGAGAATTTTTTTAAAAAGTTTGTATTAAAAGAATTGAAATTGAAAAGAAATTAATCTCAGGAGTAAATGGTCTGTGAATGTTTTGAAAATGTGATTTTTGTGCATTTAATGATTGGGAGGTGACGAAAGAAGTGACTAACATTCTTCTCTAAAATTTTCACTGGCTAAAAGATGACAGGAAAATAATAAATTTGTTAGAGTTATCACTTCATTCCTCAGTTTCTTCATAAATTTTAATTGATAGGAAGATGATCCTTCTTTATTTATTCATGCTATCTATGCTATGTATATAAATTAATATTTTTGTTTGTCAGTATCATCCAGGAGGAAATGCTTTTGCAACGGCATCAGAAGACAAATCTGCACGAATGTTTGACATCAGAAGCGATCAACAACTTGTTTCTTACAAATCTCCTTCGCCTACCAGTGGTTTCACTTCTTGTGGCTTGTCACAAAGTGGAAGAATACTTCTTTGTGGCTCTGATGATAATAATATTTATATGTGGGACACTTTGAAGAATACACACAATGGTAACTTTTATTATTTCTGTTGTTTGTTTGTTGATAATGATTTTATTTTATAGGAACTCTGTCAGGACATGAAAATAGAGTAACGTCTTTATCAGTGGCAAGTAATGGAATTGCGTTGGCCAGTTGCAGTTGGGATCAAAATGTCAGAATTTGGGGATGAATTTTTATGTTGTCACAATTATTGGCCACATATTTTGCGAATTTCTGTGACGATATATTCATGCTTGTTTTAGTCAGTCATACAATTTTTTAATTCTAATAATTTATTAAAGCCTTGATTAGATATTAATGAAATAAAATGTAATAAAAATTAATGTAAAAATATGACTTCATATTCTACTGTGTTCGTTTATTAAATATTTAATTGTAGATAAGTTCAAAAAATGACAATAGCAATACATTGTAAATTTGTAATAATATCAACATGTTTGTAACATAAATTATAAAAAAGGCTTTGTAATACATTCAAAAAAATGGAATGCTTAAAACATCTATTATTTGTTTCTATACATTTAGAATAAATTATATGACTAGAATCATGTCAGTAATGGTGGAATAATAATAGCAGATAATAAAATACTAGATTATAGAACCTGATGTCATGATAAATAACACGTGTATATGACGGCATAGATACGTGCAATATAAAAAATATTCACGAGACGGAACCCGAACAATAACAAACCTTCAGCATCCTTCCTGAAGTCGGAACAAAAGCGCGTTCAAAACAATTGCGCCCGTTTCCTTCGTGCTCCACTCAAAACTATCACCATCGCCCTGGGTCGAATAAGACCCAGGTCTAACTAACAGCTGAAAAGCGGCCCTAACTTCCGTCTTTTGTTTGTTGCGAGTTAGAATATGGTTTGTTGTTGAGGTTGCGTATTCGATTGAAGGGTAAAAAACAACTTGTGTGCTTTGACTTTCTTCTTTTTCGCAAGGCTGACTTGATAAGTTGCTTAATTGTAGTTGTTCTTTTACAGAAAAATATTTTATTTATGTACAATAAAATAAAATAACTAAAGAAACACTTACCATTTGTAAGTGGTTGACCTCGATCTAAGATGGCCCTAATGACACATAATTTTGTTCCGTAAAATGCTACGTGCCATTTGTCTGTTTGAGTATTACTGAAATTTCTTAAAGAAAATTTTACCCAACCTGTCAAACAAAACAAAATAAACATTTTAATATTTAAACGCAAATTTAAAGTACCTTTTGGAGGACTGTATTCCGGAGATACCCCTTTATAAATATCATCGTTCTGAATACTAAATTGGTAACAAGTACTGCAGTAACAAACCGCTTCTTCTGACAGAAAAAACGCTTCTAAAAAGATAATCATTTTCATTTAAACAAAATAACTTTTAATAAAACTCCTACCTGGTAAAAGAAGATTCTTCATAAAATTCGAGCAATTCTTCACATATTCACATTTCCTGTTAACATCAAGCAAACCGGAAGGTGTATTCAATTGACTGGTGATAATCACAAGGTTACTCGAGTTTTCTAATTGGTTTCTTGCAGTTTCTGAACTCCGGTTGAGATCTAAGGTAAGATTGGTGTCGTTGATGGAACATAAAGTCGACTCTTT
Organism: Pterostichus niger; assembly: GCA_947425015.1. Classification (NCBI taxonomy): domain Eukaryota; kingdom Metazoa; phylum Arthropoda; class Insecta; order Coleoptera; family Carabidae; genus Pterostichus; species Pterostichus niger. The sequence goes on from OX380345.1 coordinate 32,809,136, forward strand.
TTCTCTGGATTCGAGATCTGCTTTCTCGCATTGCTGAATGTCGGACTGGTCAACGGATGTGGACGGAATTTGCTCTAGTTGCACAACCTCGTTATTTTCTGAGCGAGCGTTTAGTAACGTAATCTACAAATTACAAACATAACCTAAAATATTACGATGATTGAATTGAACAACTAATAAATCTTTTCACTGATTTTTAAATAAATAAAATTGAACATGTCAAAATGAATAAATTAATTATGGAATGTATTATAAAAATATAGGATAGTTAAGTAATAATAATAAAATTTAAAATGGCGCGCTATGTAACGTACAAAGTTTTAAAATACGATGACGTAGTACTTACTTGTTGACACTGTCCATACAAATCAAACACAGCATAACATGGCACAGACGGAAGTTCACACGAAATACTTTCTAAACTAACACCATTTATAAAAATTAGTAGTTGATTTTGTTCAGTTAACATTAAACCGATTTTAGATCCAGTTGTAAGTGTGTCTAGTTTTTGACCGCAGTCGGATTTGACCTAGTACATAAAAACAATTTATAGCATTAATGCAAATTTAAAACAAATAGAATTACTTTGTTGCCATTCAGAGAGATCCAATCACTAGCAACAATACAACATGGTTTTTTGAATCCTAGCGCCGTTATTGGATAGTTGAGGCGCTCAGGATTACAACAGACCACTCCGCACATTATTGATGAGGTCCATCGACTGTCTAATTGACCTATTTTAATCTAAAACATTTTATAATATAATTATTTGATACATTTTTAATTCTCAAACATTCTAATTAAAGGAGTAGAAGATAATTTAGAAAAGTTTGAGAGGAGAAAATATGACTTACCTCTACCATATTTCCTTTCACTAAAGGCTTACTAGTAATAACAATCCCTTGATTATAAGAGGCAACTCTTTTCGCTGTTTTTTTATCAACTGATAACTCAACATTTCTTCCATGGTTTTCATGAAATTCGTGAGTAATTACTGAACATTCGAGTTCAATCACAGGTTCTGGTTCTGTAAAGATTGTATTAAAATCTGCCAAATTGATTAATAAATAAATTATACCAAGCTCAACAATTTCCGGTTTAGTATCATCTTGTGAAAGTGGTTCTAAAATTTGTTCTAAACTATCTTGCATTCGAACACTTGTTATGGTGGGTGATAATTGTTGAATTTGTCGGACGCTTGTTACTCGAATACTGGTGCAAGTTCCGAATAATTCTATCACGGCGTAAACACTCTATAATATTTTTAAAATAATGTAGAATTTTTAGAATAATGTAGAATATTTTCCAATGTCAAACGTTTATAAATTACTTTAAAGAAAAGTGATAGATAATCTGAATCGTTTAAACTCTTTGACAACGGAAAATATATTCAAGTTAAATATACTTCTGGCAAATTATGAACAGCAATTCCCATATCTTCAGAGTTAATTAAAATTCTTAAACCGTTATCATGAGTTCGTTTTACTCCAATTCTATCTCCAGGTCTTAACCATTCTAAACTTGGACAAAAATTACGATGAATTATTTTATTTTTTCCATGAACTTCATTACCTAAATAAACATTTATCATAAAAATCTGACATTGTATTTATTAAATATATTTTTACCGGTAAGATACCAACAACAGTCAGCAGGAATGCTAGTAATATTATAAAGAGCTGTAGATGGCAGTTCAGTCGGAATAAAGCTAGTAACTCCAATTTTAATACTTCCTGCATATTGTAAAGCCAGATTTACAAGCGAAATTTCAAACATTTCCCCAACTACAAGACTAAATGCACTAAATACTAAACACTGTTGCAGATCTCTTCCTCTAGTAGCAACTCGATTTCCTTCTGTAAGAACTACGCTTTTTCCATGACATTCGGAAAACCTACAAACAATTTTTCTTTAGTATTAGACTAGTTAAATTTTACATAGTTTTCCACCTGTGTATATGATCTGGAGTGAAGTGATTCTGCGGTTGAATAACACTAGCAACTTGTAGAGACGACAAAGTATCAGACTGCGCATATCCAGCAAGGCTATCACCAGCTGCAGCTTGTGCAGCTGCTGCTGATGCAGCTCTTGCACCAGCTGAAGGCAAAGCAGTTGATGGAGAGCCGCAGCTTGTTAAGCTAACCTGTGCACACTGACCGTAGAGGTCAACTACAGCGTACACGGTACTGTTATGTACTTCGCAAGCTATGCCTTGGTCCTCGCCGTTCAAGAAGAAGTGGAGAGAGTTGTTTGTGTTGCGCATCACACCTTGAAAGATAATACAGAGGATTCATTGCTAATCCGCTTCCTTTGCTTTTAAATTGATTCTGTAACCGTACCTATAATATTTCGGTTCTAAAATCGTAAATTTAAATTCAAAACTAAACCAACATAAATTTTATTAAGATGCGTATTTTGAACCGGAACCGTAAAAAAAACTGTAACGAAACCGAAATTTATAATTTTAAATAACTAAAACAGAAACCATAGCCGATAAACAAAATCGAAATTATACTAATATAAAACCGTCTTTTTCCGGTTAAGTCCTTGTTTAATAAAATTAGTTAACTCACCAACTCTCGTTCCAGCAGTCAACACATCCAAGTCACATTTATACCCATTCTTAATCGTGACTCCATTCTCCATAACTGAGCACCCAGACAGCATCCACGTATCTCGGTCTAGGTCAGTGGCAGTACTAGGTAGATCTACATCGTCAGGTCGCACCGCTGTTACTCCCAACTCGATGCTGCCGGACCATCGGTCCACCATGTGATCTAAAGCGACCTCGAAGAGTTCTCCATCACGCAGCGGTCGGCTGCTGAATACAATGGCATCGTTGAACTCTCCGAAGGCGTGGGGACGTAATGCTGTTTGTCCACTGCTGGCGATGCGGGCATTTTTACCGTGGATGTGATGGAAGCGAAGGTCGCTGAAGATGACAACAAAGACAAATATTTTATTTTTTTATTAGCCAGACCGATTTTTGCGAAATTCAAAAGGTGGTTTTATATTATAAAGCTGACCTATAAATTATCTTAGTTAGCCATCTTAATTTTTTAGAGAATTGCTATCTTTGTTCAACTTAAAAAATAGTCGAAATGATTACCGACCATTTTAAAACAAAATGGTGATAAAATATCCTAAAATAAATTTGAAATTTCATCTCATCAAACATTGCAATGAACAATTGTTTTACAAAAAAATAAACAATACAAATATTAATATAAAAATAAATAAATAAATATATCATCACGCCTTTTACCCATCACTGGGTGTGGCACTCTGCCTAAGCAGATCTCGATAAGTGATATATTTTTCCGCGTGAAGTGCGGTTACCAGCCGTCAAATCACGGCCTCCAAAGATATTAGTGGTGGAGGAGCCACAGGGGTAGATTTTTTAAATTGGTGAAAATTGTTTGTCGGCTGTGGGGATCGAACCAGGGTTCTCAAGATCCACAGGCCGACTCGATACCACTGAGCCACTTACCCCATAAAATAATAATAATAATAATAATAATATGAGGTATCAAATTAATATTATATGGTAAAAAATAAAATAATAAATAATAAATAGTACATATGCAAAATCAGTTGAAAAAAGTGTAGTAAAAAATAAAAATATATCGTACCTATCGTAAGGAAGCATTTTGTGAATTAAACAATTCTCACCTGTATAAAGTAGTGTTAGAAAGACTAGAATTAACAGTATCTGGGGAATTGCAGTCAGACGTGTCTTGAATAGTAACTTGTGCTGCTTGACCATACAAGTCTAAAACAAATTAAAAATTATTTTTAAACAAAAGCAAAATTTTACTAACGTACCTATTACTCCAAAAATTCTGTCAGGAACATTGCTTGCGGCGGGACCTTGATCATTTCCATTCACATAAAAATGTAGGGTGCCATTTTCTTTTCTTACTACTCCTACTCGATCACTCACCTGAAAAAATTAAGATATACATTTTTTTATTGTTAATAGCTTAATTAATATTTAATTACTTGTAATCTGTCTAAATTTTGTCCGTACTGATCTAAAATTGTAGTGCCATTATGCATTACACCATTGCCTGTCATCATCCAAGTTCCTGATCTAAAAAAATAAACTAAAATTATGAAAAAGAAATCGTAATATTTATTTTTATAAAGATTTATACCTTACGTTTGTCATAGTAAAAGGAAATTCTAGTTCAGTCGGTGAATGTGTTGTTACACCGATTTCAATACTACCTGCCCATTTTGTAACAACCTAAATTATTTAAAATTATAATAAATTGGAATGTTTAGTTAATATAGGTAATAATTACCTTATCTAAACGAACTTCAAATAATTCTCCCGGTTTTAAAGGACGTGAAGTTAATACTACTCCGTTATTAAAATCGTCCGCTGCACTGAAATTATAACAAAAATAAAATAACACATTTAAAAAAGAATTTCTGCTCTCAAATAAAATAATTTCGAAACGTTTGAGAACAGAAAATATGAGGTCAAATTTGTAATAAATACTTTGGTCTGTGCGCCGTGCGCCCATTGTTAATAACATCTGCATGCGTTCCACAATTCGTGTGAAACATCAATCGGTCACAATAATCAGAATCGGCCAACATGTGCTCTCCGATTACCATATGTTGATCTTGTAACAAAGTATTTCTTCTTGTTATTAAATTTTGTTCTTCGCGTTCATCTCTGTCAACAATCGTCACCTAAAGGAATGAAGAGAAAGTCATGGAAAATTGTTTACAAATAATGGTTCTAGGCACCTTAATTGTCATTCCGTATAAATCTATGACACCCCAAACGTTTTCAGGAACTTTACTTGCAGCTATTCCTTGGTCTAAACCGTTTATAAAATAGTGAAGGTTACTGTTTGATCGGCGAATCATTCCCACCCTGTCGCCCTCCTAAAATATTATAAACTCATTGTAATCGATGTAGTTGTTTAATTATTTAGCTCAATTTTTATCTTTGTTTTGATTTAAAATGATTAGGAACATGATTTTTATGTAGATATGATTTACTAAAAACGATATTATTCACAAAGTACTATAAGTTTTGTAAATCAATTATCTAAGTTAATTTTGATCTTTGATCTAATTTATATTGATAATGATCTTGATACAATAAACAATAATATTCGTTAATTGTAATTAGTGTCATGGTGAAGTATTTAGCTCACTTTTAATCTTTGATTTGATTTATATTGATTATGCTCTTGATCTTGATTTAGATCAAACGAATATGATATATGGTCCTTTATCAAAAAATTATTATTTTTAAATTATAATCAGCTCAATTTTGATTTAGATATAATATATAGTATGATCTTGATTTAGATTAAACGAATATGAACCCTATCTTTTACAAAAAAAAACAAAAACTATATTATTCATTCATTATAATCAATGTTGTTGATCAATGATCTAGATCGATTTTTATATTTGATTTGATTTATATTAATTATTATCTTTATCTTGATTCAAATCAAATAAATAAAATTTGTGACTTTTTAACAAAATAATTGTTTTTGTTAACATTTAATTAATAGATATAATTTTTGATCTTTATTTTAAAAAAACACATAAATTCCTTATTCGATCTGTATAAAAAGATCTATTTATGAAAATTGATATATACTATGATCTAAAACATACTAGAAGTAAAAAAAATGTATCATTAGGTAATTAAAATAAATTAAAGACAATAAATGTACCCTCAGTTCATCAAGATTAAATTCTCCATATTCCCGTCTAGTCCCTTTTCCGTTAGTTAAAATCCCACAACCGGACATCATAATCGTTCCGCTCCTCATATTGGTCATAGTTGCAGGAAACTCCAAACTAGACGGATTATGGGTAGTAATACCCATCTGTCATAAAATACATTCAATAACTTCAGAATTAAACCAAAATTACATCATTCAAACCTCTATACTTCCAGACCACTTGTCAACCAAGCGATCCAACCTAATTTCAAATAACTCATCATTCCTAAGTGCCCGATGGGTCATCACCACTCCATTGTTGAATTCATCCAGCGGCCGTCGACGTTCTGCAGTGCGCTGGTTACCGGTTAGTTTCACCAATGTACCACAACGAGTGTGGAAACGTAACCTGTCTCGCGGCATAGCTGGTAAGGAGTTGTTGGTAACTAAATATTAAATTTTAAAACTACATTAGAAGATTTCTAAAATTTGACAAAAATTTGTAATTATGAACCGTCTAAGTGTCATATTTTGACGTAATGACCATGGATCACCGGATTGTTCTTAATTTTGGAAAGTCATTCAAAATAGCCAAATAATCATTTTAATGCAACTTTTATATTATTTAAACAAATATATATATAATTGCTAATAATTAATGGGTAAAATTTGTTTCAAAGTAAAACTTTTTTGTACTTAAAATTTAACAAGTAATGTAATCAAATTTATTCTAAAGAAAATTCAGATATCTCCAGGATTCGACCTCATGGTTTTTTAAATTTCGCTCAAAACAAAGGCACGTGGTTAAAATCCCAGCGTAGTCATTATTTTGGTTCCAAAATTAATTAAAAGTAATTTTTTTGTTTTAATTTTTCTTTCTGTTTAATAATTAATCTTTTATTCGACTTACTGATAGGTGTGTCTAATTCATCTGGGGGTGGTCGCATTTGGGCATTGGTGTTTTGTCTGGGTTGAAGTCTGATATTTCTAAAATCATCTATTAAAGAATTGCTCCACAGCTCACATTCGGATTCTGCGGAGTCACAACTCAAGCATTCGTCGTTGTTGTGTTCCCGTTCGAGAGGATGCGTTATCGTGACTTTAATGCATTTCCCGTACAGGTCTATCACAGCATATAATATGGGAGGCAAACCTTTGGCAGCTACTCCTTGAGGTTCTCCATTAACAAAAAATACTAAATCACCCTAAAACAAACAAATATATATTAATTTCAAACTGGATTAAATAGTATTTAATACTTGCTTCTGACGTTCGCATGACTCCCACTCTGTCTTCTTCGTTTAGTTTTTCCAAATCTATTCCATAAAATTCTACAATTGAATTTCCATTCATTAGAATGGAGTTTCCTGACATTACCTACCAAAAGAACTTGTAAAATAAAAAAGTTGTACAGTTTTGTGATTAATTTACCCATGATCCATTTTGTAACTTTGAAGCGCAAGCAGGAAATTCTAAAGTATTTGGATCACATTCTGTTACTCCTATTTCTACGCTCCCCGACCATGAATTCATCTTAAAATCATTTTAGATATATAACATTTCATACAAGTACTAAATTATTAAAATTAATTAGAATCTGACAGCTCCACATAACCTATATATTACCTTTTGATCAATTTTAACTTCAAATAAAACATCATTAACTAATGGTTCGGCACTTAAAACTAACCCATGATTAAACTCACTATAATCTCTAATTGCAGTACGATTTTCATTTAATATAGTAACTCGTTCTCCGCAACGATCGTGAAAACATGCCATTTTAAAATTTTTTTTGAATAATCAATTTCATTACACTGTTTTGTTGTCAAACTAAAAATTCTTTCACAAAATTCTGACAGCATCGACCGGTGCTGCCCCCGTGCAACCATCCGCGAACCATTTTCAGGGTTGTACAGACCAGCCCCGCGATACTTTAATTTCAAAATTTAGTAAAAAATAAAGGAATTAAGGGTACTATTTTATAACGAGAACCGATAATTAATTAGATCTTAGATCCTAATGATGCGTCATTAGTTAATCAGGGATGCTGATTATCTGTTTCGGAGATACCAGGATAATCTTCGTGTCAGAACTAATTCGGACTGTCTTTAAAAAAGAGTTTTTGTGTCGGTAACTAGACATTTAGTTAATTGTGCGTCTTTGACGGGTTCCGACAAAGGTATAACAAGTTTTAAATTGGGCAGTTGCCGCCACTAAGGGCGTTGGAAGTCACTTTTGTTTTAAGTTTGAAAAATAAGTTGGATCAGTAGCGTGGAAATAGATTTTACTCGCGGCAAAATTGGGGCTAAAGTTGGCATTTTTGCCTGAAGATAATATTGTTATTATAAATAAAACTTATTAATTAAAACTGGAAAGTTTAGGAAATAATAAAAAATTCAGAATGATCTGTACTTCAGTATTTTTTTTAATTAGAATTAAAATTTGCCCCTGTGGCTCCCTCTCCACTAATATCTTTGAGGGCCGTGATTTGACGGCTGGTAACCGCACTTCACGCGAAGAAATATATCACTTACCGAGATCTGCTTAGGCAGAGTGCCACACCCAGTAATGGGTAAAAGGCGTGATGATATATATATTTATTTATTTATTTAGAATTAGAAAATTTTGAGACAAAACGTACATTTTTAAAAATTGTTTATTATCGTTGTACTTATTTCCAACTTTTAAAGAGCTGTTATCTATTTAATAAAAGTTATCTAAATTAAATATCTAATTGCGTTATTGAATTTATTTGTGGTATAAGAATAATGTAATTCATTTTATTTTAGTCATTTATATTTCCAATATTCATATTGATATCGAGTCGAAATGTGAATTTGAGAACTCAGGTTCGATTCTCATAGCTGACAACCAATTTTCACCACATTAATATTACCTCCACTAACATCTTTGGGGACCGTGATTTAACGGCCGATAATCGCACTTCAAGTGCATAAATATATCACATACCAAGATCTGTTACAGCAGAGTGCCACCTCCAGTAATGGGTAAAAGGCGTGATGATATATTTATTTAATATTACCTCTTTGACTACCCTCCATTAACATCTTTGGGGACCGTGATTTAACGGCCGATAATCGCACTTCACATGCATAAATATATCACATACCGAGATCTGTTACAGCACAGTGCCACATCCAGTAATGGGTAAAAGGCATGATGATATATTTATGTATTTATCTAAAACGTTCTGTCTTTCTTTGTACGTCTATGGTTGCCAAATATAAAATTACTATTCCCATCCCTGCCTAGTTAACAAACGGCTACTAATTTTCCATGCCGAATCTTAAAACTGACAGGCCGGCCCTGTGCAACCACCCCACAATCTATTTACAGTTCACCGCAAACGTACGCGACGCACCCATTTACATTGTCCGCATTGTCTTCACGTCTTGGTTTGATTCAGGGCAGGTGCGAAAGCTGAATACCGTGATTTTATTGTAATTTATAAGTAATCACAAGTTAAGAACAGGGTTTAAATCCCATAAGGATGATTATTATTTCATTTTTTGCAATCAATTTTGGAGCTTGTTATGTTAACGAGACGCTTGAGGCTAGATTATTTAGATAGTTGCACTTATTTCAAACAAGCAAAATTTAGATTTTATGCAGACATTACTTTTAAATTATTTTAGAGAAATATGAGAAATACGACATTTGAATCTGAAGTTCTCGAGTTCAAATCCCACTCAAGCTAAAGAAATATGAATTATCACATTGCGACTTGGTGAGTCCGGAACTTGTACTGTAATTGGAATTAATTAAGTTCCTGTTGTACAGTGTAACATAAAATTAAAAAATAAAAGTTGAAGAAAATTAAATTATATCGCCTTTTACCCATTATTATGTATAGCACTTTGCCGTAATAGAGATCTCGGTAAGTGACATATATTGACCGTAAAGTGCTGCTATCAGCCGTCAAATCATGACCCCCAAAGATATTAGTTGAGGGAAAGCCACAGAAGTAATTTATAGGCTGCGGGAATTGATCCCGGGTTGCTACATATTTAGAAAAAATTCTAATTTGCATAATTTTTCCTAAAAACCTTACATTTATGTCCCGCTTTGGTTTAGGTGGCCCTGTAGTATCGAGTCGGCATGTGAATTTGAAAACCCGGGTTCGATTCCCACAGTCAACAATTTTCTCCACATTAAAATTACCCCTGTGACTCCCTCCTCACTAACATCTTTGGGGGCCGTGTTTCGACAGTTAGTAACGCGTATAAATAATATATTATTTATGGCAATGTGCCACACCCAGTAATGGGTAAAAGACGTGATGATACATTTATTCCATGTCATGGGGTAGCTGGCTCAGTGGTATCGAGTCGGCCTGTGGATCTTGAGAACCCTGGTTCGATCCCCACAGCCGACAAACAATTTTCACCAATTTAAAAAATCTACCCCTGTGGCTCCCCCACCACTAATATCTTTGGAGGCCGTGATTTGACGGCTGGTAACCGCACTTCACGCGAAAAAATATATCACTTACCGAGATCTGCTTAGGCAGAGTGCCACACCCAGTGATGGGTAAAAGGCGTGGTGATATATTTATATGTTCCACTTTCGCAAATTTACAAATTCAGTGTCATAGCAACACACGCTAGCCAACATAACAATGTGACAAACAAACTTGACAGACAGAGAGTTGGAACGTCGACGACTTCTAATTGCGAAGATAATTAGGGAATTCATTTGAGCGCAGTGTGAGGTGTAGCTAGGGCGACACAGAGGACTGATACAGTAGCGATGATCGTTTACCCGAGCTCGGGGGGCCTTGAGGAAACCGCGAGTCGCATTTTCATGGAGTGCTGCGCGTGCCGATCCACGCATGTGTTATTGCTGACACACGCTTCGTTTGTTTTTTACAGATATAAGAACTTGTATAGCTGTATTATGCTTACTACTTCTTGCTTGGCTTATATAAATAAATATATCATCACGTTTTTTACCTATTACTGGGTGTGGCACTCTGTCTAAGCAGATCTTGGTAAGTCATATATTTTTTCGCGTGAAATACGGTTGCTAGCCGTCAAATCACGGCAACCATAGATGTTAGTGGAGGAGGAGTTACAGGGGTAGATTTAAATTGGATCTTGAGAACCCTAGTTCGATCCCCACAGCCGACAAAACAATTTTCACCAATTTAAATCTACCCTCTGTGGCTCCCCCTTCACTAATATCTTTGGGGGCCGTGATTCGACAGTTGGTAACGCGTATAAATATATTATTTACTGAGATCTGTTAAGGCAATGTGCCACACCCAGTAATAGGTAAAAGGCGTGATGATATATTTATTTGATTTTGTTCTCAAGATCCACCACTGAGCCACCTACCCCATTGTTTGGCTTATATTAGTTTTAATTAAGCCGTGACTACTATTGACTTTGAAAATGTAGTCTTTTTTATATTAAAAATTGGACCAATATTTCAAAATTTTTTTCGAATGATCATCTTCAGCAACATGTAAAATAGACATAAATAATTTAAATTGATTTATATTCTAGTATTACATAGGCTCCGTAGACAATAAAGTAGGATTCTGTAATATAATAATGATTGTCAAAATATAAATAAATATATCATCACGCTTTTTACCCATTACTAGGTGTGGCACTCTGCCTAAACAGATCTTGGTAAGTGATATATTTTTTCGCGTGAAATACGGTTATTAGCCGTCAAATCACGGCTCTCAAAGATATTAGTGGTGGGGGAGCCACAATGGTAGATTTAAATTGGTGAAAATTGTTTGTCGGTTGTGGGGATCGAACCAGGGTTCTCAAGATCCACAGGCCGATTCGATACCACTGAGCCACCTACCCCATTTTGTCAAAATATATATTAATTATTATAAATTCTTATTTCGAAGTAACACCTAATTTAACTTTCCCTACCCCAGGAATGTGTTCGCAACTTCTTAGGGGGATGACCCACTCTTTGGAAACCAAGACAATATGTAGAAATCAAAACATCAAATACGTATTTTCAAAATATACTTGTACATGACGCAAATAAATACATTTGTTTTGTTCATCGTTTAAAGTCCGTGATTCCAAAATCTCAAACTTATTTCATATCTTATCATCTGTACATCAAAATGATCCTTACTTGAACGTTATCCTTTACGTCATGTATTGTATAAGGACCTATAACCTACATGGTGTACTGTGTATGTATTGTATTGTGTCCTACGTAACTACGCATGTTGTCGAATCGCAATTAAATATTTCTCGTGGTCGTCAGTGGTGCAATGTAAGTATGTGCGTGAGTGTGTATGTTGGTGTGTGTGCAGATGATGCCTGGCTACGGAGGTGGGGGTGTGAAGTGGTCCGCCGCAGTCGGGGGTGGCGTCGATGACAGATGCAAGAAGCGTGCGACCTGCACACAGAGGCGTCCGCATTATTCTCAAATGATAAAACAGACATTTATAAATACGTAAAGTACATGTTATTTTATTTGTTTCTAGTTGTATTTAGCTCTGCTCTTGCAGATCTCAATATGATAAAATGAATAAAACAGAAAAATAAGTAATTTAAATTTCATGTTATATTGTTTCTCTTTCTTTCTTATCTTTTATTTATTTATTTACTACTCTGTACAACAGAAACTTAATCTAAATTATTTATTTATTTATTTATTTATGTTACGCTGTACAACAGGAATTTTATCCCAATAACAGTACAGGGCCGCACTCACCGAGCCGCAGTGTGATAGTTTATATAATTTTTAGCTTGAGTGCGATTCGAATTCCGTATCGCTATCCACACCACCGTACTGACTGACAAATATATTAATTATAGTACGGGGTCCGAACTCACCGAACCGTAGTTAATTTTTAGCTTGAGTGCGATTCGAACTCGGGATCTTTTAGATTAATGAAACAGTTGTATAGGAGTGAATGAATGGATATGATTGAAGGTTTGTTGCAAGATGAAAGATTGCGAGAGTGAGGAATAAATGAACTTGTGTGAAGAAAACTCCATTTGATGAGATATAATATATATTAGCGGAATGAGCGTGATAAATAGTTGTAATGTAATAGAAGGTTTGTTGTGTGACTAATAATTTCGAGGGTGAGGAATAAGTGAGCTTGTGTGAAGGAAAGGTTGAAACGGGTATGGGTTGTGATATGATTCTTAGGTATATCTGATGAGTGGATGTTCTGTAAATGTTTCAGGGGTTCGTGTTACCCCATTTTATGGGATATAACGTAATGTTATCTATGTATGTATGTATGTATGTTAGAGGAATAAACGTGAATAATTAGAAAGGTTTTGAGCATGTGAAACGTACGCAGAATAAAAGATTAATAAAAAAGTTGTAGTGAATGCTTGGATGTGATTGAAAGTTTGTTGCGTAATTAATGATTCTGAGTGTGAGGAATAAATGAGCTTATTATATGGAAGGAACTATGAATGTGGTTGAAGCGAGAATGAGAAAGTTTGCCGAGGATTTTGATAAACCTGTTAAATTATAATAAATTGATAATTTACACAAATTATAGTAACTATAGTTTAACAAATCTGATGAGTAAATGTTCTGTGAATATTATGTACTATAAGATATCTTTTAGAAATTTTTCTTGAAGGGAAGGGGAATCATGAGGGCGTAGAAGACCTGAGCCTTCAGTGAAAAATACAGACGAGGCAATTATGAATGAGCTAGTAAATTTAGCGTCGTTAATTGTTATTATACTTTACTTTAAAAATAGTATTTAGTATAGGTCGAGTAACAAATATTATTGAGCAAAACAACCCCCAAGCAATCGCTCTCACCGCCGCCAATGTCTCCCCGTTTGCTTCGTTCACGACAGTACCTCGCAGTACGTCAAACAGTACTTCTCGTACTGCGCAGTACCTCCAGCAGTACTCGGAGTAGTACTACGAGCAGGCGAGCTGGCGAGTGAAGTTGGCGGTGTTTTGCCGCCGCCACTCGCCGACACAAGAGCGGCGGCGACGGCGATGGCGTACGAAGCCAAGGGTCGGGGGCGGGACGAGGACAGGCGGCGGTCGGTCGGTTGGAACGCGTTGCCACGCTTGTATATCTGACCAGGATGCGTGCTTACAATAAATATGGAATTTGTTGAGATAGGCGCGAATAGTGCGAAAATTTTGGGAATTATTAGTATGTTATGCAAACAAGCGATTATTCCCGCGTGTGAAGACAAATGTCAAATATGGGTTGCGTAACTAGTTACCTAGGAAACGCCGCAAACAGCTAATAATCGTAGTCCCTAGGGAGAGAAACATCCTACCTAGGGAGAGAAACATAATGCTTCTCTCTCTAAAATTAGGGAATAAGAACGTGTTTCTTGTGCATGTGTTACGAAAAATTATTTGAAGGTTTATTAATCAAGAGCGTTTAAATATTAATGATGCGGTAAAGTGAAACAATCTTATATTCATATTGCAAGAATTGTAATTTTAATAGTAGTTTTGAAATAAATATTTATAAATTATTGTATTAAAAAATATGGAGAGTCGAATGGATAATGATGTGTTATGAAAGATTTCGACTGTGAGAAATAAATGAGCTTGTATGGAAGGAATGAGAATGTGGTAGCTGCGAGGATGGTGTGTCAGGATAAGAATGTTTAGCGAAGCTCATTCTTTGATAAATCTGATTAATGCATGTTTAATGAATATTTCAGGAGTTCGTGCTATCCTATTTTATGGGATATAACGTAATGGGAAAACGATAAAGATTCCTGATGTCTGATACAATTTCTTTCTCCAAAATTATGTATCATCACGTCTTTTACCTACTACTGAGTGTGGCACTCTGCCGTAGCAGATCTTAGTAAGTTATATATTAAACGCGTGAAGTGCTGTTACTAGTCGTCAAATTACAGCCCTCAAAGATGTCAGTGGAGGGGAAGCCACATAGGTAATTTTAATGTTATAAAAATTGTCGGCTGTAGGACTCGAACCGGGGTTCTCAATTCCACAGAAAAAAAATATAATTGTACTACTAATTATAGTAAAGCAGCATTTACTATATTTATTTGGTTTTTGAAAAATTCGATATCCGGATATTAAACCGATATCCGGAGAATCCGGTATCCGCAAAACCTTAATTCTGAATTTAAAATGTGTACTCCGGATTTGGAATCTTGATATCCGGTATCCGGAAAAATCGGTTTGTAGGTAATACAGTATTTGCAAAAAATTGGATTCTCAAAATTGGTGGCCATGGTAACTAGATAATCAAATAAACAGCACATTAAATATAGTTAGGGCATGACGAAAACTCGGGGAATCACACAGCTCAGATATACTGAGTAGGCGATGAATATAAATACACAACAGAAAAATTTGCTTCATGTTTTAAATTTGCGCATGTCGTAACTTACTTCTTCAGAATATTAGGTTTTTAGAATTAGGTTTTAACCGAATTTCGAAAGCAACCAGTTTCCGGTTTTTAAACAAATACCAAATTAAACAGACATCCAGATGTTTACGACTGATGATAGATCTGGATACCAGATATTTTAAAATTTGAAAATTCAAATATCCGAAATTCGTTGACAGCCCTAACTTAAGTTAAAACTGTTTAATATGAAACAGATATTTTAATAAAATAATAAGTTAAAATAATAATAAAGTAGATGTATATTTCCACCAAAACAAAATCTGCGTATGAAAGCCACCGATTCCAAAACACGCCTCCAGGTTCGTATCGCACTACCAGGGCACGGGGCATGGAAAACGGGTAGCTATAAACCGCGGCACGAAACGGACGTGGCCCTTGGCAGCCGGCCTCTCACCCCGCCACGGCCACGGCTGATCAAGCGAGCGGCGGCGTCGCCGTGATATCGCAGCCAAATGGAAAATCTGCCGTAGCAGCTCCGTCGCGGCGGCGGTGACAACGACGGAGGTGGCGTGTCAAGGCGCGCGGAACGCAATTAGGCCCCGGCGGCAGCAGCGACGGCGGCTGAAACAAGTTATCAGCCGAGCGAGCGATCAACGTCGAGATTGTTTTTCACACTGAGCCGATCATGCCGCCGACACACCACCGTTCACGCGGATAGAAAGGATAGAGACCGATCGACGAATTTCTGATCGGTTTGCGAAAAGTCAAAATATTGCTAGCTTTCTTCTGAACATTAACGAATAGTCACATTTAGCATCGCGTAGTTTCCGCTATCATATATCAGCGCTAAATTCTTCAAAATATGAAAATTATATTAGAAATGAATGAGTGGTGTCAAATCGGATTGTCCGCCAGTACGGTGGTGTGGTGGAGATCCCAAGTTCGAATCTCACTCAAGCTAAAAATTATATAAACTACCACACTGCGGCTCGGTGAGTGCGGACCCTGTACTGTAATTGGGATTAAATTCCTGTTGTACAGCGTAACATAAATAAATAAATAACCCGGCTTCGATTCCCACAGCCGACAAACAATATTCACCACATTAAAACTACCCTTGTGGCCCCTCCACCACTAATATCTTTGAGGGCCGTGATTTGACGGCTGGTAACCGTACTTCAAGCAAACAATTATATCACTTACCGAGATGAGATACTAAAAACTGCCACACTCATCTAATGGGTAAAAGGCGTGATGATATATGTATTTACTTATTTTAAAATTATCAACCCCCAAAGATGTTAGTGAAGGGGGAGCCACAGGGGTAATTTTTTGTGCCACTAGACTGACAGGTTACAGTAATTAATAAAAATTAATAAACATTAAAATTTATTTTATTAGTATTTTTTTAAGTGGCTTAGTTAAAACATATGGTTCCAGGTTCAAATCCTGACGATATCCCAATTTGTCTCTTTATAATTTAATTTGATTTATTTAATTATTGTAACCTATCAGTCCAGTGTGCAATTATTTGCGAAAATTTCGGAAAAATTCTTTCTGTTGTATTTAGTACATCAAATAATATATACCCTTAAATTACAATAATTTTGAAATACCTGTATATTAGGATTAGTTTAAATGTTCATTTAACTAAACTGTATTTCAGGATTAGCGGACTTAACTCAATATTTTTAGTAATATAGATGGAAATATTTAAAAGTTGGTTTGCGAATATTTCTGCACGTACAAATTGATAAGTTCCAATGTAACTTTGAAAATGAGGAATGTTGTTATCATTACACAAACACATAACAAAGAAACTATTAAACATCAATTGTTCTGTTTTACATTCTCTCATTCCTCCATGTACACTCCACACCACATGTACATGTACAGTCCCAGGACAAGTAATACATTTCAATCCATAGCTGATAATTCCAACGTATCTAACGTGATCAGTCTTAGTGCATAGGGTTGAGGGTGGTGGGAGGGGGTTGTACATCAGGCAACGTAACACACACCATCACTGAAAGAACGAGAGAGGTAGAGAGAGAAGGAGGGTGATAGAGTGAGACAAGGATGGAGAGTGGTGTGAAGGAAAGAAGACGAAGACGGCGGTGGAGTCCAATTATCCGCTTCACCCTCTGCGTAGACCTCGTGGACCCCGGGGTTGCATGACGGCGGCGGGGTGGAAGAGGCGGGCACGTGGACAAGTGGAGATGAAATGATGAGCCACTGTGATGACATGAGATAGAAATTACGAAGTGTGTGTGTGTGTGTGTGTGTAATGTTATACTCATATAACCATGTTCTGTAATAGTAATAGTAGGTATATGTCTAACTCTGTAATATATATATATATATATACCGGGAGTTTTTCTGATCAGGAGCCTGATTCTGTATCTTGCGTGACTACTTGCGGCACCCATACTAACACAGATATGTCACATGCATATAGTAAACCATCTATCGGACGTTTAAAGAACTAATAGGTATGACGTCACTTCTTGCGAGACACGCAAATATAGATGCGTGACCTCCGTAGGTCCTGTTTCTTACTTGCGACACTACCTGTCTCATTCTAACATTATGTTTGTCTTTTACTTTCTTGTCATTTTGCGTTATCAACGCCATATCTGCCATAAAGTTTATTAAAATTAGTTTTTGTTCCTCTGTAGCGTTCATATCACGTTTTCTATCTTCTGCCATAATAAAATCATATAAAAAAACTACGAAACGATGTTGACAAACAATGACATGTGATTGCAACTGACAGTTATAGTTTCAAAACCATTACCAACAAACTTGTCGCGAAAACGTAAAGCACGGAATTCCCTATGCTCGACACCAGAAAAGAATCGGTGACGTCATACATTGTACTAACGCAAATTTAATCACGCAACTGCTCACGCAAGATACAGAATCAACCTCCAGTAAATATAGGGATATATCATTACCATAGTTACAGTTAAAAAGTTTGACAGCAATACATTAGAGCGTTTATTTTAAAAGTAAACATAGGGAAAATAATATTTTCAGCAATGCATTGAAGTGTAATAGTCTATAGTCTAAAAGAAACATTTTAAGTTTAAACAAATTAAATGAATTTGAATTACTTTAAATTACATTAACTAAACGTTAGGTATAAATTTAGAACCTCAAAACAATCCAAAAGTTCTTTTGTGTAGAGGTTTGTTCGCAAATTCTTCGTTTAAGAGCTCGTACATACAAATAATGAGAATTTTGGGTTGAACCAGTTCAAAAAACGAAAATTATTAAAATGTGGTTCTATATAATTCAGACCACGAGAAATCGAATGGCGCAAGGCGCATCTTCACATCTTTTTTAGTTTTTGAGTTACAGCGATTTTTGACTTTTTTTTAAGCTCATCTTTGAAAGCCCATAACTCAAAAACTAAAAGAGATATTGAAATGCGGTTTGAACGAGTGTATTTCTCGTGCGCTACTTAACTTGTACAGGTATTTTGAAAATATTGAAAATTTTTCAATTTTTTTCAAAATTTTCTTCCTCAATATTTCAAAAACTTGAAAAGATACTGAAAATCTGAAAACACCAGTGAATTTCTCTCGTAAAAATACATAGGTATGCAAATTTTTACAACAAAATTCGCACGGATAAATTTTTTATTACAAAAAAACGAAAAATGGGCAAAAATCGTAAAAACACCAAGGGGTACCCCTTAAGAAATTTTAAAAAAACGGCCATTTTCGATTTTTTGTAATAAAAAATGTATCCGTTCGAATTTTCTTCTGAAAATTTGCATACCTATGTATTTTCACACGAGGAATTCACTGGTGTTTTCAACTTAAACTTTTTGAAATATCGACAAAAGAAAATTTCGAAAATAATTGAAAAATTTACAAAATTTTCAAAATACCGGTACAAGTTAAGTAGCGCACGAGAAATACACTCGTTCAAACCGCATTTCAATATCTCTTTTAGTTTTTCAGTTATGGCGTCTCAAAGTTGAGCTTTAAAAAAAGTCAAACATCGCTGTAACTCAAAAACTAAAAAAGATATGAAGATGCGCTTTGCGCCATTCGATTTCTCGTGGTCTGAATTATATAGAACCACATTTTAATAATTTTCTATTTTTGAACTGGTTCAACCCAAAATTCTCATGATTTGTATGTACGAGCTCTTAAACGAAGAATTTGCGAACAAACGTATACACAAAAGAACTTTTGGATCTCAGCAAGTGATATATTTATGCGTGTGAAGTGCGGTTACAAGCAGTCGAATCATGTAGTGACGAAGGAGCCAAAAGAGTATTTTTAATGTGATGGAAATTGTTTGTCGACTGTGGGAATCGAACCCGGGTTCTCAAATCAACAGCCATAAATGTTATTTTAAGGTATGGAAAATAAAATTAAATATTCACTTGATATTGGAATTTTAAATCATTATTAACAACTTTCCGATCTTTTAATGACGATCATTTTCAAATCAAATTACAAAACTGAATCAAACTTTAATAACAGGTCAATTTAGTATAACAATAAAATGTGAAATTTATGATTTACATTTATTATTATTTAACTGTACAAATGTAATTTTCTGATGGTTACATCTCAAGAGCTGAACAAGCAACGAAGATGCACTAAACATCATACATTCCTTGCGCTTTAATTGACTTTTAAACAAAATTCCAGATGTCGCACAAATTGTGTTTTTTTATTATACAATACTTTAAATATATTTAGTTTCAAATACTTTTTGTTTTATGCACATCCGGTTCAATGTCCGGAAGAAAAGAGTTATACAGGTAATGAAGGAATGAACCGGATATATAGGTAGACGTAAGCGCAAGTTATCGCTGGTTGCGATTATTCTGTAACGAAAGTAATTATTTCTAACATAGGGAAAAACCTTTCAGAATTCATGTATATAAATAAATATCTGATGTGGACATCACATGACTTCCTTGTACCCGTATTAAACTATAGATATTTTTTAAATTGCACATATTTGACATTAAATCTTTTATTTTTTGTTCTAATCCATAGCAAACTTATTTTTTTTAAAAAATCAAAAAATATATAATATTTAAATTTAGATATCTCGTTTATGCAAAAAGCTAATTTAAAAATTCTTAATGTGCTAGACGCAGAATTTAATTCTCTAAAACTTTTATTTGCAGCATTTATTTCTAAAATTAAAATAATACCATTTTTTTCAAGGAAAACTGTTAGCAGCTTCATGTAATGTGCCACTTCCGGTTAGTCTATTTGAACCAAAATCTATTATGTTATTTCCATTGATATAGTAGTCTTATATACCAAATTTGGAAAGTTTTAAATTATATTTGAATATAGTTTTTCATGAAAATCTATTATACGCTTCAAGTAAAGTACCACTTCCGGTAGTTGTATAATGACCAAAAAAGGAGGTGCACAACTAGATGTTATAACAGTCCTAAATATAAAGTTTCAATTTTCTACGGCTTACCGTTTTTGAGTTATGCGAGATACGTACGTACGTACGTACGTACGTACAGACGGCATGACGAAATTAGTCAAAATGGATTCAGGGAGAGCCAAAACACCTATTTCCGTTGAAATCTGAGAACCGAAAATTTTCGCGATTACAATACTTCCTTTACTTCGTACAAGGAAGTAAAAAGGAGGCTTCTGGCTTAATTATTTCTATAATAACGACAAAGACAAAATTAATTGTCGTCCATACACTTGGTGAAACTAGGTTTAATAAAATATAAAATAAACACTTGGCTAAGTCTCACAAAATTCAGCCTCCAAGTCACCTTATGAGGGCATCATCAGAGCCTGGCCAACACAATTAGTAACCGCTCTTATTAGAGCTCATCAGTATGGTATAACCCACTCCTTCACCTAGACCCTAGAGGTGACTTGGAGGCTGAATTTTGTGAGACTTAGCCAAGTGTTTATTTTTTTCCTATTATATTATACTGTGACTATCGTTAAGTACATCTGCATTATGTCACCGAAAAAAATGTAAAAAATGTATATGTCCAATGAATCTAACATAACTACATAAGAACCACCCAAAAGCTAGATACAAAAACCCAAAACGCACCAATTCTCATACCACACACATCCTTCCACTCTCCTTCCACACACACACCAGCACACGTGTGTGCATTGTGCAGCTCAGCAGCACCGCCACAATCACGTGAGCCGCGATGTGGGCGACCGACAGCGAGGGGCGCCGGCAGCGTGATAAGGTCGTCGCAGCCCGGGTGCGTGTCCGTGCCGCGTGCTGCGTGCCACACTACAGCAAGCACGCCCGCGAGAGTGAGAGAGTGTGCTGGTGTCTCGCTCGGGAGCATGGTGTGTGAACCAACACTGCCGACAGTCTTTCCGCACGACACGAATCCCCAGGACGCCAGCGACAGGACAGGATTCAGGAAGAGTTGTATTATTTCATACTGGACTCATGAAATCCCTCAAATTTAAACCCCCTTTCATTGTATTATTGTCCGGCAGTACGGTGGTGTGGATAGCATTATGGAATTCGAATCCGAAGATCCCGTGTTCGAATCTCATTCGAGCTAAAAATTATATGAACTACCACACTGCGGCTCGGTGAGTCCGGACCCTGTACTGTAATTGGGATTAAATTCCTGTTGTACAGCGTAACATCAATAATAATAATAATAAACCGACTTTTTTTTACTATAAAACAAAATTTCAAAGCAGTAGGGCCAATAGAAAGCCCTTCGCTGTAACACTACCAAGTTTCAGAAAAATAAAAAACTTTAAAGTGATCTACAGAACAATGAGAGAGAACAAAATTAACAAAATATCGTCTTCCTCTGTATTTACCATATAAACCGGTCCTTTTACACTATATAACAAAATCTCAAGGGCCTAGGATCAACAGTTAATAGTCACAATCACCAAACCAAAAACTTTAAATAAAATATCTGATGTGGACACCACATGACTTCCTTGTACACGTATTAAACTATAGATATTTTTTTAATTGCACATATTTGACATTAAATCTTTTATTTTTTGTTCTAATCCATAGCAAACTTAATTTAAAAAAAAATCCAAAAATATATAATATTTAAATTTAGATATCTCGTTTATGCAAAAAGCTAATTTAAAAATTCTTAATGTGCTAGACGCAGAATTTAATTCTCTAAAACTTTTATTTGCAGCATTCATTTCTAAAATTAAAATAATACCATTTTTTTCAAGGAAAACTGTTAGCAGCTTCATGTAATGTGCCACTTCCGGTTAGTCTATTTTAACCAAAATCTATTATGTTATTTCCATTGATATAGTAGTCTTATATACCAAATTTGGAAAGTTTTAAATTATATTTGAATATAGTTTTTCATGAAAATCTATTATAGGCTTCAAGTAAAGTACCACTTCCGGTAGTTGTATAATGACCAAAAAGGGAGGTGCACAACTAGATATTATAAAAGTCCTAAATATAAAGTTTCAATTTTCTACGGCTTACCGTTTTTGAGTCATGCGAGATACATACGTACGTACGTTGAAATCTGAGAACCGAAAATTTTCGCGATTACAATACTTCCTTTACTTCGTACAAGGAAGTAAAAACAACAAAGACAAAATTAATTGTCGTCTACAGCTCCTTCACGTGAACTTTGCTCTAGATGAAGAAGTGAGTTATACCATACTGATGAGCTCTAATAAGAGCGAAACGCGTCTATGGTTACTAACTGTGCTGGCTAGCCTCTGACGATGACTTGGAGACTGAATTTTTGTGAGACTTAGACAAGTGTTATTTTAATATTTTAATATTTACAAAAACTTTAAACTGAAATATCTCAAGAAAACTGAGAGCATACAAATCGTGAATTATTATCAAGTTATAAAAACACTAAAATATAAAATACAAAGATGCGCTAATGGCATTTGATTACTCGTTCAAGTATGTTAATGTGGTCGATTAACAATCGAGATATTTTAACTCAAAGGGGTAGTGAGAGTGTTAATTGTCGAGATTATTAATCGCAATTTAACAAATGAGTTAGTTATAATATTTTTCCGTTCATCATGCCTTTTTAATTTGGAAAATATAATTTAAGAACCATTAGTAATTGTAACTTTGAATAATTAAACTGCGTTAATTGGTGGAGGCGCCAAAGTAGATAAATAAAACAGAATAAAGTATGATAATAATTTAAGTTTTAGAAATATTAAAATATGAAAATAATGTTGAAACTATGTGAAACTACGTTTCAAAATGCAGAATCGTCCCTGAATGTATCTCTGTGTGTCGGGGGCGGCGGCGGCGGCGACTAACAACGCCCGCGCGCGGCTATGTACGTGAGTTCGCTCTCGTAACGCAGTGGCGGCACACGGGGGCGCGGGAAGGGGGCAGCGGCTATCAGCGGGCGGCTGTGACATTACGGCACGTTGCCGCCCCCGCCGCCACCGCCACCGCCGCCGACATCGCGTGCGCTAGACAGACGCCCTGCCATCAACACAAGAACGCGAATTCGTACTAGCCATATTTTCACTGTTCACAGAAAAGATACAAATGATATATTATTTTATTTGCATTATTAGAAATTATTATACTTTCTTAATTTTGAAATTAGGGAAAAAATTGAGGGTGGATTGCAGAAAAACAAAAGCAAACCATTTATTTTTTAACGCAAATAATACATCAACAGAATGCAAATGGAGATTTCTTTTTGTTCAGATCTAAAAAAAACCTCTAAAAGATATCTAATATTCAGGAACAGTAAAACATATAATTTATTACTTTTTAAAATGTATTCATTGAAATAGTTTTTATCACATTAAAATGACCCTTGTGGCTCCCGCTTTACTAACATGATTTGACGAATGATATTCGCACTTCACACGCATAAATATATCACTTACCAAGATCTGCAATGGCAGAGTGCAACACCCAATAATGAATAAAAGGAGTGATGATATATTTATTTTTTATTTATAAAACTAAATAACTTAAATATACGAATATTTTAAATTTATATATTACGTCTGTCCCCAAGACGAATCCGGGTTTTAAACGGATACCGGATTAAAAGGACATTCGGGTACTCAAATAAAATAAATAAATAAATATATTATCACGTCTTTTACCCATTACTGGGTGTGGCACTCTGCCTAAGCAGATCTTGATAAGTGATATATTTTTTCGCGTGAAGTGCGGTTACCAGCCGTCAAATCACGGCCCTCAAAGATATTAGTGGAGAGGGAGCCACAGGGGTAGATTTTTAAATTGATGAAAATTGTTTGTCGGCTGTGGGGATCGAACCTGGGTTCTCAAGATCCACAGGCCGACTCCGTTGACAGTTCAAAGGGTCATGATCGTCCAAAGCAATGCAAACTGTAGGACGCAGGATCGAATCCCGCCTAAAATATGAATGCTGAAACCATATATGTTAAAAAAACGACTTTAATTTGGCAGTAGCAACAAAAATATTCCTAATGAGAATTCGCGTCCGTGTCACGGACCTCGTATAAGCTGTCGGCGGCAGCAAACGCACAGAGCTCGTCCGGGGGCGTCGCGGCGGCGGTGATGGTGGTGGTGGCGGAAGTGCGAGGTGTGGGGCGGCGGTGGTTAACTGCGCGCTGGCAGACAGAGATACCATCATCGTCGACCCACGCAACCAAGAGAGACACCATGACCGTTAGGCTTGGTTACCATGTCTACATGATATCGCACACACGCGCACAGGAATATGCACGAAAATTTGACGAATTATTAAAATAAAAATGTTGACTTGATTGGGAAATGGAGACTAATTATTGAAGAATAGATTTAAGGAAAAAATCCATGGAAAAAATTAGAGGATTTTGTGATATTTCAGGGTGGTGATAGATGAGGATATCTGCTTTAAGTTCAATTTTAATTCGTGGCTTTAATACAAGCTCGGTTTTTTCTGTTCGCATTTTATACTAGTGTTTTTTTGGTTTATTGTATTTTTAATAGATCTGTAGCACTGGACAGAAGTAATGATAATTTAGAATAAATGGTTTTGTTTATAATAATTAATTGGTATTTTTTAATTTCATAAAATTTGTACCAAATGCCAATATATAACAAAAATATATCATCACGCCTTTTACCCATTACTGAGTGTGGCACTCTGTCGTACCAGATCTCGGTAAACGATATACTTATGTGCGTGAAGTATGGTTACCAGTCGTCAAATTACAGCTCCCAAAGATGTTAGTGGAGGGAGTGTTACAGGGTTATTTTTAATTGATTGCACAAGTTAATTTTTGTTGTAAAATTATTCAACTTTCTAAAAACTTAATAAATAAAATAAATAAATATATCATCACGCCTTTTACCCATCACTGGGTGTGGCACTCTGCCTAAGCAGATCTCGGTAAGTGATATATTTTTTCGCGTGAAATGCGGTTACCAGCCGTCAAATCACGGCCTCCAAAGATATTAGTGGTGGAGGAGCCACAGGGGTAGATTTTTTAAATTGGTGAAAATTGTTTGTCGGCTGTGGGGATCGAACCAAGGTTCTCAATATCCACAGGCCGACTCGATACCACTGAGCCACCTACTAATACCTACTTGATAACATAATAAAATACTATTTAATAAACTCTGAATCAACTTAGTATGTATTTTATAATAAAATAAATATATGAAATTAAATTTATGTGGAGTTGGAGTGTACATTTATTTAGTTCACCTTTTGATATTATAATCAAAACTTATTTCATTTAAGTTTAGTAATTTTATTTAAATTTGTCGTTTATTTATTATTGTAAACAAATGCGTTTCAATTTGAAAATGATGTCATTTTCTAGCTAGCAATCGTACTACGTTATTATATAATGTATGCGCCCTGCACTGTAGTTAGAAACAATTTAAGTAAAAGTGGTAAAAATGTGGTGACGTGTGGGCCTTCTGATGACCTGGAGGGCCTTCACCAGCGAGGGACTCAACGCAGAACGTCATATAAGGTACTCGATATAATGAAATATTTAAAAAAGCGTTTAGTATTTTGAAAACTTAATTTAATTTACATTTACATAATTTAATAGTACACAGTAATATTTGGGGTTCGTCTGGGTAAATTTATAACAAATAGTTTCGTTTCGCAAAGCATATTTGAGGGGTGGTATGGGGTGTTTTTTACTTCCTTGTACGAAGTAAAGGAAGTATTGTAATCGCGAAAATTTTCGGTTCTCAGATTTCAACGGAAATAGGTGTTTTGGCCCTCCCTGAATCCATTTTGACTAATTTCGTCATGCCGTCTGTACGTACGTACGTACGTACGTATCTCGCATAACTCAAAAACGGTAAGCCGTAGAAAATTGAAACTTTATATTTAGGACTGTTATAACATCTAGTTGTGCACCTCCCTTTTTGGTCATTATACAACTACCGGAAGTGGTACTTTACTTGAAGTCTATAATAGATTTTCATGAAAAACTACATTCAAATATAATTTAAAACTTTCCAAATTTGGTATATAAGACTACTATATCAATGGAAATAACATAATAGATTTTGGTTAAAATAGACTAACCGGAAGTGGCACATTACATGAAGCTGCTAACAGTTTTCCTTGAAAAAAATGGTATTATTTTAATTTTAGAAAGGAATGCTGCAAATAAAAGTTTTAGAGAATTAAATTCTGCGTCTAGCACATTAAGAATTTTTAAATTAGCTTTTTGCATAAACGAGATATCTAAATTTAAATATTATATATTTTTTGATTTTTTTTGTAAATTAAGTTTGCTATGGATTAGAACAAAAAATAAAAGATTTAATGTCAAATATGTGTAATTAAAAAAATATCTATAGTTTAATACGCGTACAAGGAAGTCATGTGGTGTCCACATCAGATATTTTCTATTTCAATGTTTTCAGGAATTATTAAGGTATGTGGAAATGAAATATTTAATTAATATTACATATCTGAATACGATAATAGCTGTAGTTAGTGTTAGTAAGTAAGTGCAGAGGCTGTTTAATTTCGCGGGCTAATGTTAAGAAAAACAAATAGGATTAAATTTATGGGATAAAATAGTGATTATCAAAATAAACAAATAAATAAAATAAATATATCATCACGCCTTTTACCCATTAGTGGGTGTGGCACTCTGCCTAAGCAGATCTCGGTAAGTGATATATTTTTTTGCGTGAAGTGCGGTTACCAGCCGTCAAATCACGGCTTTCAAAGATATTAGTGGTGGAGGAGCCACAGGGGTAGATTTAAATTGGTGAAAATTGTTAGTCGGCTGTGGGGATCGAACCAGGGTTGTCAAGATCCACAGGCCGACTCGATACCACTGAGCCACCTACCCCATAAAAATAAACATAGGGCGAATTTGTGTGAGAAAATTGTCAGTAGGGCTTTGCGACTTCATTTGCGCTTATACTACGATCGGTAACTGTTAGATAACAATTCGTGAATTTGTTTGTGGTTTAAAAATAAAGAGCAGACAACTTCTACTGTACTTTGTGTTTGTAGTGCGATCCGTAACTGTAAGATAACATATGTATACTTGTATTGTGATGTGTAACTTTTAGATAATATTTAAGGTAGTTTTTAGCGGTCAAAAAATAAAGGCCGAGATAATTTGTATGTGATAATAATGTAAGTAGAGCCTTCTGCCAGTATTTGTACTTGTATTAGGATGTGTAACTGTCAGATAATAGTTAGATTATTTTGAATTCAATTTGGGTTTTTTTTTTCTCTGCTTGTTGCAGGGTGCAAACACATTCACTTCATCCCTCTGCTACTATAATCTATCCACGCAATAATACACTCTTCATCTTATTTACATATTTATCTTCTTCACTAATAACAACAAAGACAAAATTAATTGTCATTCATGCACTTGGTGAGACTAGGTATAATAAAAAATATTAAATAATTAATTTTGTCTTTGTTGTTATTTAAATTGCTATTTGCGTAGCTTTTCATTTTTTTCGGTAGATGGCATTAATGGTTCGACAGAACTTCTCATGTCATCTTACCGTTTGTTAGAGATCTTATTCTCTGCTGGCACAGTTCTTCGTCACCAGCTTCTTCACATGAACTTTGTTCTAGGTGAAGAAGTGAGTTATACCATGCTGATGAGCTCTAACAAGAGCGAAACGCGTCTATGGTCAGGGGCGCCGAGAGAAAAAGCGGGCCCCGGGGAAAAAAAATTCGGGCCTCCTTTAACTTTGAATATTTATTAATTAAATATAAGATACCAAAAAAAAAATATTTATAAATATATGTATGACAACAATAAGAATTATTAATATCTAAATAAAGTTATAACAATATAAATAAAATTAAATACAAAATTCTGAGTTAATTGGTGCAGCGATGTGTATTGTATACTCACTGTATGACTATCTAATATCTAGTTGCAAATTCGATAAATGCAGGGGATACCAAAACAGCACTACGCATAAATGTATAGAGCCTTTGCCTATGTGTGTTATATACAATGTAGTAGAAAAAAACAAAAATGCAACAATGTAATAATGTACTTTTGAATAGTGTATAAATTTATTTAAAATTTGCAACTGGGGCCGGCCCTTCATCAAGCATTTCGTCATTTAGTACTTTATACAATGTAATAAATTGTAGAAAACGTGTATCAGACATTTCGTTATACATGTTTTAGTAAAGAATATAAAAAATTAGTGAAATAGCAGAAAATTAAAAGCAATTTATAAAATAGCATCACATCCGGGCCCTTTGAATTCCACGGGCCCTGGGTATTTTACCCCACCTACCCTCCCCTCTCGTCGGGCCTGTCCATGGTTACTAACTGTGCTGGCCGGCCTCCGACGATGCCCCCATAAGGTGACTCGGAGGCTGAATTTTGTGGGACTTTGCCTAGAGTTTTATTTAATATTTTTTATTCTTCACTAATCTTTCAATTGTTATTCGCTCAACATGCAAAAACCACATTCACTCTTCTAACAACATTCTTCTCAGTTTCACACTCATCATACACCAACTTATTCCTGATACGACCCTGTCTCATGCACCTACACACACCCCTTAAATACCTTATTTTCACAACAGTTATATGCTGATAAATAATTGTATTTAGTGTATTCAAATTAAAAATTTAGATTGGGTTCGAACATTTCAATTTGTTTCCTTGTTTATTAATGATTATGCCACTAAAATTGTATTCATAATGGCGGCTGGTGTGGCCATCGATTAAGAGTGACTGTGTAACTGTCAGATAATAGTTAGGATAGTTATTAGCGGTCGAAAAATAAAGACCGGAATAATTACTGTACGACAATTATAAGCGTGCGCACGGCGGGTGTCAGTTTAAAAAAAAAATCATATAATATAGCTCCATACAGAATGTGACTCGAGGAAATAGTAAGCGCCATTTAACATATGAAAATTTTTTTTCGCCACAGTTGCTCCCAAATTAATTTTATGCGAAAAGTCTTTCAAATAGAAGTTGTAACTATTTAAATTCTCCATCAGTTTAAAGGATAAAACTTCACAAATTTCAACAAATACTCAAAATGCAAATGCTGAATGGTTCAATTTGAACTGCACCCTACTGTAACAATGGTGATTAATATCCTGTTGTACAGGGTAGCAACTAAGCCATTACTTGTTACCATACAATACACGATACAAAGCTAAAGAAACCTTACAGCACGAAAAATCCCTAAATGTTGATTCCCTGTTGGCGTCGGGGCGCATATTAATAACCGTGGTATAATTGTGCCATCTGGTCTCGCCTGGCGACTCTCTCGCGCTTGTCTCTGCCAAGAGGAGTTAAAACGGAACAAAGACGTCAGAGACAGAGTAGACAATGCGTCCGCCCCACTTCCACTGCTGCCACCGTCGCTACGCACTTCCAACCGAGGGCGGCAGAGCGACGGCACGATGCTCTAATTGCGATGTGCGTGATGGCAAGTGCGAGACTACGACGAAACTGGAAATGGAAATGGAATGGGGCAATTGGTGATGGTGCTTTCAAACTACGAAGTTCAAGATGGAGTACTGGATTCTATAGATCTTTTTACACAAAAGTAAAAGTAACCATAACATGTTGACAGATGCACCGGCACTTGATTGAAACAAATAAAAGCAAAGCCAAATTATTTGTCATATGAAATAATTTAAATTGCTGTCAAATATACGATTTGCTTTTATTTATTAAAACAGTTTCAAATTTAACTTTTGGCCGTACAACTGGTCAATAATTGCACAGTGAAATGTACTATTTGCTCTTGAGTTTATTTTCCTATGACGGACTCTAACTGAAATGAAACTGTAACTGAAAATAGCACCGATATTTACCTTTTCATGAAACCGTTACTAATAACCGAAACGCATATTTGTATCTTGAAATATGTAACACGAAAACTTATACAAAAATTAAATTCTGTAACCGAACCGATATTATTTCGGTTCTAATACCGTAAATTTAAGGCGTACTGAACCGAAAATAGGAAGAAGATAAATCAACATATATTTTATTTTAATTGCGGGATAAATATGATGAATGAAGACAAGCGTATGATTCTTGATTTTAGATTCATTGGTTAGATGTTTCGAGTGTTTACCTGCAATTATGTGGAGTTCACCTTCAAAAACAAGCGCAGGAAGATGCTCCCTTCCTTCCTCATCTTTTGGTTCATTTTCTGTTTTTACTATAGTGTCCAATTGCAATGGTGTGGAATTCAGTTTCAAAAACAAGCGCAGGGAAATACTCCCTTCCTTCCTCATCTTTTGGTTCATTTTCAGTTTTTACTATACACTGTGTAACTGCAATTGTGTTAAATGTATTTTTAAACAAGCGCAGGCGATGCTGCCTTCATTTCTTATATATTCGTTGTTAGAGAAGTGGGCGTAAGTGAAGATTTACGAAACTGGTGTACAGGAGCGAATGGATGGATTTTGGTTGTGAGAAAAGAAAGAGTTTGTATGGAGGAAGTGTTAATGTGGTCGAATCGAGTATCGTGTGTCAGGATGAGAATGTTGACGGGTTCGTGCTACCCCATTTAATGGGATATAGCGTCATGTTATGTATGTATGTATTTTATTAGCTTTTGTAACAAAAACAGTAACCCTAACGAAACCGATAATTATGATTACAAGCTGTACATTTTGTTTCAAAATGACACTCATTGGATACGATTTAACCGATTTGAACAAAATTTGCAGAATATATAAACTATTCGCTATAAATGTTAGTCCTGCCGCCATCTTGTTTATCTCGCTTAACATTAAAGCTATTTGAATGATGTTTACAACTTAGTAGCAAGAATCAAACCACAAACATGATGCCCCATTCCACATCGTCGCTACCCGCTGACAGATAACTAAAAGCCGGCATGGCGAGTGCAAGTGTATGTCCGGGGAGCACGAAGCTCTAATGGGACAAATTGTCTGCAGGGCTAGGGGATGTTTCGCGAGGGTGCGGCCGCCTCGACACGCGGCACGGATGCGTCAAGTGTCGCGTGAACCCCGTGGGACGGGGACGGGGTGATCACGCCACCGACACACCAGTCACGGCCAATAAATGTATGTCTGTGCGCTGCACGCTAACGGCTGGGCTATCGCTGCTGTGGAATGGGGTGGATTTTGTTTCGTGGGATACGGATGAAAAGAGTAGTGGAATGTGTTAATATATGTTCACATACAGAATAGAAATAGGAATAGAGAATTAAAACAAGAGATAATATTGTTATTTAAGATGTAAGGGTAGTAATATTTCTTATCGGTTAAAGATGATTTTGGAATTTGAGACGAAGACGAATAAATAAATATATATTTAAATAATGTAGCATTTGACTACGAAAACCGGCAGTACGGCAGTGTAAAAACTGCGGCTCGGTGTGTCCGGTAGGCCCAGGCCCGATTTGGGCTGTAGTGCCATCAGAAGAAGAAGAAGATATTTATTCCTAAATATGTTAATGGAGAGTGAGTAACAAATGTAATTTTAATTTTGTCGGCTGTGGGAATCGAATTCGGATTCTTAAATCCACAGGCTTGATACCACTGAGCCATCTATCTTTTATAACAACAAAGACAAAATTAATTGTCATCCAACACTTGGTGAAACAAGGTTTAATAAAAAACACTTGGCTATGTTTCACAAAATTCAGCCTCCAAGTCACCTTATGAGGGCATCGTTAGAGGCTGGCCAGCACAGTTAGTAACCATAGACGCGTTTCGCTCTTATTAGAGCTCATCAGTATGGTATAACTCACTTCTTCACCTAGAACAAAGTTCACGTGAAGAAGCTGGTGACGAAGAACTGTGCCAGCAGAGAATAAGATCGCTAACAACAGGTAAGATGACATGAGAAGTTCTGTGGAACAGGTCATACCATCTACCGAAAAAAGGAATTTTGTGAAACATAGCCAAGTGTTTATTTCATATTTTTCATCTATCTTTTACTATAAATATGAATAAATAAATTCTTACTTTTATATTTATTTCATTGAACTCTATTGTTAAATATTAGACAAATGAACTATCAAAACAATATAAATTCCCTAGAGGAATAATTTGCACATTATTTCCTTAAGTATGAAATGTTGTACTTTTGTTTCATAGAATGGTCAAGTTTTAGTAGTCAGAGCAACTTCTAATAGTTATGTTACCGCCCCCCGAATTGTAAACTTAATTTTTTCTTCTTCCTGGGGCACTACAATCCATAAGAATCTGAATCTTGTCCTACCGGATTCTCAGAGCCGCAGTTTTTACTCTACCGGTTTCCTCGGGCGCTATAATGTGATAAATAGATGTAACTGTATTTTAATATTTAACGACAAATCACATATTGTCGGCAGGCGGATTCGAACTGACGAACCTTGATTTGGGTGACGTCACAGTATGTTAAAAGATATAAGCAATAATAATAATATGGGGTAGGTGGCTCAGTGGTATCGAGTCGGCCTGTGGATCTTGAGAACCCTGGTTCGATCCCTACAGACGACAAACAATTTTCAACCATTTAAATCTACCCTTGTAGCTCCCCCTCCACTAATATCTTTGGGGGCCATGATTTGACGGTTGGTAACCGCACTTCACGCGAAAAAATATATCACTTACCGAGATCTGTTTAAGAAGAGTGCCACACCCAGTGATGGGTAAAAGGCGTGATGATATATTTACTTATTTATTTATTAATAATATGGGGTAGGTGGCTCAGTGGTATCGAGTCGGCCTGTAGATCTTGAGAACCCTGGTTCGATCCCCACAGACGACAAACAATATTCACCAATTTAAATCTACCCTTGTGACTCCCCCACCACTAACATCTTTGGGGGCCGGGATTTGACGGCTAATAACCGCACTTCACACTCATAAATATATCACTTACCGAGATCTGCTTAAGCAGAGTGCCACACTCAGTAATGGGTAAAAGGCGTGATGATATATTAAATAAAATAAATAAACATATCTTCACGCCTTTTACCCATCACTGGGTATGGCACTCTGCCTAAGCAGATCTCGGTTAGTGATATATTTTTTCGCGTGAAGTGCGGTTACCAGCCGTCAAATCACGGCCTCCAAAGATATTAGTGGAGGAGGAGCCACAGGGGTAGATTTTTTAAATTGGTGAAAATTGTTTGTCGGCTGTGGGGATCGAACTAGAGTTCTCAAGATCCACAGGCCGACATGATACCACTGAGCCACCTACCCCATATATGATATATTTTTTTTTTTGTGGCTTCTTGGCGGACCAACTACTTAGGTCATATGCCGCCATTACGCCCTGATCCGCGTTTTAGGTCTTTTTGTCAACAGCAACGCGGGTTTTTCTCTGGACGGTCACCCATCCAAATACTCCCCGCACGCAACGTTGCTTAACTCGCGTTATCGCTTGGATCAGTATCAACGAGTTGTGCCATGGCCGTTGACATGATATATTTATTTATTTATTTGCAATAACACGTCTGTAAACATAACTTACTGCCTTGAAAAAAGAAACAATCGTGTAAAAATGGATCTTGTGTATAAATTGCAACATTTGACTTAGTTTTGGAATCCAGGCTGTGCTAATATTCTGTTTGTAAGTAACCGCGAGCCTATATTACGTATTTTCGTTTATGTAATTAGAACCATTTAGCAATGACCAGATCCAATAGCAAAAACTATCCCTCACTACCTTTCCCTCGATATAGTACCCTGTAGACGCAGTACAGTTCGCCGGTGGCGCTTACAGCTCGCTTGCTGTGCTGTGCTCGTCGCTCGAGCTTGCGGTGGCGCGACCAGGGCTCCAGGGGCCCTGGGGGCCGGGGCGACGGCTGGCTGGCGCTCGGCGTCGCGCCGCCCCTCCTGCCGCCTGCCGAGCCGTCGCGTGCCGGCTATTGATGTGACGCCAACACCATGGGGATGTACGAGCGGACCGCTAAAGTGGCACATTCATAAGAATTTAACTAAACTCTACTTATTTGTGAAATAAGAATGTTCTTGTTGACACATGATAGATGGCACTTTTGTCGACATTTTTACAACTACGAAAAACTGTAAATCAAATTAGTCAAACTATATTCAAACAAATTATTTATTGGGATATCACCTAGGACGTTGGAATTTTGATTCAAATTTGATTTTTAATTGTTTCAACTTTTCATTTGTAGATGGAGGTTTATTCAGTGGTATCGAGTTGGCCTGTGGATCTTGAGAACAATGGTTCGATCCCCACAGCCGACAAACAATTTTCACCAATTTAAATCTACCCCTGTGGCTTCGCCTCCACTAATATCTTTGAGACCCGTGGTTTGACGGCTGGTAAAAATATATCACTTACCGATATCTGCTTAGGCAAAGTTCCACATCCAGTAATGGGTAAAAGGCGTGATGATATATTTATTTATGAACGTTTATATTAACATGTCTATGGAGTAGGTGGCTCAGTGGTATCGAGTTGTTACCCTTGTTACTCCCCCTAAACTACCATCTTCAAGGGCTGTAATTTGACGGCTGGTAACTGCACTTCACGCGCAAAAATATACCACTTACCGAGATCTGCTACAGCAGAGTGCCACACCTAGTAAAAGGCGAGATGATATATTTATATTTTTATTCATATCCTTAATCAGTAATAACGTTTTAACTTGTTTGTTTGATTATTAAATAAGATATATAGTTTCATAACAAGTGATTAACTGAATTGGAATGAAATGTAATTGTAGTTTAATTCGCGATTAGTCATTGATTATAATTAACATATCAATTTATTAATCAGCGATTTAACATTCTTTATTTGTTATTACTTCTGACTAACAGTTTGCATATTAGATGTAAACAAATTAAGCAGCCAAAATGGTTCTCAGCCAATCTCATTAATAATATCTGCAGTTGCAGATCTCAATCTATGCAACAATACATTTATTTTCCATCAAAATATTTACTCTTAACATATTTTCTCTACCACCAGCACATGAAGTATATCATTACATCCCTTTTACCAAAGATATAATAAGTAAAGAAAATTTATTTATTTATTCCGCCCATATTTATCTGGAAATAGTTTTAGTGGCTGGCAGTACAAACTCTGTTTTTGGGTGCTCTAAGAGGACGGTTTTAAAATGTTAGAGGTAGCTAAATAAATAAATAAATAAATATATCATCACGCCTTTTACCCATCACTGGGTTTGGCACTCTGCCTAAGCAGATCTCGGTAAGTGATATATTTTTTCGCGTGAAGTGCGGTTACCAGTCGTCAAATCACGGCCTTCAAAGATATTAGTAGAGAGGGAGCCACAGGGGTAGATTTTTTAAATAGGTGAAAATTGTTTGTCGGCTTTGGAGATCGAACCAGGGTTCTCAAGATCCACATGCCGACTCGATACCACTGAGCCACCTACCCCATTGTTAGAGATAGCTAAAACACCTAAATACACTGCTCTTAAAACAGGCAAAAACAGAGCTTGTCTGCTAGCACAAGCCATACTATTTAAAGGTCTCAAACAAAACCTTCAATCACTCTTACTCACATAAATAACAGGAAAAGCACATTAATACTATCCGCAATTGCAGAGCCTAAAATATACACAACTTAATTCTACATGAGGTAGGTAGCTCAGTGGTATCGAGTCGGCCTGTGGATCTTGAAAACCCTTGTTCGGTCCCCACAGCCGACAAACAATTTTCACCTATTTAAAAAATCTACCTCTGTGGCTCCCTCTCTACTAATATCTTTGAGGGCCGTGATTTGACGGCTGGTAACCACACTTCACGCGAAAAATAAATCACTTACCGAGATCTGCTTAGGCAGAGTGCCACACCCAGTAATGGGTACAAGGCGTGATGATATATTTATTTATTTATTTAAAATATACACAACTTAAGTCTACATGGGGTAGGTGGCTCAATGGTATCGAGTCGGCCTGTGGATCTTGAGAACCCTGGTTCAATCCCCACAGCCGACAAACAATTTTCACCAAATTAAATCTACCTTGTGGCTCCCCCTCCACTAACATATTTGGGAGCCGTGATTTGACGACTGATAACCGAACTTCACGCGAAAAATATATCACTTACAGAGATCTGCTTAGGTAGAATGCCACATCCAGTAATGGGTAAAAAAAACAACTAAAAATTCAACCTTTAATTCAAATTTATATCTTTGGAGGCCGTTATTTGACGGCTGGTAACCGCACTTCACGCGAAAAAATATATCACTTACCGAGATCTGCTTAGGCAGAGTGCCACAACCAGTGATGGGTAAAAGGCGTGATGATATATTTATTTTATTTATCTTGACTATAAAAAACTCTAGTCTGTTCTCTTTAACATCAGCTCTATTCAGTCGGCCCTCTACGCTCAGCATTCTCACTCAACCAAGCTTAGTGCGGCTGCCGCCTCCATCAGCGCTGCTGCAGGGGCGGCGGACGAGGGCGGCAGCGTCGGCGGCGGCACGCGTGACGTACACACACACTCACATGCACAGTGGCGTGATGTTCAACCGAGATAATCTTATAGCTAGCCTGGTGCCGGTGCAGACCACGCACCCTTCAATGGGGGTTGGGGACGTCACCAGGTAATTAGGGGAGGAGGTGGGAAACATGAGGAGTGATGGTCCTGCGGAGATGAACTAGATGTGTTGAGTTTTTTTAATTGATACAAAACTAACTATTATTTATTCCAATTGCTGTGGTGCTTGTTGTGACGTAAGATACCCGTAAAGTCCTGGGTTCGAGTCTACTGGTTCATGTATTCTGTACTGTAATAAATGTGGGATTAAATTCCTGTTGTACAGAATAACAAATAAATTAGAAGATCTTTGGGTGGTCTCTTTACTTAATAACAAAAAAAAAAACATATTTAATTACTACTTCTTGATTCGGAAAACAATGACTTCAACAACAGCACATTAAAAAAGCTGTAGATAGCTTGATAATTTAATTTGTTTATACGAAACTCATTTGTTGTTACGTTGTCAAAAAAACTTGACAACGACGTCAAAAAATTGTCAAATATGTCGAAATAATTAAAAGATATGGAGAACTCTGAAGTGTGATTCAAAAGTTAGAGAAATTAGGCGGCATGGCCGAATAGTTTTAATAGCAGCATTCTTTTAAAAAGTATTGCAAATTTATTGCAAAATGCGTCAATTTCAGAATTTTTATTCAGTTTCTAAAAACAATTATTTAAAAAGAAATTTAAGTTAATTTAATTTGAAAGACTTGCCTACTTCAAATCATCGAAGATACTCGAATATATATTTCAGTATTTTTTTGCAGTATTTCAGAACGCGCTATTTTTACAATTTGTATCAAATCTAGCATTAGAAACGACAATACATGATATTAATAGATATAAAATAAATAAATATATCATCATGCCTTTTACCCATTACTGGATGTGGCACTCTGCCTAAGCAGATCTCGGTAAGTTATATATTTTGTCGCGTGAAGTGCGGTTACCAGCCGTCAAATTACGGCCCTCAAAGATATTAGTGGAGAGGGAGCCACAGGGGTAGATTTTTAAATTGGTGAAAATTGTTTGTCGGCTGTGGGGATCGAACCAGGGTTCTCAAGATCCACAGGCCGACTCGATACCACTGAGCCATCTACCCCATATATTAATAGATACTATATGAAATGAATATATGAGATGAAATTTTGGTTAAACTAAGATTAGTCAATAGTATTAGGGTTAGTTGTTAGCCACAAGGGGTGGTTAGCCCCAACTAAATTTAATTGGTAACCACAAATGGTTAATATAGTTAGTTATGGGGTATGTGGGTCAGTAGTATCGAGTCGGCTTGTTGATTTGTGTGCCCGGGTTCGATTCTTATAGCCACAAACAATTTTTAGAGTAACATACTCAGTAATGGGTAAAGGTGAGATAATATATTTATTTTATTTTATTTAAAATTACCCCTGTGACTTTCCCTCCACTAACATGATATGACGACTGGTAGTAACATTTTACGCGTATAAATATATTACTTATCGAGGTCTGCTACGGCAGAGTGATATATTCAGTGTGTCAGGATGAGAATGTTGACGGGTTCGTGCTACCCCATTTAATGGGATATAGCGTGATGTTATGTATGTATGTATGTATGTTAAATGATGATATATACATTTTATTTTATTTAAAATTACTTCTGTGGCTTCCCCATTACTAACATCTTGGAGAGGCGTGATTTGACGGCTGGTAACCGCACTTCACGAGCGTAAATATATTACTTATCGAAGTCGGCTACGGCAGAGTGATATATCCAGTAATGGTTAAAAGGCGTGATGATATATAAATTTTATTTTATTTAAAATTACTTCTGTGGCTTCTGAATTACTAACATCTTCGAGAGGCGTGATTTGACGGCTGGTAACCGCATTTCACGTTCGTAAATATATTACTTATTGAGGTTTGCTACGGCAAAATGCCACATCCAGTAATGGTGATTATTTCATTTAAAATTACCTCTGTGGCCTCCCCTTTACTAACATCTTTGGGGGCCGTGATTTGACGACACGCAGCGTAAATATATCACTTCCATATTTTATTTAGTTTAAAAAAAGAACGACCCATGAATTAATAAATTGATGAATATAATTGAAGGTTTGTTGGGTGAATGAAAGATGAGCCAAGCTTGACTGAAAATAATAAAGAATGTGCATAAAGTGATGAATGATGCATTCCTATTCCTATTTTTGAAAATAAATCTAGTGAATAAATATTTAGTGAAAGTTTCAAAGGTTGCTGCTACCCCATGTGATGGTTCACATCGTGCTAAAAAAAACTACTATTTTTCTTTCTGATCAAAAAATTCTATTTATACTCCACCGATCATCATTTGTCTATCTACAAATCTGTGAAATCAACAAATTTATGTCGTACAATACCAGCATATTCGTAAAAACAAAAACAACACGAAACAACCAGCTAACAAAACAAAACAAAACAAAACACAACAAAAAAAAACGCAAATCACATCGGTGTCTGTCAGGCAATCCGCGAGCAGCGCGGCAGCACTGCAGTTGCGAACTTGCGAAATCCGCTGTAATCAACTAATTTGTAGCGGCTCTCGCTAATTATAACATCGGCGTTGATATGCTGCCCACGGCGATAGCAACACCAAATGCAAGGACGTGGTGCGAAGGGAGAAATATGCAGGGAATGAATCTACCTGGACTTATTATTGCACTATCTGATAGATGAGCTATCATTGATAAACTAACTATTTATAAACTAAACCAAATTGTACCAACTTTATTTTTCAGTTCTTAAACAAGCCCTAAAATTATTTAAAAAAAATTATTCAAATTCAAATCTGAGATGTAATATTTAAACTTTGAGACGCCATATCTCGAAAACTAAAAGAGATATTGAATTGAGGTTTGAACTAGTGTATTTTTCATGATCTTATCTTTTTGATATGGGGTAGGTGGCTCAGTGGTATCGAGTTGGTCTGTGGATCTTGAGAAATATAGTTCGATCCCCACAGCCGACAAACAATTTTCACCAATTTAAATCTACCTCAGTGGCTCCCCCAGCACTAATATCATTGAGGGCCGTGATTTGACGGCTGGTAACCGCATTTCACGTGAAGAAATATATCACTTACCGAGATCCGCTTAGGCAGAGTGCCACACCCAGTAATGGGTTAAAAACGTGATGATATATTTATTTTATTTATGCTGAAAATTTTGAAAATTTATCGGTTTTCTCCAAAATTATCCTTTGCTAATATTTCAAAAAAATTACGAGAAAACCTAGTGTGAAAATTTATGGATATGTAAATTTTCACAAAATTCGCAATAATAGATGTTTTATTATATATAAAAAAAAATCTTAATCGCTTTTCTGTAATAAAAAATGTATCTGCGCGATTTTTTGTGAAAATTTGCATACCTACGTATGTATTTTCACGCGAGAAATTCATAAAAAATTTGAAAATTTACCAATTTTTAAAATATATGTAAAGTTAATTGACGCATGAAAAATACAGCTGTTCAAACCGCATTTCGATATCTCTTTTAGTTTTCGAGATATAGTGTCTCAAAGTTGTGATTTTAAAAACAATAAAAATCGATGTAACTTGAAAACTAAAAAGATACGAAGATATATCCAACGGCATTCGATTTCTCGTGATTATAATTTTGAACCATTTTAGAAGCTGCCACAGCAGAGTACCACATCCAGTAATGGGTAAAAGGCGTGATGATATATTTATTTTAAATTACAAAAATCCCAAGGTTAGACTTAAAAAAATAAGCAAACTCTAAGGTAAAAAAATGCAAAAATCTTCGGTGCCCGCAGATTTGATTTAGCATCGCGCTAACTAACATTTTGTAAACAGGCTTGGCAAAGAGCGAAACCGCATTATAGTGATGTAAGAAAGAGTGAGAGAGATGGCGGCAGGGTATGTCGAAGGCAAAAAGAAGACGAATGGGTGTGGGGCATTAGTGCGAGGAAGATAAATACATTCGGGGCCTTTGTGCGCTGAAATATGAACGTGTCCCCAGTCGATAGAGATGGAGAAATACGATGAGTGCTGCTTGAAGAGAGACAGCATGAGAGCTAGTATTATTTCATGCTGCAGTGTTGGTCAATGCAGACTGGTCACACTAAATATTTTTTTGGTTTTACAATTAAAATATTTTTAACTAAACTTCATTTTACAAGCATCATTAGCTAACTACTCTATTTAAAATAAAATTGCAGGTAGCACAAATATAATCTGTATTTAAATTTGCTTTGTTCAAAAGGAACCTCTAAATAATAAATGTTCAATGAATAATCATTTTTATCGAAATTATTCAATCAATAATGTATCTTATATAACACAATAAACATTGCTCTTAAAACATAATGTTTAATTGGAAAATAGAGCAATATTTATTTATGTTATTGTTCCTAAACCTAAAGTGAAAATGAATTTTTAAAAATGTTAACTTTCAAAGTATCATAAATAAGTGCATGCTGTTCCCGAAATATGTGAAAAACTACAAGAAATGTGCACTTGGGAATTTTACCACTTAATTAGCTAAAAATTTGCATATAAGTCAATTCGGACACGAGGAATTCAATGCCGTTGAGCGCATTTTCATATTTTGTTTAGTTTCCGGAAAAGTAAAATCATCTTATTCTTCAAATTTTGTATTTTCCCGAGGCTATATCTCAAAAACTAAACGAAATATGAAAATGTGGTCAACGGCATTGATTTTCTCGTGCTTCAGTTAACTTATAAGCAAAGTTTCAGCCATTTTAAATTTTTTCAAATTTCCGCAAAAAAATTGTCAAAAAACTGTTTTTTAACATTATCTCAAAACCTAGAAGACATATGCACTTGGTGATTTTACCAATGGTTTTAGAGGATCAAAATACATATGTATGTAAATTTTCATTACAATATTCCTACGATTAAGGGTTTTAGAGAAAATTGACCTAAAATCTGAAAAAACCAAAGGGGTACCCCTTGGGAAATATTTAAAAAATTAAATTGCTTTAAATTGGATAAAAATTTGCATACAAGTCAATTCGGACCCGGGGAACTCAATGCCGTTGAGCGCATCTTCATATCTTGTTCAGTTTTTAAGATACAGCCTTTGGAAAAGTAAAATCTTTTTATTTTACAGATTTTGTACTTTCCCGAGGCTATATCTCAAAAACTAAACGAAATATGAAAATGTGGTCAACGGCATTGTTTTTCTCGTGCTTCAGTTAACTTATAAGCAAAGTTTCAGCCATTTTAATTTTTTTCAAATTTCCGCAAAAAAATTGTCAAAAAACTGTTGTTTAACATTTTCTCAAAAACTAGAAGACATATGCAGTTGGTGATTTTACCAATGGATTCAGAGGATCAAAATACATATGTATGTAAATTTTCGTTACAATATTCCTACGATTAAGGGTTTTAGAGAAAATTGGCCTAAAATCTGAAAAAACCAAAGGGGTACCCCTTGGGAAATATTTAAAAAATTAAATTGCTTTAAATTGGATAAAAATTTGCATACAAGTCAATTCGGACCCGGGGAACTCAATGCCGTTGAGAGCATCTTCATATCTTGTTTGGTTTTTAAGATATAGCCTCTGGAAAAGTTCAATTCTTCTTATTCTTCAAATTTTGTATTTTCCCGAGGTTATATCTCAAAAACTAAACGAAATATGAAAATGTGGTCAACGGCATTGATTTTCTCATGCTTCAGTTAACTTATAAGCAAAGTTTCAGCCATTTTTAATTTTTTCAAATTTTCGCAAATAAATGCCAAAATATGGTTAATTGTTAATTGTGGAGTCCAAGGACTCAGGATTATAAACAACATCTAATTTCAGAATATTACTCTCATAAGAAAATTAATTTTAAATTAAAAAATATAGCAATATTTATTTATATTATTGTTTCTAAATCTAAACAAATAGGAACTAGTAAAAAATTACAATTTTAAAATGAATTTTAAAAATAATATAAATCCTTGGAGGCGCCACGGTGGGCCCTTTCACATTCAAATATTTATTGACCCACCCTAAAATTTCTTGATCCCAGACATGATGAGCTAGATCCGTCTCTGGTACGGCGTGAACCGGGGGTTGATGCTAACAATAACTAGACCAGAACAAAAAATAAAAATCACCCTTCTATTTTAACAACCTGCTGATGCAATGGCCAACAGACCATAGCTACCTGCTTTACACCCTACCGCTTACCCTTACTTCCGATACACCCTAATAATACAACCACTTCCACTGACCAGAATAATAACAAAAAAACACCCTAAACCTGATATGCATCAGTGCTTCTCTTTTAAACTAAACAATCACAGAATAAGTAAATATTTCGAATTTATTTGCAAGGTTGCACAATAGGATATTACTATCTAATATAGTACTTAGGACCTGCAGCTTATAGTGGAAGGTGAACCACTAAGACACATTTGTTTTTTGTTGTTGTAAATTGAAGATAGCAATATAAATATTTATAGTTGAAATAGTAAAAAAGGAGCAAAATGCATAAAGAATTATTTTTAGTGGCAGGAAAATAATATGCATTTTCTTCAGTCATGAAAATACCATAAGCTTCTATTTCACAAGGAATGAAAGATTGAAATATATATGAAATAGAAATGTATTCAGTAGTGAGTAAATTGTATAAAGAAATATTTTTAGTGACAGAAAGTTTTAAAGATTAATTTATCATCAAGAAAATAACATGAATTTTCTTGGTTTATTTTCATGGAAATACCATTTATGCTTCTTTCTATTTGACAAGGAATGTGTGGATTGAAATATGTATGAAATAAAAATGTGCTCAAAATGGAGCAAATTGCATAAAGAAATATGTTTTTAGCGGCAATTAATTTTATTTTTGTAATTTTTAAAAGTTGCTGAAAGAACCGGACAGCCATGTAGTGTTAAGTAAATAGTAAACATTAAATTTAAAATTGATATAATTGTTTATATGGCTATACGTTTCTAGGCGACAATAATTCAAAATTTATATAAAAAAATCATGGCTAGTGATATCAAATCGGCCTGTGGATCTTGAGAACCCTGGTTTGATCCCCACAGCCGACAAACAATTTTTACCAAATTAAATCTATCCCTGTTGCTCCCCCTCCACTAACATCTTTGGGGGTCGTGATTTGACGGCTAGTAACTGCACTTCACGTGAAGAAATATATCACTTACCGAGATCTGCTACGGCAGAGTGCCACATCCAGTTATGGGTAA
The DNA here is from genome assembly GCA_947425015.1 of Pterostichus niger. Taxonomy (NCBI): domain Eukaryota; kingdom Metazoa; phylum Arthropoda; class Insecta; order Coleoptera; family Carabidae; genus Pterostichus; species Pterostichus niger. The sequence continues at coordinate 32,853,293 of OX380345.1, forward strand.
AAGTCGTGATGATAGATTTATATTTATTTTTTTTTTTTTTAATCATAGTTATTAGAATTTCTTTAGGATCTAATTTAAAACTCCCATAACTCGGAAACGGTTAATTTTTTGATACGTCTTCTTCTTCTTCTGATGGCACTACAGCCCAAATCGGGCCTGGCCTACCGGGCACACCGAGCCGCAGTTTTTTTTTTACACTGCCGTACTGCCGGTTTTCGTAGTCAAATGCTACATTATTTAAGGCGTATAAGTGACTAGCTTATAGCGCCCGAGTGTGATAAAAACTGTATTTTTATATTTTACGACAAATCACACATTGTCGACAGGCGGATTCGAACTGACGAACCTTGGTTCGGGTGACGTCACAGTATGCAAAGAGATGTGCCTTAACACGCTCGGCCACCGCGCCTGCAATTTTTTGATACGTATGTTGTATAAAACTGATCGAGAATTTGTTTTTTTTTATTTCTGTTAATTTCTTTTTTTGAAATTGATATAGAACTTCGCATATTTGGAACAGCCGTTTAATTGGGCCAAAATGTAGTTATCAAAACAACCTACGTTTACAGATTAATTTAGTATAGTATGTAGTTCAAATGGGATGTAGGTGTATGTTTTTGGGAATATTCTTCGACTTCCATACACCATGAAAGATTTCGTACTCTAGCATAGTCGTACACAGGTGCATTAATCCTCTTCAACGCCGTCCCCAACCCACACCGCCCGAGGAGGTAGGGGTGGTAGGGTGGTTACGTAAGTGCGTGGGTAGCCCAGCTCGCCGTTTGTGAATTTTACATCCTCTATCAGCATCTCTTTCTAACCTGCAGTCATCTCAATGCCTACTTGCCGTGCTCGTGCTCGTGCTCAGTGACTGCTCGTTCACTTGCATGTGATGGTGTGTGTGTGTGTGTGTGTATTTCTGTCACGCACGTGCCGTGATGCAGAGCGTCGCTCGGCGTGGCGATGGTTCTTTGTTCACGCCGCGTGTAGCTCTGTCTCGCTTGCACGCATGATGATATCGCACCACCACGCTTGCTTGCTTGCCGCCGCCGTTCGCCGGCAAACTCGGCCCGGCCTGACGCACAAGACTAATCAATTACTGTGTTTACATGGGGCAGACACGACGACGTTTTTACCGATGCTTGCTCGAGGCTGAATATTGCTGAATTACGTTCAATATTTAAAACTATATATTATTAATATTACTATAAACAAAATTTTACAATAAATTATAAGATAATATATATTTTTCTTAATAAAATATCAAACTAAACACTTTTCTAAGTCTCACAAAATTCAGTCTCCAAGTCAACTTATAAAGTCTTCGTTAGTGGCTGGCCAGCATAGTTAGTAACCATAGACGCGTTTTCAAAGAGCAAATGTCTAAATTTGATAAAAAAATTATATTACATTCTATATATTATGAAAGTTTGCAAGATTAAACTTCGCATATTATAAATTAATATCGTAAAACATAATATAAGTGATTTAGCCTTCCCTTAGTTGTGCAGATAGTAACAAAAAACAAACAACTTTAATCACTTTAGATTGGTACATTCAAAATTTCTAAATGGGGCTCAGTGGTATCGAGTCGATCTGTAGATCTTGAAAACCCTGGTTCGATCCCCACAGCCGACAAACAATTTTCACCAAATTAAATCTACCTCTGTGTCTCCACCTCCACTAACACCTTTGAGAGCCGTGATTTGACGGCTGATAACCGCACTTCACACGAAGAAATATATTACTTACCGAGATCTGATTCGGCAGAGTGCCACACCCAGTAATGGGTAAAAAGCGTGATGATATATTTATTTATTTATCCAAATTTTCAAAAAGATTTAGCAATAGTTCAGAATACTGTTAACTTGCTAAACTAATTAACCCAGTTTTAAATGTTACACTAGCCGTCAAATTACTGCCCCCCAAAGATGGTAGTAAGAGTAGCCACAAGGGTAAATTTAATATAATGAATCATTTTCAAATTTCGATGGGCTAAAATAAAATATCATCTTTAATAATTATTTATATAATTAGTAATGAGAGCAATACTTTTTTTATAAATTAGACGGCGAAGCCGCCGAAGAGTATCTATCAAATGAGTGAAAAAAATATACCTAATTTTTTGTATTTCTAATGGATTTTTTTTTCAATTTTAAATGATCTCCAAGTATATAAATAAATAAATAAGTAAAATTAAATTTACCACTATTTTACCTTTTAATTTTTTCATGATCTTTAAATATTTGAAAAAATATTTTTCTGTTAAAAAGACGACTCTTATAATCAATATACAAGAAATCAAATTTTATCTTTACAATTAATTCTTGTTTTTAAATTTTAATGTAGTAATTTAAAGTTAAGGTACGCTTTCAGTTGGTCTCCATAAGATTACCATGGCTGGTTTGTTGTCACTTGTATTTCATATTCTTTTTGTTTTGTGTTTGTTAGTAGTGTTTTTTTTTTGTTTATTTATATAGAATATAGTTGTGTGTTGTCTTTAGTTGTAGTTTTAGTATTACTTTCATTTATCTTTAACTTTTTAGGTACAAATATATTTATGTATTTATTTATGTTACACTGTACAACAGGAATTTAATCCCAATTACAGTACAGAGTCCGCACTCATCGAGCCGCAGTGTGATAGTTTATATAATTTTTAGCTTGAGTTCGATTCGATCTCGGGATCTCCGGATTCGAATTCCGTATCGCTATCCACACCACCGTACTGACGGACATATAATATATAGTTTATAGGTTCTTTCAATAGCGTAGTAGAAATTAGTTCTTTTAGTATAATATTAGTTAATTATAGTTTTATTATCTTTATTATTATAAGGAACCATATATATTATATTATCATTCATATAAAATAAATAAATAAATAAATATATCATCACGCGAAAAAATAAATTACTTACCGAAATCTGCTTAGGCAGAGTGCCACACCCATTGATGGGTAAAAGGCGTGATGATATATTTATTTATTTTATTTTATTTATCACGCCTTTTACACATTACTGGGTGCGGTATATTTCTTCGCGTGAAGTGCGGTTACCAGTCGTCAAATCACGGCTCTCAAAGATATTAGTGGAGGGGGAGCCACAGAGGTAGATTTAATTTGCTGAAAATTGTTTGTCAGCTGTGGGGATCGAACCAGGGTTGTCAAGATCCACAGCCCGACTCATTTATTTGTATTTATTTTTTGAGTACTTAATCATTAGGTTAGTGGCAAACTGCACTTGCAATTATTTAAATTTTCTAACAAAATACCTAATAATAAATGTAAACATAAAAAAATATCAGTTAACATAACAATTATAAAATGAACTATTGTCCCGCGTGATGGTTGCATGAGTTGAGGGCCTGGGTTCGAGTCTCGCTCGTTACGGCACACAAAGGACATATCGGCATATGACCTAGTAGTTGGTCCGATATAATATATGTCCGTCAGTACGGTGGTGTAGAATTCGAATCCGGAGATCCCTAGTTCGAATCTCATTCAAACTAAAAATTATATGAACTACCACACTGCGGTTCGGTGAGTGTGGATTGGCATTAAGTTCCTGTTGTACAGCGTAACATCAATAAACAAATAAATAAATGAGGTGTGTAGGTATGACGTACATTCAGCAACAATTATCCACATATCTGCACTATTGGAAGATCCTGTTGAAAACGTCGCAAGATCTACCATCTAGAAGCGAAGTAGAGGCAAGTGTCTGACTGGGCTTTGCAGGCAGACGCGTCTCGGAGGTCTAACTACCGGCCGGTCGGTCTGGTGGCTGCCGCCGCTCGTCCCTGCCCACGCGGCTGTGGCGGCGGCAACGGCGGCGGCGTGTGAGTGTGAGCGCAGCAGCGCGGCGAGCGTCACGACCAGAACCGCGGAAGAAAGTCGCTGCTTCCAGCGAACTTAAAGGGAATAGTGTTGAATACAGGACAGAAGGATCATGTGTACACTTTTGAGAAATTAACGCTTTCATTTTAAATCTGACTTAAATAAATAAAAGCGAATCGAAGTGAACACGTTTAACATTGCTGTCAAACATTTGAGTAAGTCAAAATTTAAATTTAAGGGAAAATAGTTTGAGATAGATGACTTTCATCACATTAATAGGACACCAGTGGCCTTCCCTTCCACTTTGAGGTCGTGATTTGACGGCTGGTAACCGCACTTCACGTATATAATATCAGCTTCGACAGAGTGCCTCATCCAGTAATGGGTAAAAGGAGTGATGTCGGTTTAATTTAAATTTAAGGGATAATGTTGTTCGGTTAAAACTTATAGGGATGAAATTGCAGATCAGGGTTGAAGATGAGAGCAATGGAAGCATAGGACGGAAGAATTAGACTCAGTTTGTTGAAAATTGTCCAAATTAAAATTGAAGACCACAAGTTCGATTAATTAAAACATAGATATTTACTCGAACGTTCGATTTTATAAACGACAAATTTACTTCCAAAATAAATAAAATTTGTGCATTCAAATGACAGTTGAACTTTAAACATTAATGTTTGTAACGATTTGAATTTGTTAATTTAAATATATTTACTATAAAAGTAAATTTATTCTGTTCTTTATAAAGTTTATTAAATCAAAAATATAATTTATTAGTACATAAAAGAAAAAATAAATATATCATCTCGCCTTTTACCCATTACTGGATGTGGCTCTATCAGTATCAAATCTCGATAAGTGATATATTTCTTCACGTAAAGCACGGTTACCCGCCGTCAAATAATGGCCCACAAAGATATTAGTGGAGAGGGAATCACAGGGGTAGAATTAAATTGGTGAAAATTGTTTGTCGGCTGTGGGAATTCAACCCGGGTTCTCAAATCCTCAGGCCGACTGAATACCACTGAATTACCTGCACAACAGGAATTGAATTCAAATTACTGTAGCTTATAGTGGAATCCGAACTATTCAAACATAATCATTTTTACTTCCTTGTACGAAGTAAAGGAAGTATTGTAATCGCGAAAATTTTCGGTTCTCAGATTTCAACGGAAATAGGTATTTTGGCCCTCCCTGAATCCATTTTGACTAATTTCGTCGTGCCATCTGTACGTACGTATGTATCTCGCATAACTCAAAAACGGTAAGCCGTAGAAAATTGAAACTTTATATTTAGGACTGTTATAACATCTAGTTGTGCACCTCCCTTTTTGGTCATTATACAACTACCGGAAGTGGTACTTTACTTGAAGCCTATAATAGATTTTCATGAAAAACTATATTCAAATATAATTTAAATCTTTCCAAATTTGATATATAAGACTACTATTTCAATGGAAATAACATAATAGATTTTGGTTAAAATAGACTAACCGGAAGTGGTACATTACATGAAGCTGCTAACAGTTTTCCTTGAAAAAAATGGTATTATTTTAATTTTAGAAATAAATGCTGCAAATAAACGTTTTAGAGAATTAAATTCTGCGTCTAGCACATTAAGAATTTTTAAATTAGCTTTTTGCATAAACGAGATATCTAAATTTAAATATTATATATTTTTTTATTTTTAAATAAAATTAAGTTTGCTATGGATTAGAACAAAAAATAAAAGATTTAATGTCAAATATGTGCAATTAAAAAAATATCTATAGTTTAATACGCGTACAAGGAAGTCATGTGGTGTTCACATCAGATATATAAGTTGAAGTCAGACTGATATGAATTTACCTCTTGCTCTTCAGTTTTATATCCAAATTAAATAAGTAACCAAATTTTATCTAGGTATGATTTTAATAATTGGTTTTAGCAATAACTTCCTCCAGAGTTATTTTATTTTGCAATAATATGTATAGCTTGGTATAGGAAGTGAGTCATACCACAAATGTCCATGTACCTAAAATTACAAGTTACAAAGGACTTTAGTTCTATAAGTCAGCATTATTACATATTAGTAATATATAGTTGTATCCATACATGTATGATACGCGATGAACAAACAATAATTATCAGAGAACAACATTCGTGAAGGTTACACATATTTAGTAAATGGACGAAGAACGCAAAGTGCATAGCGATCACAATTCCACACATTTAAAAGTGAACGCATCGAACGCATCGAACGCAACGTCGCAGTTGTGTTAAATATGCGTAGTTCTGTGTAATAACCTGGGTGCAGCGACTTTCCACCGGCGCCGGTCATATCGGGCTGGGTGGTGTCGGCACGCGACCGCCGCTAGGGCGGGGGCGGCGGTGCACGCGCGGCCGGAGGTTCGACCTGCGGCCCACCGCGCGCCGCACTCCGACACGCCGCCACGCCGGTCGAGCCGACGAGCCGCGCGCCAAGCGAGACCAAGCCAACCAGCAATCTCACTACACTGGATCGCATTTTTATATTGTGGAAAAGAACTCATTTCTAAGAGGTCATTATGTCAGTAGTGTCTCTTCACAACCTACAGGTCCCCGATACAAACAAATAATATTGTTCATTTTTAAAACATTTTAGTTTTGCCAGAGAACATGCGCGGTAAAATCTCTCGCTCTGCGAACTCGAGATTTTACCTAATGTCAGTTTGGTCGAGTAATTTTGCTACAAGTAAAAGAATTGAGCACTTAATAGTATGTTATGCATCAAGGGAGGGAAACAATGGATAATCGCGCCCTCCCGTGAAACATATTATACTTTTCGTAACAAGTGCACAAAACTGTCTTATCGGGACAAATGTCAAATATGGGTTGCGTAACTAGTTACCTACGAAACACCGCAAACAGCTAATCTCTCTAGGGAAAGAAATATAGTATCTATGGAAACATAATGTTTTTCTTCCTAGGGGAGAAAAGCAATGTTTCTCTCTCTAAAATTAGGGAATAAAAACGTGTTTCTTGTGCATGTATTACGAAAAAAGAATAATTTATCTAGAGAAAATCTAAGAGGTCGTGTTCTACTTGCCAAGATAATTTTCCGAGACAAATGAAATAATATTGTCAACTTGACAGCACATTTACTTGGTGATCGAGTTTTTTCATAGTAACAGGATTTCATCACCGAGATCCTAGAATTTATCGGAAAAATTTCGGATAGTTGTTGCATAGAAACGAATAGCCGAATGTCAAAAATGAAATAATTAGATCCGGGCAATGTAGCTAGAAGGATTTAAGTGTCATTTCAGTAGGTAGCTCAGTGGTATCGAGTCGGCCTGTGGATCTTGAGAACCCTGGTTCGATCCCCACAGCCGACAAACAATTTTCACCAATTTAAATCTACCCCTGTGGCTCCTCCTCCACTAATATCTTTGGGGGCCGTGATTTGACGGCTGGTAACCGCACTTCACGCGAAAAAATATATCACTTACCGAGATCTGCTTAGGCAGAATGCCACACCCAGTAATGGGTAAAAGGCGTGATGATATATTTATTTATTTTATTTATTTCAGTTTCTACGCAGGAATTTATATTATTTCCTGAATCCACATTTAAATAATTATTTAACTATCAAAATTTCCATATCAACAAACGGTTGCCTAGGATATGGTGCATGTAATAGTTATTTACATTGCAAGACCGTTATACAGAAATTTACAGGCGAGCATAAAAAGGTAACGGGCGAGCGCTAACGAGCCTGTTATCTGTGTGAGCCTGTAAATTTCAGTTAACAGTCGAGCATTGTACAATGTTGTATGTGCATTTGAATCGCAATATATGTATATTTAATAAAATTAATTGCAATAGTATAACGTAATAACTAAAATGTTCAATCAAGGTAGACTTTGAAAATCTGACAGATTTTGTTTAATCAAAAAATATGTAAGTGTCAAACGTTTAAAATTAGATATGTTGTCATGATAACCAATGTCAACAGCCCGTTATAATTTTTCCACGGGCTAGCACGTTATAAGTCTCGTAACCCCTAGAGACAGAGTTAAGTAAACAGTTCATTACGATTCAAATGTACGTAAAATTTATAATAACTTGTGTACGATACAAAATAATATTGAGACTAAATTAATAATTTAGTTTAATATATAATGGTTATTTTTTTCAGGAATTGGATTGTATTTCAGGTCGAATATCGAGTCGGATTTCGGATGAGATGTTGAATCGGATTTTATTTTTTAGGGGATATAAGAAGTATGATGACTTTGTCATTATCAATAATAATTGTAATTTACTAAAATATATATGACATTGGAATTATACAGATTGCACTAGATGTTATCTAACGTGACAGTGTGGTAGTTCAAGGGTGCTGAAGTTGCAGATTTGCAGGTGCAATCAGAGATAAAAAGTTAGTCATAGTTTCACTAAACGTTTGTTTTTTTTTTAAATGAATTTAATAAGTTGCTATTATATTTTTGACTTATCTTGTTTTCATTATTATTACTGTATTGTATAAAATAATGAATGAATAAATAATTAAAAAATAGTATTTTTGTTTCTAAAGAACAAAAAAGAAACATTTATAAACGAAGTAAAGATAAAATATATAGTTTATTCAATGAGTATTCATATCTGATCGGTGAACATTAAAATTCTATAAAAATTGATCAATTTTTAATTCTAAATTAAATTCTGCATTTTATTATTACTGAAATCAAAATATTTAAAATATCTATATTCACCTACACATAACAAGCCACTAGCATAATTTTAACTAATGACTAGAAAAAAATGCTGAATACAAAGTACCGAAACCGCTCCCAAAATTGGCTGAGTCGCAATAAAAGCATCCAGGAGTGCGAAGTCAATGAGAGCGCAGCATACGAAGTGGAGAAACTTAACAAGCGCCGTCGAATGCCTCATCAGTTGACGTTTGCAACCGTTGCAGAGCAGACGTGTCTACAGCTCCCTCCAAAACACGCGCGAGTTCAGTGACAGAGTTTAACTAATATTCAACAATAGTCATCCAACGTTTTAAAAGTGTCTGTGTGTATAAAGTTTAAATAAAAGAGCAGTGTTTATTTATTTTCGACGTCATCTTCAGCGAGCGTACCTCTTCCTCACGTGGGGCAGTGCGTCCCAAGATGCGTTGACGCGATGACCGCCAAGGCATCGACGACAAGTAAAAGGAGCTCGAGCGCACGTGGACAGTCGACACCATCTCCGTCGGCTCAAGTGCAGCAGGTTGGGTGCGAGCCGAGACGCGCCAACAAGCCCCTGATGGAGAAGCGACGGCGCGCGCGCATCAATCAGAGCCTGGCGGTGCTCAAGACGCTTATCCTCGACTCGGCCAAGTCCGACAATACCAAGCATTCGAAACTCGAGAAGGCCGATATTTTGGAACTCACCGTCAGGCACTTTCAACGGCATAGGAACCTAGATACACCAGGTACGAAAATAACGGCTACACTCTACTCCCGCTGCTTCGTTGGCGGCCAACAGTCTACCGACAAACGACACTCATTACCAAGAATACTTTCATTCATTTCCAACATATTTTTTTACGTTCCTTTATGTTACCAAATTTACAAGTTCATTCAAATTCATTTTTTCTTTTAGTATATCAACATTCATTCTTGTGTCTTCTCTTTCCCTTTTACAATAATTATTGCTTGTTCAAGCTAATGTCTTCGTATAATTAACAAACGAAAAGATTTAATTTAAACAATTTTAAAGTTTTGAACAAGCAAGAGTTCGCGATTTCAAATCTTGCTAACTTCAAAATGTAAAAACAAAAATACGACTCGTCTAAATGGTTCAGATTCCACTATAATAAAGTATATATATCACATATCAGTTATAATAAAAAAAATGATCAAAAATAATATTTGTATAATAGTAATTTTAAAATACATATTATATGTGTTTAAATCGTTGCCACTTAGTCACGTGTTGTATGACGTACTACACCCAGTTTTATACGCATGCGCATACTGTCATTTGTATTAGTCCAATCCCCCTCTCACTCAGCAACAAATAAGAATGTATATCAATTTTCGCTACTAATAGATTTAGTCAAACTTTCCAAATTTATAATTGGAATACTGAGCACTTGTAACGAAAAAAATAATAAAAAATATATGAGAAACCCTCATTTGGAATTAAGAATAACAAATAGAATAATAAAAAACAAATTTTAAAATGTCGTATAATCTTTAAAAGTACAAATAAACTTGTCTCTAACTTCTTGTTTGTTTTGTAGGTATAAACAAGTACCGGGCTGGTTACGCGGACTGTGTCCGTGAAGTCCAACGCTACTTGGAAACTCCAGACGCACAAACAATGTGCGTAATCGAACCAGGAATCCGGCAACGACTTCTACGCCACCTCGAGAACTGCGTAGCCGAGATCGACACTGATATCAGCCCGCCCGCCACCTCCGCCGCTGTGCTACAGCAACAACAACAACAACATCAACTACCCCAGGCTGACGTCATGTTTAAAGATATGCTCGGTTGCCAGGTTGATACTAAAAGGATCTCTATCAGTACACCCAGTGCCATGGAATACACGCCAACTAAACTAGAACCCATGGATCATATCTCACAATCAAGTCTACCAACTGATCTGATGTTTGCTGGTAGCCCAGAAGATAAAAAAATTAGACTAGAGCCTGATTCTAGTACAGCAGAAGAGATTAACAATAATGGAGATGTGACATCGAGGATGGAACCGGAAGTAGGCGTAGCACAACAACACATCACGTCACTTCCGAATAATGTCATCAGAATGTACGATGGCAATTTTGTTTTTGTTCTACCGTCACACTATATACAACTAGCTGCTGCGTTAGGAATTAACTTGAATAATCAGGTGGGAGCGCCTGTTCCGATGCCGGAAACGAGTTCGACACCGGAAACAGCACGAACACAAGTAGAGAATCAAACGCCTGTTAGTGCTGGCGCAGAGAAACCACTTGATTTCAGCAAGAACAACGAATGCAATGATAGCATGTGGCGACCGTGGTAGAACAATGGAACTATGTGTTAGGTGATGTGAAAGATGATTGGCTGCTGGCCGGTCAGTGATTGAAATGTTTGCCGAATTTGGACAAATTGTTGCCTCTACCTTACATGCCACAGAGATTCGAGACTGTGTTTGTTAAATAAGATTATTTTTGTGCAATAGTATAACTCTTACACGACTCGCATTCTAAGAAATATTTCTACATTTTTCAATGTTTTGTCACAAGTTTCTAACTGTTGGTGATCTTGTATTTCTTAAATTTATACTACCTGCAGCTCTGTTATTATATGTATAGTTGTAGAAAGATGTAAAATAATACAGAATTTACCGCATATTAGCTATAGAAGATGATCTATTTGTGTATAGAATACTTATATCTATTTCTGTACATATTTCTAAGCACTTACCACTTGTTGTTAGCCGATTATGTTGAAATAAATTGAGACGTGTTCTTGTATGCCTGATGACTTCTTTCCCCATTTCTTTGCAGTTTCAGCAACAAAGATTTATTATTTATTAACGATAAATACTAACAATTTATTATTATTTATAAAGTTTTATTTGTTAAAATTTAATAACAATTAACAATAATAGTTGATATATTAACACAATTAAATCAATGTAATAATATTACATAACAAAATACATATAGTAGAACTATTTTGCAAATGAATACTTTATTTTATAAACTTATTTAATATTTAACTTCGCACTAAAATTTAGATAAATTTGACGTTTGGATATCCATGATTTTCAACTGAAAATTGCTAATAGATGGCAGCACTTCCTTACCTTCACATATACCCGGGAATATATCAAAACAATTGCCTATCATCCCACTTGCATCAAAACAAAATTAAAACAAATGCAATTCAAATAACAAAATGTGCAACATTGTTTATTACGGTATAGGATTCAATTATTTACAACAATTGACAAATAAATAAAAAATAAAGCAATATAAACGTAAGGTCACAATAATTATCTAAAATTAATAACAGGCCCACAGGAAAAGTGGAAATACAAATTATTTTTCTTTGTTTAAAGCCTGTATGAATTCTTCTAATTTTTCTTGAATTTGTCGTACGCGTTCTGTAAGAGGAATATTAGTAAAATATTAATTTACATGATTTATAATTTTCACTTACTTAATTCCTCTGCTAAAGTAACTCTACGACCAGTAAGTAATTGTTGCTTCTTTTCAGCATCTTGACTATAATCTTCTAACACTTCTTTGATTTCTTTGTCTAGTCTTCTCGCTATAAATAAAATAAAACAATTAATAATGTATTTCAATTAAAATTGTATATATTTTGTACCTTCTCTATTCATAACTTGTTGACGTAAAGCATTTGCCGTAACCTTCATCATTTGTTGAATCCTCCAGAACAGAACAACGTCGCTACATTCAATCTGAAAATAAATCAGTTGTAAATAAGAAATTGTTGAAAACATTTTTGTTACGAAACCTCTGTTTCTGTCCCTTGTTGATGATACAAGTAATAATATTTTCGACAATCGTACGCCCGTGTCAATGCTTGTTTCAGGAAATGTCTTCTGTACACCGGATGCCATACTTCACGAATATATTCATTGTCTACTTCGACTTGATTACGTTGTAAATTTTTTCTTACAGTTGTTAGTTCGTCGTAACTTAAAGCTGGAGGATGTTTCTGTCAAAAAAATTACATTTTTAAACTTAAATCCACCATTTTGAAACAAAATGACAGAGGGCTAACTCAAGAACGGATGAAATTTTGAAAGTATTACTTACATAATCAGAGTACAAAATCTTGTCTAACTCCGATTTAACATTCGATCTTTTGGCTTGATCCTCAGACTGATACCTCCAATACATCCACCTCTCTTTAGCTCCTGGTCCCAACATTTCTTTCAACATACCTTCCGTTTGTGATAATTTTTCCTTAACAGACGTTTCTAAAAATTTAACTGCCGCATCCCATTCCCGTTTATCAGTAACCGATCGATCTTCTAGAGTATTTAATTGAATAACACGAAGCATTTCAGAAGCTTTATCTTCCCAGGAATGATGTTTCATTGCTTCATCAACAACAGAGGCTTTTAATTGGTCGAAAATATCGTCGTGGTCAGTGGATTCTCGAGCACGTTGCATGAATTGACGGAATTCGCTTTGAAGAGTTTCCCAGCCTGATTCAACTGACTTTGCTGGAAGAGCTTGTTCTGCCCATTGTCTTAGTTTGATGTCTACTGTTGTGTTGAAGGTACCTGAAGTTCCTGTTTGCGCTGCAGGTAAATAAATACTTTCGAAAACATGGTTCGAGACTTTTTCCCACAGTTTACATAAAAGTAAGTCCTCCCAATTTTTAGGAGAGACTTGAGACAGATTTATAATTTCGTCTAGAATTTCACCCCTTGCTCGTTCAAATAATTCATCTCTGTCCTGTTCCCGTAATCTTTAAAGATGATTGATTATTAAATTTATTTAGGAAAAAATTAAATCTGTTTCTTACCTGGGGAAATTGTTCTTCCACTCTGTTTCCAAATTAAATCTAGTAGCTTTAAAAGCATCAGCTTGTTGTTCAACAGTTTCTCGAACCATCTTCCAGAAACATTCTGCAACTGCCATACTTAAATTTCTTGTTGTTACTTGTGCAGACATTATTCCGCCGTCCCTAAAAATAGTTAAATTATTTAAAAAAAAATTATGATCAATTAATTATGGAAATTTACTTGAAAAGTTTGGAATTTCTAAAGAAATTTTCTTCATAATCTTTAATAGTTTGTATGCTATCATCCTTTCTTCCTCTTCCTGTAACAACTGCGTAATATCCTAGAGCTCTCATCGGGAACAATTTACCAGATAAAATTTTTCGTATTCTATTTGGATCGGCTAAATTGTCTTCTGCCATGTCAACTTTAGTCAGAACGAAAATTGTTCGTTTGCCTTGTGGATCACTTTGAGAGACTAGATCAGTGACATTGCTACGCTCTGCGTCTACTGAACCATCCTAAATAAAAATAATATTTTATTTTTAAAATATAGATAAACAGTTTGATATTTATACTTGAATACACAAAATAATTGCGTTTGGATTACTCATATAAGCTTGAGTCATCTGTTTGATGCTTTCTCTGGTATCAGCTGCCATGTCAGTTGTAACAGTCTATATTAAAAAGAAAAATTTAAACATATATAGATATAAAAATTAATAAATAACTTACAGAAATAATACCTGGTAAATCAACTAAAACCATTCTCTGCAATCCTGGACCTAAACAAATACAATTAAATATTAAAAATAATACGCCATGTTGAAACAAAATGGTGCCGGGCTAACTCAAATATAAATAATTTGTGCTTGCCTTTAACGCTCATCGAAATAACTTCATTAGAAACTGTTTTCCCTCCGCGCACAGAATTTCTCATTCTCAGCTCAACTTCTCGTCTCAACTCCGCCAAATCACTCTCCTTCGTGAGATCAAATTCCCTACCAGAATCTCTAAATTGAGCGATATGGTATGGTCCTTCAGCCAGGGTTACTTTTACCGGAGCCCTGCCAAAATAAAGTAATTAACTGTTATAATTAGTGTGAAAAAATTTAATATACCGTGTCATCATTTCTCCAGCTCCACGGGGAAAGATACGAGCCTGAGCGATCATTTCTAGAACAGAAGTCTTTCCGGAACTTTGATCACCAACTACAACGACTCGAGGAAGGTGGTCAGCAGTGTTGTATTCGGAATCGTACTCGGATAGCTCGTCTAGGACTTCGGAGTACATGTCGATCAAAGATTTCTGGAATAAAAATAGTTATAGTATTGTTAGAATAATTTTGAAGGTAGAAAATACTTTTATTTGTCTGTTTGTTGGTTTTCGTCCTCCTTTAAGCAGCAAGTTTTGTTTGCGTAGTTCCTTATTTTCTTTTTCTAATTTTTCAAGCTCTTTTTGGTATTTTATTTGGACTTGAATAACTTCATCTTGAAGTGTTTCTAAGCGTGCTTGCGAAGCTTCTGTTTAAAATTAAAAATTATTATATAAAATTATTTCGAGGACAATAAAAAAAAATTACCATGTCTACGTTTTTCTTCATCAAAAGGTTGTGCAGCTCTTGCATACGCTATATTATTTTTAGATAATTCTTCTTTCGTATCTACAAATTTAATATTTTAATATTTAATTGACAATTTTTATTTTAAGAGTTAAATTAAATGTGCCACACCTAATAATTCAAAATAAAATATTTAAGGACAAAAATCAGTCAACGAGTGGGACTTGAACTTGGGACCTTTTAAATTAATTAATTACATGGGGTAGATGGTTCAGTGGTATCGAATCGGCCTGTGGAATTGAGAAAACAGGTTCAATTCCCACAGGCGATAAACAATTTACACAAAGTTAAAGCTACCCCTGTGGCTCCTCCTCTACTAACATTTTGGGGGCCATGATTTGACGGCTGGTAACCGTACTTCACACGAAGAAATATATCATTTACCGAGATCTGCTGATATATTTATTTTATTTATATTTTAAATTACAGCTAAACATCGTAACTAACCCATAAAAACTATAGATTTTAAAATTGAATGTAAAGTCCCAAATTCAAATACTGGTATTAGTTAATTTTCTATCTCTTAAATAATATTTCAATTAATTAAAATAAATATTAAATAAATTAAAGAACACATTAAATAGTATATAAATAAATTAAAATAATGCAAGCAATAATTAAATGCCAAAGTAAAAGCATGCAATAAAAGCACTAAGAAATATATGTAAAACTAAGTTAAAAAGAAGAATAGCGCCATACCTGAGTACAATCTGTCTACAAAACCTGACAGGCTCGCGAAGATACCTTAAACAAAAGAAACCAAATTTTGTTAAATTACCTAAAGGCACAATTTTATTTGTTTTTACTACACACTATAGAAAGAATGTACCCAGGATAAATATGACAACAATCACATTCTTGCACATATATAAGTGCGCTCATTCTTCAGATTAGACTTACCATCAGCTGCATCTGGTAGCCGACCATTTTCATTTTCTGCAGCAGCTATGGCATCGTCCAAACGTTGGTCGAACCAACTTTTGAATTGATGATATTTTGCATCGGTCAGAGCCTTAAGACGCGGATCTTCGTAAAATTATTGTATTAATTTTATTTATTATAAGTTAACAATAATGTAATTATAACTATATAAACTACACTACAAACTAAAAAGCAGTGCAAAGCGTGAATACTAAATTAAACTACTTTGTAATTTACCTATTTCGATATTGTCTTTAACTTGATCCTTAAGTGTAATAAGAGATCCTCTCCATTGTTGCCATTTATCATTATCAGGCATAATATCTTCAAGCCATTGCATATCAGGTAATCCATCTTTCCATTCATTATATTTCTGTAAATTCCAGTATTATATTATCCATTTATATTTTACAAGAACTCAAGGATACCTTCTGTAAAGTAACACCACCCCCAACGGCCCCTCCAAGTAATAAATAACGAATTTTAAGAACACCCCTTAATGCTCTAACTACAAACATTCCATAATTTCTTTGCTGTGCTCTAAAATTTTGTCTTCGAAGTAATGGTTTTGATCTGTCAAGAGCGCGGCCGGTCCAAATGGCATAAGTTGCACGTCTATTCCAGGACTGGCCCCCATATTTTAAAGGAGTATGAGAGAATGTACTTACTACTCGTCTAAAAATGATTTATTTGTGAATATATTTATAATTCTACAGTATCATAAAAAACATTAAATCGGTGTCTTCAAATAAGTTAGGTCATTAGTCAATGATTTATTAATAGGATTAGGGATTTAGTATTATTGTTTTGAATGTATTTCGTTTGTAGTTCAAAGTCGGCATGTTTGACATATAAGATTAAAAAGGTGTTATGACATAACCCTGTTTTGTAGGAGAATCATTTGAAAGATGTTTAAAGGCTTACCCAAACTTTCCACACAATAACTGCTCCATTCTTTAAAAATATTTATTAGTTCAATACATACTTATCTAATACAAATTAAACTATAGTAAGATTTACAGTAATGCTTTAACACACCTTCAAATCCACTACAAATCCATTTGGTAAAATGTCACCAACTAAAAGAACATGCGCAGAAAATCCCTACAACTTGTTTGGCAAAGAAAATAAAAATTATCAGAAAGTCTTAAAAATTAACAAAAATGAATAGTCAATGTCTTTAGTATTACATCCCCTCAGTCAATTGCTTAGCATTAAATTTCTCTGTGTCATAAAATCCCGCTTTCACTGTTCGTCCACCAAAAAATCTACCATTCAAATCTACCACAGCTTTTATCGCACTTTCAATTCTTTTGAATTCCACAAATATTCTAACTGCTTCATCCGAAGGCAGGTTATCAAATTCATTAATAATAACTTTAATAACTTCTCCATATTTTGTATTACATTCATCTTTAACTTCTGGTTCAAGGTCTTCATCAACTTCTCCCGGACCGACCATATTCCGCAGTAAAACAATTTTACTTGGACTCCGCATGATTTCTGTGATACTAGGTTCCGGTTTTGGTTGTGCAGATTCGGCACTTGACACCAAAACTGGAGATCCAATTGTGAGTGGCGGAGGAGGCATAATTTCTTTCTCGTGAATAATTCTTCCTCCCCGTTTGGATGTTTTCTCTACTTGTAATGCCATCGCCATGCCTTGTTCCTTCTTACCAAGACCTTGTCCTTCTTTAAATCCGTATTTTGCCATAATTCTAGCGGCAACGGAACTAGCACCATAAGTGATAGGTGGGGGTGGAGTAGTAGGTGCAGGAGGCTCAACACAAGGTTCCTGTAAACTCGGAGGAGGAGCTATAGTAACTCCTCCCGTTCTAGGAGTTTTAGGAAGTTCCGGTCTTGGTTCTTCTTCATCGGTTTCCCAACGACCAGCAAATCCACTTAAAGTTGGAGCACTAACTTGTGGTGTAGGAGGTGGCATAGGTTCCTCATTTTCTGAAAATCTACTTTTCCGTCGACGATCCCGTTTCTTATCCCGCTCATCTTGCAATTTTTCATTTTCCCGCTCTCTTTGTTCGCGTAGGTCTTTTACGACCTTTTCATATTCATTTGGCCACAGTGGGTCGTATTCACCAACAACGTCCCAGTCATAGTCTGTTGTTAAACTTGATACTGTTGGAATGATTGGAAATTGTGGCTCAACTGCAAATGAAGTAGTTGGCTTCAGATTAGGATATATGTCATCATCTTTCTTAGATTTCAAGTCTATAACTGGAGCCAATGATGCTTTTCTTATTTGATCCCTTTTAGGCTGAGTAGTAGCTGCTTTTTTAAGCTGCAACTGGGATTGTAGAAGTTTAATTCCTGAAGACCAAGCCGCTACTTTCTCAGTTGTTTTAGTTTTAATCGTATCCAAATCATCGTATAGAGACATTTTTGTATCAATAATATATCTCTTATCTCTAAAATTATAATTGTTATTAAAAAATCAGCTGACGTTCATGTTTCGTTCCTTTGCCTTCTTCGCCGGTTTCACCCGTTTCATCAAAGCTTCACTACACATGGTGATTAGATAAAACAAATTACAGCAATAACACCAAGATTCTTCTGTAAAATATCCCTAGTTAAATGCGCCAAAATTTTATCTATCAAGCATTTCAAATTTGAAGAGCTGTTTAATTTATTTTGAAATATTATATAATATAGATAATAAATGAATATCATTATAAACATTTATATTATAAATCAATTTATCCGTTTGGCCTAATGATTAAGTAAATAAATGATGAAATCTTCTGTTAAAGAAATACATCTTTGTTTCATCATTACTAGTCCAAACTGACCCTACGCTTACATTTCAAAACATGAATGACCCTTATGATCATAGAAGACTCCTTATCAATTCCTATTATGTGTAATTCCTGGTATTTAATGATTAATAAATAGAGATAATTCTCCTCTTAAAATTGGTTGGAAACAAACATGTTTTTGAACCATTTCAAAATACTCCAATTACTTGACGTCATAACAGCATATCACAAAATCAAAATATAATATAAGTCACCGACAAAATTATTATTGTTTTTTCATTACACCTTAATTATGCATTCCAATAGTATTTATAAGCAAGTAAACACGCACTGAAGTCCTAAAGTGCATATAAACATATGATATGCACTTATATTTTATAAACTGCATTGCTAAAGTTAATTACTTTAATAAAGAGGGGGTAACGCGTGATGTTGAACGCGCGATATAAGACAGAAACGCTGAGTTAATATTCTCAGTTTACTCTTATCAATTCTGTGTCTGCTTGACTGAAACTCTCAGAATAAGTTAAAATGATTGACATCAAGAGAGTTCTTGTTGCTGATGCTGTGGATCAAGCATGTGTAAAATTACTTGAAGAAAATGGCATCAAAGTTGACTGCAAATACAAACTGACGAAGGAACAACTGATCCAAGAAATACCGGTATGGTATTTGTAGTTTATATTAAATAGATTTACAATATATTAAATTGACCTTGATTTTCTGATCTTTGATGATGGATTGTTAAATGGACGAAATTATAGTGTACAATACCTTTTTTGATTTATTTTTGTCTGAAGAAACTAGTTTTAAACATGTTTGATAATAAAAAAAGTACACAAGATTATTGACCTTGATTTTAATTTCTTTTATCAATATTTGAACTCAATATTGTTTAGAAATGCTTTGATAATGAATATACTCTTAACAACAATATTCAGAATGAAATTAACAGTAAAAATTAATAAAAAAATCATTATCAAGTTATTACGAATAATTTAATTTTTATTTGAAGTAATTTGCATTTGCTATGGTAATAAATATTTAAAATTCGTGTCGCTTGTTGCTATGTAAACAACAACTGCAGTGAACTCTTGACATTGAATGATTTGATATCCAATTGCGTTAATTTAAATCTTGATACTCTGATAAGAAACAACAAAAATACATTAAAACTATTTACTAAAATATTTCTTTTATCTTATAATTAGGTATATGATGGTTTGGTCGTTCGTTCTGATACAAAAGTCACCGCAGAGGTAATTGCAGCTGCAACAAATTTAAAAGTTGTGGGTCGAGCAGGCGCTGGAGTTGATAACATCGACATTAATGCTGCTTCTTCTAAGAACATTCTTGTCCTCAAGTAAACAGATATTTACTCAAATTTTTGAAAACTTTATTAATTGTTAAATTATTTTTATAGCACTCCCGGAGGCAATGCTATCAGCGCATGTGAATTAACTTGTGCTCTAATTACAAATTTAGCGAGACATGTTGCTCAAGCTGCCGAATCTATGAAGGCAGGTCGTTGGGACAGAAAAATATACGCAGGACATGAACTTTACGGAAAAACTTTGGCCATCGTCGGACTTGGAAGAATTGGAAAAGAAGTTGCCATCCGCATGCAGTCCTGGGGAATGAAGGTATTACAAAAAATATTTAAATATAATTTAATAATTCTTTGGGTTTTACTGCATTTTTCGAGCACTGCTTGACAAATTTTATAAAATTTAGAAAATAGTTCTATTTTAAATAAATAAATAAAATAAATATATCATCAAGCCTTTTACCCATTACTGGGTGTGGCATTCGGCCGAAGCAGATCTCGGTAAGTGATATATTTCTTCGCGTGAAGTGCGGTTACCAGCCGTCAAATTACGGCTCTCAAAGATATTAGTGGAGGAGGAGCCACTGAGGTAGATTTAAATTGGTTTGTCGGCTGTGGGGATCGAACCAGGGTTCTCAAGATCCACAGGCCGACTCGTTACCACTGAGCCACCTACCCCATAAAAAGGTAAGGTAGATGGCTCAGTGATATCGAGTCGGCCTGTGGATTGAGAACCCGGGTTCAATTCCTACAGCCGACAATTTTCACCACGTTAAAACAACCCCGGTGGCTTCCCCTCTGCTAACATCTTCGGGGGGCGTGATTTGACGACTAGTAACCGCACTTCACGCGAAGAAATATATTACTTACCGAAATCTGTTAGGGCAGAGTGCCACAGCCAGTAATAGATAAAAGGCGTGATGATATATTTATATATCTATCTAATGATAAACATAAATTTATAGACTATTGGATTTGATCCTTTGGTGCCAGCTGAAGAATCTAAGAAATTTGGTGTTGAATCAATGGACCTGGAAAAAATTTGGCCTATTGCAGATTATATTACAGTTCATGTACCATTAATTCCCCAAACTAAAAGTAAGTAACAAATAACAAATGCATTTTGTTTTCAAACATTATTAATTGTTCATATCCGATTGTTGTTTATTAATCAATTATTTTGTTTTCCAGATATGATCAACGATAAAGTATTTAATGTTTGTAAACCAAATCTTCGTATTATTAACGTCGCTCGAGGGGGAATCATCGATGAGGCAGCTTTATTAGCAGCAATTAAAGCTGGTAAATGCGCGGGCGCAGCTGTAGATGTTTACGAACAAGAACCACCGACCTCAGAAGTCACGAAAGAATTGATTAAGCTACCTCAAGTCGTTGCTACTCCTCATTTGGGGGCCAGTACAGCTGAGGCACAAGTCAGAGTAGCTGTGGAAATCTCTGAACAATTCATAGCTTTAACGGGAAAATCGAAAAAATATACGGAAACCACCGGAATTGTCAACCCCAATGTTTTGAAAAATTTGAAATAAAAAAATTGCATAAATAAAATATTTTTATATATATGCTGATTTATTATTATTATGTACAATAATTGATTACATAAAGTAGGAAATAAGTTTTGTATGATTATAAAATAATAAAACTAATTAAAAATTTAATTATGCAGCGCCGTGAGCTTTTTTAATTCCTTGTTCTAATTCTAATCTCTGTTTAAGTAATTCTTTATACGATTGCATTGCTAATTCTAATTGACCCTTCTTAGAACATTTTTCTTTTATATATTTTTCTATAATTGTTGTATCATCCTCTGATTGTAATTTTAAATCTTTTCCAATAGCTTCACTTTCATGTAATTGATTAAACAATTGAATTAGGGAATTAGCATCTGCAATATGAGACGTTTCAATTAGTTCTAATAATAAATTATCGATAGATTTAAACCAAGTTAAAAAGAAAACTAAAGGTCCGAAATGTCTGGTAGATCGTAAAATTTCAAAATCATTATTTTCGTTCAAATGTTGGTAAGCCAGACTGGTAATCTTTTGGTATTCTGGATCATCTGGTTCAAATTGAGTGCAAGCTCGATCCAAAATAAATTCGTATTCTTTGCGTTCTAATAAATTTTCTAAATGTTCATCTTCAAACATTTTAGGTATCTTTAATTCGCGGCAGACTTGAGGAAAATAAATTTGATTCATTCGTTCTCGAATATCCCAATCAGCATTAGATAAAGTTCCGTCTGTATCGCGAACTACAATTAATCTATCCCGATTTGAAATTCCGTAAGTTATATCGGTAAAAACAATTTTGGATGTTTCGTATCCTTGTAGAGCTGGATCTTTGGCGAGAATTTTGTGAATCGGTTCGCGAATCTAAAAAACAAAAATAGGTATAAATTTATTGTATTTCAATTAAAATAATTATCTTACTTTAATAACAGGAGGCATCTGCAACATATCGTTGGCTCGTTCTGCTGCTTCATTCAATTGCTTTTTTAATTCATCGTCAGTCATAAATTTGTAAACCGGTGTATCGATTTTCTTCTCCTCTAGTCGCCTGTGTCTAAATACTTGAGAAATATTTATTCGAGTAAGCTTTTTCAAGAGATTTTGAATATCTTCATTGAAGAACAATGGTGCTGGATCCCTATTGTTAGCTAATAATTACAATCATTAGTCATAACCTCTTTAAACTAATAAATTATTATTTTTTGTACATACTGTATTCAATAGGTGCATTATTAAATTTTCTGGACAGTACAGTATTAACAGCACTCTGATTTTTTAAAAGTACTGCTGATGATTTGTAGTTAATACTTCTTTTAAATAGTATCAACACATGTTGACGCACCGACGCCATTTTCCGAAATTAGAAAAAAATTAAATTCAGCGTTTTTTTACAAATTCTAATAAAAATTGGAAAAATAACAAAATGTAAATAGACGCATACTTTTTCTTTTAATGAACTGTACTGGAAATGTTCTGCATACGAAAAATAAGTTTTCTTGTCCCGTTTTTCTTGAATAACGTACCTGCGCTTTTTGTTGTCAAGCAGCTGTTCGTTACAGAACACAGGATTGGTTAAACGAGTTCATCGCCATCTACTCACTTCTCTTATTGTTGTCAACTTCCCAAGTTTGCTAAACAGAATTCATTCTTGTTGTTCAGTGGACGTGTACCTATTTGGATACTGAAAAATTGTGAATTTATAGAAGGAAGACAATTGACAGCTTTTCATCATGAATATTACTTCAGCTGGTAAGTTAAATTAATTATTTTATATTTATTATTTTATTTCGATAGATTTTAACCTTACATGTTCTGCAAGTCATCATTTAGCAATGCCTTAAAATAAACTATTGTCTGCGTTGTTCTTGTTATATTATACTTTCAAATGATACGAGTTGCATGAAATATTTTTTGGAACAATATATATTTTATTATTCCATGTATTATCACAGAATTTGAATTTGTTTACCTGTTTCCTAACCTTACATTTTATTATGATTCATCAAAGATTATTGTTCAAATTTTATCTTAATAATGATGAAATATTTGTACAACAGCGGGGATTATTTCCCTTTTGGAGGAGCCGATGCCAGAATTGAAAGTTTTTGCCCTGAAAAAACTGGACTTAATTGTTGATGAATTTTGGCCAGAAATTTCGGAGGCAATCGAAAAAATGTATGTAGTTATTTTTAATCTTTATTAGATACCGTATTAAATTTTCAACTTTTTAGCGAAATTCTGCACGAGGATAAAAAATTCCAACAGCATCAACTAGCAGCACTTGTAGCTAGCAAAGTTTACTATCATCTTGGTTCTTTCGAGGACTCTTTGACTTATGCTTTAGGTGCCGGCGAACTTTTTGATGTTAACTCGCACAGCGAATACGTCGAAACTACTATCGGTGAATAATTTCTAAATATTTATTTTTTTTTAGAAATTTTAATTATTTTTTCCCCAGCAAAATGCATCGACTACTACACTCAACAAAGGATCGCTGTAGCTGATGGTTCCCAACCTTCGAAACCAATCGATCCTCGTTTGGAGGCGATTGTGAACCGTATGTTCCAACGTTGTTTAGATGATGGACAATACCGTCAAGCTTTGGGTCTCGCTCTGGAAACTCGTCGTATGGATATTTTCGAATCTTCCATCACTCAGTCTGATGATGTTGCAGGAATGCTTTCTTATGCTTTCCAAGTTGCTATGAGTTTGATTCAGAACCGCGGTTTTCGTAATGGAATTTTAAGATCACTAGTTGGTTTATACAGGGGATTAGTCACTCCTGATTATGTTAATATGTGTCAATGTTTGATCTTTTTGGATGATTCTGGAAGCGTTGCTGAGATTTTGGACAAACTTGCACAAGGAAAAGAAGTATGAATACTTTTTTAAATTGAAATCTTTGAGTTTATCTGTATTATTTTTTACAGGAAAGTCAACTGATGGCGTTTCAAATTGCATTTGATATGTACGAATCGGCAACACAACAATTTTTAGGTCGTGTTTTAGGAGCTTTGAAAGCTACTGCACCTTTACCTTCAGCTTTATCAGAAAAAAATAAACCTAATGCTAGCGAACCTGTACCTGCAATTGAGTCTACCCCTCTGAAGGAGGGTGATACACCTCCTGTCGTCGAAGTCAAAACAGAGGAACGCACAATAGACAGTTTGGTAAGTTTTCATTTAAAAAAATAGTCAAATGCTGCTTCTACTTTTTATTTTAAAAAATTCAATTCATATAGAAATTATTTCCTATCCATGTTGTTAAGAATTATTTTAAAAAACAATGTAGCCTTCCAATTTCCACAATAGTTATTTTTTGCCAATTTTTTATGCCTACAATTATTATCGTTAACATATTTTTTAAATTGTATTAGAATGATGAAGAAAAACAGCATCAAGAACGAATAGAAAAACTCAGCAGTATTTTATCCGGAAGTGTCTCAATCGACCTCCACCTCCAGTTCTTGATTCGTAGCAATCACACCGACATGCTCATCCTCAAGAACACTAAAGACGCCATCAGAGTCAGTATTTGTCACACCGCTACAGTCATAGCCAACGCTTTTATGCACAGTGGCACAACTAGTGACCAGTTCCTCCGAGATAACTTAGAATGGTTAGCAAGAGCAACGAACTGGGCAAAACTTACAGCAACGGCTTCATTGGGCGTCATCCACAGAGGACACGAACAAGAAGCGTTAGCTCTCATGCAGAGTTACCTCCCCAAGGAAGTGGGACCTAGCTCTGGGTACTCCGAGGGCGGTGGTCTTTATGCTCTGGGATTGATTCATGCTAACCATGGCGCAAATATTATTGATTATCTTCTTCAGCAGCTGAAGGACGCCCAGAATGAGGTAGCCGTTGTTATTTCATTTATTTTTATGGAGAATTATATTTGAATGTTTTTCTTGTAGATGGTACGACATGGAGGATGTCTTGGACTGGGGTTGGCTGCCATGGGAACTCACAGACAAGATGTTTATGAACAACTGAAGTTTAATTTGTATCAAGATGATGCAGCGACTGGTGAGGCTGCTGGTATTGCTATGGGGATGGTTATGTTGGGTTCCAAACATGCTCCGGCCATCGAGGACATGGTTGCGGTACGTTTTAAAAACTTATTTATGAATTAAATTGTTTTTATTCGAAAAATACTCTGAAAGTCAGTATAATTTAATGGAATTATATATCAGAACATAAATACACTGTCAAAATTGTACAGGGATATTTTAAGAATTGCACTTAAAATTAAAACTAAATTATATTCAAATATTTGTAAGAATACCTAAGATATTATTTTTTATGTTCGACTGCATCATATTATCTTATTTTACGACACTGTTTACTGTCCATAATCGGGTACTTTATTGGACTAGTACGATAAAAATGCAAAATTGGACTGCTGTCAATGTCACATTAAAACAAAATTCAAAAGAAATATTTAAACATTTTCTGTATGTGTCTTCATACAATTGTTAGATATTCTCTTGCATTGCATGCAAGATCTTTTATTTCTTTTGGAACGTCTTCAATGTCAACACTTTTTTCACTTTGACAATTTGATAAATAAAGCAACAAATGCATAACAACGACGCACACTTTGAGATGCAATTAAATGTTTTAAATATAGGTATTGACATAATCATATTTTAAGAGAAAATATTCTCCATGCAGTCGAACATAAAACGTTGTATGCAACTCGTACATAATCGGACTTTATAGACTCGCCTTATTTATTAGCCTCGCTCGCTGCGCTCGCTCTGCCATCAAATTCGGCTCGTCCAATAAAGACCTAAATTATGTACTTGTTACATAAACTACTATTTTAGAAATATTTCAATATAGTAAACAAATTTTTATATTGGATCCTTTTTAAATACATATTTATAATATAATTTATAGTTTTAATTTTACATTCAATTTTTAAAATATTCCTGCACAATTTAGAGCAGTGTATGTTGGCATCTTTGATTCTCGGAAAAATTAACAAAGAAAAGGTGCACCAAGTTATAAAATAGTATTAGCTATGTTCAATGTTTAATATTGAAAAATAATATATATATTTTGTGCGTTTTATAAAGTCTAAATATGATGTAAATCGTTCGTATTATATTTTATTAATTAATTGTAATATATGTTCATAAATAACATAATTTTGCTTGTTTTCATTTAGTAACCATTACTGGCTGCGATGATTGGTATTTATAATCAAGTTTAATTCAAATAATTTCAATTCAGTTAATAATTACAAAAATTAAATACTTTCTTTTTGACAATAATCAAAATTAAGTGTGAATTATATTATTATTTTTCTGTAAGCTTTATCAAATAATTTCGCAACAAATGACCGAACAAAATTAAGAACTTAACTATGAATACGAATTGTGTTAACCACGTTCAAAATTTGACCTTCCTATACACAATCGGTTTTAAGTCATCTTATTTTGTTATTAGGATCAATTTTATAGTCTTATATTTTTTCTAGTACGCGCAAGAATCACAACATGAAAAAATCCTTCGCGGTTTAGCCGTGGGCATCGCCTTCACGATGTACGGGCGTCTTGAAGAAGCTGACGCTTTAATCACTTCACTCTGCAGCGACAAGGACCCCATCCTGCGTCGCTCCGGAATGTACACTTTGGCGATGGCGTACTGCGGCACCGGACACAACCAGGCCATCAGGAAGCTGCTCCATGTTGCCGTCTCCGATGTCAACGATGATGTGCGCAGGGCTGCTGTCACTGCTCTAGGATTTCTTCTGTTCAGGTAGGATTTTTAAATTATTTTTTTAGTGAATTTTAAAGAAGAACCTTTAACTGCTGTGTCAAAATGAAAGTACTAATATTTAACTTAAAATTAAATTGCATACTGATTTTAATTAGAGGATTTAATTTGTCGGACTTAATTTCTATGTACTCCGGGTTTTATTTATAGAAATACAAGCGACACATACATTTTTATTCTACAGTATATTAAAACTATTTTAAACAATTTATGTCACTCCTAGACTCCAGGAGTGACCCATACTGTTATTTTTTTGTTTTTACAATTTAATTTTTAAAATGTAATTCAATTTGATTAACAATTTTATAGTTAACTTGAAAATGAATCATATCTGATCCGAAACGTAAGATAAATGAAACAATGGAATTATTTTATTTTTTCCTTTACAACAATAACAATTTATAAATTATTTTAGAAAAAAAAAATTGAAATAAAAGTGATTGAAATAATAATTTAGAAAAGTTTGATAGCGGAAAAGATATGCTAAACAAATTATAATATTTGTCGAACGAATTGACTAATTTATAGATAAAAATTACGAATAAAAAAATAATAATGAAAATGTGAAACAGGATTATATAAAAATTAAAATAATCTGAAATTAATTTCTTAAGAATTAATTAAGAGTTTTAAAGTATTCAATTTAATTTTAATGAAATTATTTATCAATTAGGTTAGGTAACAATTTAAAAGAAATTAAATTAAAAATAATTTTGATAATAAAATATGGATGGCAAATTATATAAGTGTTTTGGTTATGAAGTCTTCTATTTCCAAAAGTAATTTTGATGAATTCAATATTTGATTAAAACGAAAATCTCAAATATTTTTAATAATTATATTGATCTTCTATTCACCGGGGATGAAAAGTGGATTACCGCAGATATCATCAGAATTGGTCTGGATTATTATTTATTTTTATATCGAATTGGAAAAATTGCCTCTTTATAAATTTTCTTCATTTTAAGTCACAAATAAACATAAGTCGCATATTTGATGCATATTCAGGGGGAGAAAATTTCGTGTATTATTCCGGGTAATGTATGCGTACCGGAGCTAAAACAGCTGCCGTTTTTCCGGTTAAGTCCGGGCCACTTAAAGCCGGAATACTTGAATTTACATTTTCTCGGCGAGGTAAGCTCTTTAACATATCCGGTGGGGGATTATTCCTTACTCCGGACCTGGAGCTAAGGATTACCGTATGCGATGAGTCACGCTCACTTGTTTCTTTCGACGTGCAATTGTTTCACTGCGTGCTCGACAAGCGAGCGAAATAAATCTAGGTGATATTTTTAGGGAACACTTTACTTTTCTGACGTTGAATTTTGACTGTCAACTTTTTGTTGGGGATAGTTGCCAACTTTATAGACACATATGTCACGCTGAACGTCAGTTATAATTTATTTTTAACGAGATTAATTTTAAAATATGTCAAAACTTTTTTTTTAGTTCAAACTGTAAATTGCAATTTTTAAGTCTCTGCATTTTAATTTCGCCAATTCGAAACTGGAAATTTTAACAAATCTATTTTGAAAACATATTTTTATTTGAGTGGTATTGAGTTGGACTATTGATTTGAAAACCCAGGTTCAATTACCACAGCCGACAAATAATTTTCACCACATTAAAATTATTCTTGTGGCTTCCCCTTTACTAATATCTTTGGGGGCCGCGGTTTGACGGCTGCTAACAGTATTTTTCGTATATAAATATATAGGGGTAGGTGGCTCAGTGGTATCGAGTCGGCTTGTGGATTTTGAGAACCCTGGTTCGATCCCCACAGACGACAAACAATGTTCATCAATTTAAATCTACCCCTGTGGCTCCCCCATCACTAATATCTTTGGGGGCCGTGATTTGATGACTGGTAACCGCACTTCACGCGAAGAAATATATCACTTACCGAAATCTGCTTAGGCAAAGTGCCACACTCAGTATTGGGTAAAAGGCGTGATGATATATTTATTTATTTATAAAATTACTCTTGTGCCTTCCCCTTCAATAAAATCTTTGGGGGCTGCGATTTGACGGCTGCTAACAGTATTTCACGTATATAAATATATACTTACCGAGATCTGCAATGGCAGAGTATCACATCCAGTAATGGCTAAAAGGTGTGATGATATATTTATTTTATTTTCGAATGAAAATTTGATGAAATTGACGTGTATTATATTGTGTGAACGATGGATATGAATAATTTTTTATTTCGTAAACAACAGATAAGACGAGCTTGAAGTGACTGAAGTGAAATTTGAGAATGTTTGGTGAAGAATAATTGCAGGATTAATCACATCAATAAATGTTTTTCCAAGACTTGAAACGATTTTTTTATTTTACGGAAATTTCCGGTTGAGAAACTTCAGTACAAATCTATTTTATTTTTACAGAATAATGATTGAAAAGTAATAAATAAATAATAAAAATAACGGTAATGATTCAGAAATCCATTATGTCATTTGTTTCCTTCGAAATGGTGTTGGAGGGTTGGTCCGACGTATTAAATCGCCACAGGCGTGGGCGCGGGTAGGACAAGAGCGAGGCGTACAGTGCGTGTTCGAGACAGCGGCGTCCCATTCATATTTATGTGGGGGCTGAACCACCAGCTCATCAAATGCAGATTGATTTTTTCCTAGAAACTTTCTTGCACAATTTCCATAAAAATAACACACACAAATACACATTGCATATGTGTGAGCGTGTTGATATACTAGTGCGAATATTTTAAACATACGTTTTTGTTTTGGGAAGGAATGTAAATAAAATGCTGTAACACGCGCAGATAAGATGATCGAAATAATGTTTCGTGCGTGACCAGTCCAGGGCAGGACTGACGTATTAGGGAAATTGCTCATCCATCAATGCACACTGATTTTTGTCATTAATTAGAAAATTATTTTTTACGTACTCGTAAAATTAGGTTAATTATTATTTACAATCAATGACACCAATATTACTAATTATTTTTAATTATTAATTTTTAGTACGAAATTAATTGCTTCTGTATTAATTAATTTAATTATTATTATTATAATGATACTAGATTATTATTTTGGATGCGGCATAATATTAAAATTTTGTGACTTCAAATACAAGAATAAATACTATTTTATTTTAAACAAAGAAATATTTAAAAAGTAATTGCAGTTACAATCAAAATTTAGTCTAATTACTACTTTAAAAAAAATTAAACATACATTTTTAATTTTATTTGGACTTGATATTTTTTTAATTTAAAGTGGAATAATTAATCCCTAACACATAAATTACCAATTATCAATATCCAATGGCAACGCGCGAAAAAGATATTAAATGCTCGCTTATTTCAATAGTTAGCAGGGATACAAACAAAACTGAAACTTGTCATATTGACAGTTAACAGAACGAATTTATTTTTTAATAATTTTAAGATGCAATCGTAGAAAAAATGACGTGTGTATTACGAGCGTAAAGTATCTTTGTTCCTCTTACACTATTGCAGCTCTCGCTTTCGGCTCGTGCTGCAATTACCGTGCCCGAGTAACAAAGAATCACTTTACGCTCTTAATACACAAATAACTATATTGTAGGTGACACTTCCTAGGGAGTATTTGTCATTTTGTATTTTCCTTGGTAAATAATGAAGAACATTAAATAATGATTTTGCTAAGAATAAAGTTAACATTATTTACCGGTTGTATATACCGGGAGTTTTTCTTATCAGTAAACATAGGGATATATCATTACCATAGTTACAGTTAAAAAGTTTAACAGCAATACATTAGAGCGTTTATTTTAAAAGTAAACATAGGGAAAATCATATTTTCAGCAATACATTGAAGTGTAATAGTCTATAGTCTAAAAGAAACATTTTAAGTTTAAACAAATTAAATGAATTTGAATTACTTTAAATTACATTAACTAAACGTTAGGTATAAATTTAGAACCTCAAAACAATCCAAAAGTTCTTTTGTGTAGAGGTTTGTTCGCAAATTCTTCGTTTAAGAGCTCGTACATACAAATAATGAGAATTTTGGGTTGAACCAGTTCAAAAATTGAAAATTATTAAAATGTGGTTCTATATAAATCAGACCATGAGAAATCGAATGGCGCAAAGTGCATCTTCATATCTTTTTTAGTTTTTGAGTTACAGCGATTTTTGACTTTTTTTTAAGCTCAACTTTGAAAGCCCATAACTCAAAAACTAAAAGAGATATTGAAATGCGGTTTGAACGAGTGTATTTCTCGTGCGCTACTTAACTTGTACATGTATTTTGAAAATTTTGAAAATTTTTCAATTTTTTTCAAAAAATTTCTTCTTCAATATTTCAAAAACTTGAAAAGATAATGAAAATCTGAAAACGCCAGTGAATTTCTCTCGTAAAAATACATAGGTATGCAAATTTTTACAACATAATTCGCACGGATACATTTTTTATTACAAAGAAACGAAAAATGGCTAAAATTCGTAAAAACACCAAGGGGTACCCCTTAAGAAATTTTCAAAAGACGGCCATTTTCGATTTTTTGTAATAAAAAATGTATTCGTTCGAATTTTCTTCTAAAAATTTGCATACCTATGTATTTTCACGCGAGGAATTCACTGGTGTTTTCATATTTACATTATCTCTTCAACTTTTTGAAATATCGACAAAAGAAAATATCGAAAAAAATTGAAAAATTGAAATTTTTTCAAAATACATGTACAAGTTAAGTAGCGCACGAGAAATACACTCGTTCAAACCGCATTTCAATATCTCTTTTAGTTTTTGAGTTATGGCGTCTTAAAGTTGAGCTTTAAAAAAAGTAAAAAATCGCTGTAACTCAAAAACTAAAAGAGATATTGAAATGCGCTTTGAACGAGTGTATTTCTCGTGCTCTGAACTATATAGAACCATATAATAAAAATTTTGACTCTGAACTGGTTCAACCAGAAATTCACATCTGCATGTTTATATGTCAAAATTCAGGTCATTCTTGGCCATGGCAGTTCTGCAATAGCAGATCCTAATAAACTACACATTTTAAGCCGTTAAGTACAATAACCAGTTGTCAAATCACAACTACCAAAAAAAAAAGAAAATTTTATTTACTTTAAATAGGAATTTTAATTGAATAACTGTTCAAAATTGCCCCCATTTACCTGTAAACAAAAGCCTAAACGATTATAAAATGAATTTATAGCATTATTTATTTGCTCTGGAGGAATGTCATGCGATGCAACACTAATTCTACGTTTTAATTGTTCTACGCTCATTCTACCACCATTATAACCTTGGTTCGGGTGACGTCACAATATGTTAAGAGATGTGCCTTAACACGCTCGGCCGCCGCACCTGTACCACTATACTATTTACACACATTTTTTATTTGTTTTGACTTTCTTATGACTAAAATATATATGCAATTTACATTCATTTAAAAATAAATTGATCAATTTTACAAGGACCTATACATTTAACATTTCTTTATTTGATTAATGATCACAGTCCTGGGGAAGTTCTATGTACGTCCATCAGCTGCGCCTTCTATCAAACCAGTCAGTCTTATTTGATAAGTAAATATATGTGGGTAATAGAGTCCGGGTCGTATTCCTGACCGATGTCACTGTTGTCTATGTGTGTGTGTAAGTGAATAAATGATTCCCGCACTCTCCACCGCGCTCGTCGTGGCACTGTAGTCGTTCGTGACGAGGGTGTTTCTAGCAATTCATCAGATGTTGGGACTTTCGCACTTTTCACTTTACAACAAGATACGCTCATGTTTGTTATTCATTCCTGTAGCGTGGAAACTTTGCAGAATGGGGCATTTTTCACATAAATATGTTGTTGAGAGAGGTGACATCCATTCATGAATTAGTGTTTGTATTTCAAACTGCAAAGATTTTTAGCTACCTGAAATTTGAGATACAATGACTGCTATGTAATTAACTAGCAGTTGATTAACTTTATAAAATAAAATAAATAAATATATCATCACGTCTTTTACTCATTACTGGGTGTGGTACTCTGCCTAAGCAGATCTCGGTAAGTGATATATTTTTTCGCGTGAAGTGCGATTACCAGCCGTCAAATCACGGCTCCCAAAGATATTACTGGTGGGGGAGCCACAGGGGTAGATTTAAATTGGTGAAAATTGTTGATCGGCTGTGGGGATCGAACCAGGGTTCTCAAGATCCACAGGCTGACTCGATACCACTGAGCCATCTACCCCATTAAATTAAAATGTTGCTATAGTTATTTTTTACGACCGGGAGTAAAAGTGGCTTTGGCGTGAAAATAATACATTTTAGTATATTGTGCCGTTGTTAAAAGCAACGGAAATAAAATAAATTTTTTATGTCATTACCAACAACGATGAAAGAAATATGCTAAGAGAACAAAAATAAAACAAAATTCTATATTTTTTCATTAGTAAGAATTAATATTTGTTTTGAATATTGGAGCCGAGGAAAAATAGTATATACACCTCGTGAGAGATGGGCACTTTTCTCGTTTGGTGTGTAATATACTATTGTATATTAAGGGTAGAAAGTAAGACATTTCTTCACAAGATATACATATAATTTTTCGTAACACATGCACAAGAAACACGTTCTTATTCCCTAATTTTAGAGAGAGAAACACTGCTTTTCTCCCCTAGGTAGCATGTTTCTCTCCCTAGAGATTACGATTATTAGCTGTTTGCGGCGTTTCCTAGGTAACTAGTTAATCAACCAATATTTGACATTTGTCCCGATAAGACAGTAATTTTTGTCCACTTGTTACGAAAAGTATAATATGCTTCACGGGAGGGCGCGATTATCCCGTGTGTGAAGTTGGCAAACCTCGACTTCACACGCGGGAATAATCGCTTGTTTCCCTCCCTCGATGCATAACATACTATTGTTATCTACCTTTATCAGAAATACATTAATAATTTGTGGGGCACAGTAGTATCAAGAACCCGGGTTCGATCGCCATAGCCGATAAACAATTTTCATCACATTAAAATGATCTCTGTGGCTTTCCCGCCACTAACGTCTTTGGAGGCCGTGATTTGACGACTGGTAGCCGCAATTTACGCGCATAAGGATATACTTACCGAATGTAAAATAATTACAGTAGAGCCCCGATTATCCGAACTAATTGGGACCGGACCTAGTTCGGATAATCGAAAGTTCGGATAACCGAAATGCAATATTTTTCGTGGTTTCAAAGAAAAAAAATTATTGCACAAAAAAATATGTCGTAAAAATCGAAATATATTCTCAAAACCAAATATAATAAGTATGAAATATTTATCAAAAGTATTCCGCATAATTTATTTTATGGCTTCGGTTGCATAAAACTGTCTATCTTCAATTGGCGAACGGTGGCTACACGTTTTTGAGCGGCCAAATCTCGCAAACGTTCGGATAACCGAGTGTTCGGATAAATGGATTCATCGTTCGGATAATTGAGGGTTCGGATAACTGAGGTTCGGATAATCGGGGCTCTACTGTAGCAATTAAATAGAAGTTTTGAAAAAATCGCGCGTTTGTAAAACATTGTCCAGTTCAGTTAAAAAAAAAGTTGCCTGTAGTCGGTAGATGCTCTTCTGCTCTTGTCCGTGGCGTCTCCATAAAACTCAACTAATCACGTTTTATTGGAAAAGTTGTTCCAAGTAGCACGTGGGGCCCAACAGTTATAAAATAGGCAGACACTGAACAATGCTACTCTGCCTCCGGAAAGGAAATTACAAAGGATTTTATTTTCATATTCTATTTTTTACATTTGCTCACTCAAGTCCTAATTTTTGGAAAACATAATTCTGTGTTTTAAATAGCACCAGTGCCAATATTTTCATTCCGAAATAAATATGAAAGTAAAAGTATGTAAATAATTATATATTTATTAGTTGCGTTAAATAAACAAAATATAAAAATTAATTAAACTCAGATTTCATTAAGATTTGGTAGGATAAAGGATGTATTAATTAAATATTTATGATAGCCTTGACATAGAATATTTTAATGGTAATTCCAGTTTAAAATTAAATTTCATTCATAATTACCCAACGAAGTTACGAATTATTAAATCAATAATTAAACAGTTTTAATTACATTTTTGTTGTTATTGAACCTATAAATAAATGACGCTCGTAGCAGAATCGAAAAAAAAACCTTTCCATTAGCATTGACAGCAGCAGTCGGCAAAAATAAACTAAAAGTCTTGAAATAGAACGTCTGACAAGCAGTACAATAATTTCCTTGGAAGAAAAACGACTCGGCACGGTTTTCCATGTGACCCTTTCAATGGCTGCCTTTTAGTTTGGCTTTTCACTGAGCCCACAATAAAATAAAGCGGACAAATGGAAAGAGATGCCGCCGCGCCGTGAAAGACGAAAAGTAGAAAAACTGAAAATCGACGCTTGAATGACAAACGTACCGTCACTCTAAAAGGGATCCCTACCTACCTACGATGCAGAAACAAGCTTCAAGCTTTCAATGTACAAACAGTCAAAGCTACAAAATATAAATGCTTCGGTTACTCGCAAATTTAAATGAAAGAGTATTTATTATTTGATATACGTTAACAAAGATAAAATATCTGATGTGGACACCACATGACTTCCTTGTACCCGTATTAAACTATAGATATTTTTTTAATTGCACATATTTCACATTAAATCTTTTATTTTTTGTTCTATTCCAAGCAAACTTAATTTAGAAAAAAATCAAAAAATATATAATATTTAAATTTAGATATCTCGTTTATGCAAAAAGCTAATATAAAAATTCTTAATGTGCTAGACGCAGAATTTAATTCTCTAAAACTTTTATTTGCAGCATTTATTTCTAAAATTAAAATAATACCATTTTTTTCAAGGAAAATTGTTACTAGCTTCATGTAATGTGTCACTTCCGGTTAGTCTATTTGAACCAAAATCTATTATGTTATTTCCATTGATATAGTAGTCTTATATACCAAATTTGGAAAGTTTTAAATTATATTTGAATATAGTTTTTCATGAAAATCTATTATAGGCTTCAAGTAAAGTACCACTTCCGGTAGTTGTATAATGACCAAAAAGGGAGGTGCACAACTAGATGTTATAACAGTCCTAAATATAAAGTTTCAATTTTCTACGGTTTACCGTTTTTGAGTTATGCGAGATACGTACGTACAGACGGCATGACGAAATTAGTCAAAATGGATTCAGGGAGGGCCAAAACACCTGAGAACCGAAAATTTTCGCGATTACAATACTTCCTTTACTTCGTACAAGGAAGTAAAAATGAATTAAATAATATACAGGGTGTTTCACAACTTAGAGCAAAAAATTAAAGGGTGTTCTGTACGACGTGCTGATCATGAAACAAAATTATTTTTTTTTAATTCGAAAAATTAAGGGTTGTTAACCTAAAACATTTTTTGTAGTACTACACTGGATTCGCTTTCCTATTAAACACAAACAATGAAGTAGGTATCAACTACGAAAGAATAATTACACAATTCAATTATTAGCAGTTATTTATAATAGAATTTTATTTAATTAATAACTTTAACATAATCATCCACCCAGTGGCAGTGGCAACGAAATATTTTGGACTGGGAAACATGGAAAATAGTTTTGCGATTTAAAAAAAAATTCTTTTTGTTTTAAGATTGTATTTTTTTTTGTGTGAATCTTGTGCCACCAGTTATAACGGGTCATATTTTGAGTTTCTTTGTAAACGTAATTGCGGTGCATTTAATCGTTTAATACCGATCCCTTTAGTTTCAAATGAAAATAGTATAACGGTATATATTATTTAATGTATAGATTACAACGCAAAAATAATTTTGTATTGGTTTGAACTGTCGTGAAAAAATATAAAGAAAATGAGGAAAATATAATTTTCCTTGAGTTTAATTACTACCACAATTTAGTAACGTCTGGATGTGTCATTTGCTTCTTAAAATCCAATTAATTCTTAATGGCAAGTATTTAAAAATTTAAAAACAATTTATGGTCCTAAAAGAAATATAAATGGTACCGCATAATTTTGCCTAATATAATCCAGTCGCAAGTCTATCCGGTGCTAATTGAAAGTAAACATCACCAGTAATGAACTTGCTGGAACCAATGTCTGTCCCCTCTGCTTTTCAAAGCCACCCTCGCAAAACAATTCTTTTGACGCCATCCTTTGACTTGACTATCGGGAATTCTCTTTTTAACCCAGTGGTTTCCAAACTTTTTCTCTCAGCGGCCCCTGTTTTCCGTAAAAAATTGTAGCGCCCCCCTCATTTTTATAACAGCTTAACGTTAAAAATCGTAAATAATTTATTTTAAAGAATACAAAAAAATGAGTACTATAAACAAATATTGTTATTATATAAGATATTTGTTATAACAAATCTTTTTCTTAACCTAAAATTATGTTTATTACAACATAATAATAGAACAAAATAATGTAACAACATTTATAAACGTAACATTGTAATAAGATTGGAAATTATAATTAATTTAAATTAGGCATATTTAAAACAATATAATGATAATTTTTGAGTGTGCTGAATGGGCGCTTGTTTTTTAGTTTCTCGAACCGGGGAGTCATTGAAGATATCGCCATTCGCAATTCTTTTCCAACGAATAATTGAGTTAGATATTTTGTCTTTAAAACAGCTACAGCGGAAAATCCTGTTTCACACAAATAAGATGTTACATACATACATACATACATAACATCACGCTATATCCCATTAAATGGGGTAGCACGAACCCGTCAACATTCTCATCCTGACACACGATACTCGATTCGACCACATTAACACTTCCTCCATACAAACTCTTTCTTTTCTCACAACCAAAATCCATCAACACGCAATAAACATTCATCCATTCGCTCCTGTACACTGCGCTTGTTTCTGAAGGTGATCTCCACACAATTGCAGGTAAACACTCGAAACACTCAGCCAATGAATCTAAAATCAAGAATCATACGCTTGTCTTCATTCATCATATTTATCCCGCAATTAATTCCTATCCTGACACACCACTTTTGCTTCAACCACATTCATAATTCTTTTCATACAAGCTCGTTTATTCTTCACGCTCAGAATCTTTCGCTCACGCAACAACCCTTCAATCATATTCATCCACTTGTTCCTAGGCCGTCCACGCAAACTTTCACCCTCAATTTCACCAACATACACCTGTTTCACCAATCTGTCATTCGACATACGTTCTACATGACCAAACCATCTCAACTGACTTATTCCCACTCTTCTTACAACATTCTTCCCAATCTTACATTCATCATACACCAATGTATTCCGGACACGATCTCTTCTACTATATCCACACACACCCCGCAAATATCTCATTTCCACAGCAGTTATACGCCGTTCATGTTTCTTCATCCATACCCAACATTCACTACCATACATCAACGTAGGCACAAACACACCATTATAAACACTCAATCGAGCATCTCTGGATACATTCACGTTCCGAGTAATAAGATGTTACGAAACGTAATAAAATTTCTAAGGCTTTGTTTGTTAAACTAGGGATATTTTACTGCGATTGCGAGTTAGAAACACGTTTGTGCCCCCAAGGGGGCGCGCCCCACAGTTTGGAAACCACTGCGTTTAACCAGTGAATCAAAATGCACCTCGACAAGAAAGAATTCTTCATTGAGTTTGTTAGAAAGATACAGCTGGTTACCGACTTGAACAGAGAACTGAAGTATTTTTCTATGTTTTATTCAAATATACATGTTTCATTTATAATAGTGTAACACAAGCTTTCATGCTATAAAAGTTTCAAACTAGTGGATATTTTATGAGGGTGTAGTGTCAAAACTAGGAGTTGTAAAATTTTGATATTAAACTTGAATTTAGCCGAGGTATCAAGTTTTTGATGTTTGATCGTAAAAGCCTTTTATTTTTTAATTTAGCAAATGGTACAAATAATACAAAGAACTTACAGCTATCAAAAGTAGCTTTTCAATACTTGATTCATACTTTTAAAACCTTTTAGTAAATATCTATACTTTACCGAATTCTATATTTGCAAAGATTTCTCATTCAACTACTGTTATGATTGATTAGAAACCGGCAGAAATTCGAACATGTATTACAGGAGTGTTCAATTTAAGGGGTAAGGCCACTCTAAAATTTTTTAAAAATGCATTTTTTTTTATTTGCTTAAATTATAGTTTATACCCTTAGGAATAAGGGATAATTAATTTAAATGCCGCGCGGAAGTATTTCAGAGGGAAAAAAGCATATATCTATTAGTACTAGTATTTATATATGACTCGAAACTTTAAACGCGTTTTTCTCGAAATCATATTTTCAAAATCAGGCGAAAAGAAATCTGAAATACTTAATTGATGGATCGTGCTGAATCTTTTTATTTCTTATTGTAGATATAAAATACTCAAAAACTACGGGGGCTTTTTTAAAAAGTGCTTCATTCGTTTTTTATGGTCGTTTTTATACAGAAATTTAGTCCCGAATAATGAACTTTTTTTCAAACGTGCGCCATTTTGTTAAAAATCAAAATTTTCAAAATCCAGCCCGTAGTTTTTTAGAGTATACATCAGAGATTAAGAAAACATATCCCTTTTTGATCCAGGTCTATTGCTGTTCCCGGAATGTTTTCGCCCGATTTGCCCTACGCGCCGAGAGGAGTCGCCATTTTTTTTAATTTCTGACGACAATTTTGAATATTTTCTTTAAAAAAAAATTTTAAATAAAGTTTAAAGAGCACTAAATAAAGATCCAAAAACAGTTCTTACGCAGCACGTTTAGATTTCGTTAAAAAAATCTTGAAAATGACCCTTTTTTTCCTTGTCTAGAGTGGCCTTACCTCTTAAGTGTGCCACCATTGTTATGGGGTAGGTGACTCAGTGGTATCGAGTCGGCTTGTGGATTTGTGAACCTGGGTTCGATCTCCACAGCCGATAAACAATTTTCACGACGATTAAAATACTGTGGCTCCTTCTGTACTAACATCTTTGGAGGTCGTGATTTAACGGCTGGTGACCGCACTTTACGCGAAGAAATATATATCATTTACAGAGATCTGTTACGGCAGAATGCCACACCCAGTAATAGGTAAAAGGCGTGGAAAGTTAAACAACAATATCTATTTAATAAGGAGCAAAAGATGTTGTTTCTTTCAGTTGTTCTCAAACTACGCGATACAACTTTTTTATGTTAAATGGGAATATACTGGGTATTTCAAAATTATTGTAGAAAAATGTAATCGTATATATTATTTGATGTATTGATTACAACATTAATTTCGAACAAAATTAATTACCCATTTTGCGTTCCACAGGACTGATAAATTACAGTGATGAATAATAGTATATTATGGAACAAGTTTTATAAACGTTTCTTTACTTACGAGTGTATAAAATACAAGTATTTAAAGAGTTTATAAATTTTTTTTACGATTGCAAATTAAAGACAACAACAAAATGTAAAGTTTTCTAAATCAATAATAAATATATCATCACACCTTTTACCCATTACTAGGTGTGGCACTCTGTCGTAGCAAATCTCAGTAATTGATATATTTCTTCACGTGAACTCCGGTTACCAGTCGTTAAATCACGCCCCCAAAGATGTTAATGGTCGGGGAAGCCATAGGGGTAGTTTTATCGTGATGAACATTGTTTGTTATCTGTAGGAATCGATTTATAATTTATTTTTTTCTGGTTCAATCCCCACAGCCGACAAACAATTTTCACCAATTTAAATCTACCCCTGTGGCTCCCCCTCCACTAATATCTTTGGGGGCCGTGATTTGACAGATGGTAACTTCACGCGAAGAAATATATCACTTACTGAGGTCTGCTTAGGCAGAGTGCCACACCCAGTAATGGGTATTATTAATTTATTTTTTATTTATATGAATGAAGATTAAGTTACAACTAACTTCACTCCGTGCTCAATATCTTAAGCTGTGACTGAAACAAAATAAAACTTATTCGTTCTTTGAAAACCATCTTGCAAATGTTCACAAAAGCAGATACAAGCTCATTTGCCACCCACGCATTTCTTATCCTGTCATGCACAGCTCGAGAAGAAAGAATATCACCCTATTTTCTTGTGTCACCCTGTCAGGGAGTGTTACCCTAAGGACATATAATTTTCCGCCAAGTTCACGTACGCTTATTGAGATACCTCTATTGTGCTTGGAAATTCGTCGCAGGGTGAAACTACCCCCTTTTTGTTACATTTCTACTCGGGACACTTTTCATTTTTTTTGGGAAAAACTTCGTTTTCCGATAGACATTTTTCGGTACATTACTCCTTTGAAATTTTCTTTTCTTCGTCCCCTTTATGTTGCGCGTAGTTTTCGGACATTCTTTGAGTTCTTTGTAAAAGTATCACATAGGTTAATGAAAAAATGTTTATTTCAATCAAGATCAGAATAGAGAATTCATAAATAATATTCGCAATTGATTAAACTCGCCAAGCGAATAAACATCAATATTTATTCATTTGAATGCATCCAGTTTATTGTTTTTTAATTTTTAAGGTTTTATTTATTTAATAATTTTGGAAATTATAAATGTTGGCGATGTTTGACAAAGACTGGTTCTTGAGTAAATAATGAGTGGATGTCTATTTAATCGAATATATTGTGGTGTTATGTATGTATAAAGTCGTGAGAGATTACAGAACATAGGATGTATTTTGCGTTGTAGTAAGTATATCAAATCATATATACTTTTAAATTTAATAATAAAATATCAAACTAAATACTTGTCTAAGTCTCACAAAATTCAGCCTCCAAGTCAACTTATGAGGTCATCGTCAGAGGCTGGCCAGCACAGTTAGTAACCATAGACGCGTTTCACTCTTATTAGTAGGGTTGTGCCGTGGTCAATTGACCGGTCAATTGACTGGTAAATTGACTAAAAATATTTGACAGCCAAATAAAACGGTCAAATAATCTAAGTGACATCTGTTGTTCAATAGAAATAGTTACTTACTATTATTACATGAATATATCTAGTTTGGTATTCTGGGTTCTGGAGAATTTGCTTACTTTACTTTACAAATAAAATAAATACATATCATTTCATTTCATTACGTCTTATACTTTATTTTCCCCTTTATTTTGAATTTAATGTGGTTTTGTTTATTAGTTGTTGTTGGTTTTTCATTTTCAGTAATATTGGATGTAGTAAACAGTACTATATAAATAAATTACAATTTTAATTGTGATTTTTATTAAATGTTTCTTAGTCAATTGACCGGTCAAATAGTCGGTCAATTGACCGAAAAATATTTGACTGGTCAAATGCACAACCCTACTTATTAGAGCTCATCAGTATGGTATAACCCACTCCTTCACCTAGAACAGTGGTTCCCAACCTTTTTTTAATCGTGACCCTTTTTAGTTTTTTAAAAATGTTCGCGATCCCCCTTTCGCATATTTGATCAATAAAAAAAAATAAAAGGTTTGACAAAATATATTTTAGGACTTAGTGGTTATATTTTTTCTCCTCAAAAAAGCCAAGGCGACCCCCCCAAAAAAGCTAAAGCGACCCCCTTGTGGGTCGCGACCCACCGGTTGGGAACCGCTGACCTAGAACAAAGTTCATATGAAGGAGCTGTATGACGAAGAACTGTGCCAACAGAGAATGTGAACTTTGTTCTAGGTGAAGGAGTGGGTTATACCATACTGATGAGCTCTAATAAGAGTGAAACGCGTCTATGGTTACTAACTGTGCTGGCCAGCCTCTGACGATGATCTCATAAGTTGACTTGGAGGCTGAATTTTGTGAGACTTAGACAAATGTTTAGTTTTATATTTTATTATTAAAGCTAGTTTCACCAAGTGAGCATTTAAAG
Source organism: Pterostichus niger (assembly GCA_947425015.1). Classification (NCBI taxonomy): domain Eukaryota; kingdom Metazoa; phylum Arthropoda; class Insecta; order Coleoptera; family Carabidae; genus Pterostichus; species Pterostichus niger. The sequence continues at coordinate 32,896,379 of OX380345.1, forward strand.
ACAATTAATTTTGTCTTTGTTGTTTTTTTACATTTAAATTTGTTTATAATAATTTTGAGACACCTGAAACAGTGAAATTCTAGTAGTGTAAGAGTTTGTAATACTTGTGAAATAAGACTGAGAACTTCTGCAAATGACCTGAGCTAACCACTCTCCTCATCTTAAGATATCCTACCTCTCCTGCTTCTATATGCGTAAGCTAATTCCGTCCGTCTATTTCCGGGTACGCGTGTGACGTATTTCCGTTCTGCTGTCATGTCACGTTCACGTACCCCGTCAGCACAGCGCGTGGCGTGACTGCGTGACGTGACATGTCGTGACGCCTGCTTGTCTGTCTCTCTGCTGTCGTGTCGTGTCGTGTTGTCATCGACGACTCTGGCTGACAACACGATGTACCTACTTTACTCTCTCCTTCCCTGTCCCTCCTCCGAGTAAGATCCTTTAATGACATTATACGCGTAGGCTTACATAGCGATAATGCCACTTTAGATAAGTGATTGTCATCTACCGTGGGAAATAGGTAATTATAGCGATGGAATATTTACTTACTACAGATGCCAGTTGAGGAGATTATGAAGTAATGATCGCTGAAATAAGAAACTCAATATTTTTTACTTTACTAGCTTTAACAGGGTGGCGACTAACCTGGAAAACCGGGAAAAGTCAGGGAATTTTATATTTCTGGAAAAGTCAGGGAAAAGTCAGGGAATTTTATATTTCTGGAAAAGTCAGGGAATTTTATTCCATGTCAGGGAAAAAAGTTTTTTGTTCTTTAAATTTTTTAATTTAATTTTAGAAAAATAACTACAAACTTTTATTTCAAAATGTATTTAGTTATTTTTAGATTTTATTGGCAGAATACCCTTTATTAGATAGATAGTATACCTTTATTGGCAACAAATACCCTTTATTGCTTCTTAAGAGTGAGAACCGCCATCTATGAAAATATAACCGAAGGATGTTTACTAATTGAAAACTGTTTTGTTTTGTCTAACGTTTCTACCGCGCTATGTTTTTTCTGTATGCAATATTTAAGGTTGTGTCTTTGCCTGTTTAGAAACACAAATTGATTTTGCTTTTACTATAAATTTAATAAAAAAAACAATTATATTACAATATATGATATAATATATGAAATGTAACCATAAATTCATAAATAAGTCAATATTCTAGAAGTCAGGGAATTTTTTTACTTAATCAGGGAAAAGTCAGGGAATTTATTAATGTTACTTGAATCGCCACCCTGTTTAAATCTCGACATCTTGTACTTACAATTAGATATATACATCTGTGTCTCAGTGACTTTGAATTGAATTGAATGTGAATTGTATAACTAATTGAATCTGAAGTTGTTTGCAGCTGAACACAGCTATTATTGATGCAGGATATTATTTGTTTTGTGTCCACAGACATGATCTATTGCGATAATAATAATAATAATAATAATATGACTTTATTCCCAATAGAAATCTAATTACAGGGAACAGCAAAATATAAGTAACAAGAAAACAAAAAAAAATTAAATAAGTTACTAACTTTAAAATGGGGTAGGTGGCTCAGTGGTATCAAGTCGGCCTGTGGATGTTGAGAACCCTGGTTCGATCCTCACAGCCAACAAACAATTTTCACCAATTTAAATCTACCCCTGTGGCTCCCCCTCCACTAACATCTATTGGGGTCGTGATTTGACGCCTGGTAATCGCACTTCATGCGAAGAAATATATCACTTACCGAGATCTGCTTAGGCAGAGTGCCACACCCAGTAATGGGCAAAAGGCGTGATGATATATTTATTATATATTTATATTAATACCAATAATCAGATAAACAGCATCAACCTTAAAGAACGCGAGTTCAGCAACGATGCGCGTGGGGAGAATTTGGATGAGTGCCCAGGATAGAAAAATAATAGGCATTTTTGTATTAAGAGCGTAAAGTGATTCATTGTTACTCGAGCACGAAGGCGAGAGCTGCAATAGTGCAAGAGAATAAGTAAAGTCAAGTTCCAATGACAGATGCTGGAAGCTAACTTCAGCCCGTGGTTAATACATCATTTGTTAATTTCATGCCGTGACTAAAAAGTTTGAAACAATAATTTGCCAACATGTGATTAAGATGTTAAGTAGCGTCCTGGAAAGCAGGGTTCGTAAATATCATGATATTTATAATAAATATCAAAATATCTGATATATAGGATATATATCAGATAAATATCACTTATTGGATATTTATTTTTTAATTTTAGTTTTTGTACACATTTAGAAAAACTGAAAAATTCGAAAAATTTCACTTTTCCGGAGGCTATATCTCAAAAACTAAACAAGATATGGAAATGCGCTCAACGGCGTTGAATTCCCCGTGTCCGAATTGACTTATAAGCAATTTTCATACAATTTTATGCAATTTAATATTTTTTATTATTTCCTAAGGGGTACCCCTTTGGTTTTTTCAGATTTTAATTCAATTTTCCCAAAAATCCTTAATCGTAGGATTATTAAAACGAAAATTTACATACATATGTATTTTGACCCACTGAATCCAGTGGTACAATCTTCAAATGCATATGACTTCTGGTTTTCGAGAAAATGTTAAAAAAACGCTTTTTGCGATTTTTTTGGCGGAAAATTGAAAAAAAATAAAAATCGCTGAAACTATGTTTATAAGTTAACTGAAGCACGAGAAAATTAATGCCGTTGACCGCGTTTTCATATCACATTTAGTTTTTGAGATATAGCCTCGGAAAAGTAGAAAAACTGAAAAATTCGAAAAATTTCACTTTTCCGGGGGCTATATCTCAAAAACTAAACAAGATATGGAAATGCGCTCAACGGCGTTGAATTCCCCGTGTCCGAATTGACTTATAAGCAAATTTTCATACAATTTTAAGCAATTTAATATTTTTAATTATTTCCTAAGGGGTACCCCTTTGGTTTTTTCAGATTTTAATTCAATTTTCCCAAAAATCCTTAATCGTAGGATTATTAAAACGAAAATTTACATACATATGTTGTGTTTTGTAATTTGTTTTATAATCATTGTTGTTTTGTAATTGGTTTATATAATAATATTTGACTACCCAGGTTACGTATATAGTTACAGTTTTGTTGATAGATTTTTACTGTCAAAAAAATAAAATCATTTAAAACTAATCTTTTCATTATTCTTTAATGAACTAAATTAATTATAAAATATATTATATTGGATCACGTCGGGGTCACCAATATAATATATTTTATAATTAATTTAGTTCATTAAAGAATAATGAAAAGATTAGTTTTAAATGATTTTATTTTTTTGACAGTAAAAATCTATCAACAAAACTGTAACTATATACGTAACCTGGGTAGTCAAATATTATTATATAAACCAATTACAAAACAACAATGATTATAAAACAAATTACAAAACACAACACATATGTATTTTGACCCACTGAATCCAGTGGTGCAATCTTCAAATGCATATGACTTCTGGTTTTCGAGAAAATGTTAAAAAACCGCTTTTTGCGATATTTTTGGCGGAAAATTGAAAAAAAATAAAAATCGCTGAAACTATGTTTATAAGTTAACTGAAGCACGAGAAAATTAATGCCGTTGACCGCGTTTTCATATCACATTTAGTTTTCGAGATATAGCCTCGGAAAAGTAGAAAAACTGAAAAATTTGAAATATTTCACTTCTCCGGAGGCTATATCTCAAAAACTATTTGATATTTTTATATAATGGATATATATCATTGCAAAAATATGACGATATATATCAAAATAAATATCATGATATATATCGATCGATATATATCTTCGAACCCTGCTGGAAAGTAGTAATATTTTAATAACAGGAGTAAAAAAATATTTATGAATTATTGGGATTAAATTATTATAAAATAAAAATTAAATATAGTTTATCCATTTTACATGGTTAAATATAACGATATCAAATGATTTGTGTTTTAGTTAATTAAAAAAATAAACAAACATGTATAAAATAAAATATAATACACGACAAAATCATGTGCATAAATTCATTAATTTGGAAATTTATACGAGTGTGATTTGAATTAAATAATTAACTATTTTCCAATGTAATAATCCAATTAAAATGATGTTTTTATTGAATAAATCTCGCCTCCCGCAAATATAAAGTCTGAACGCATTCGGATAATATTTACGACTGCGATGAGGTGATATACAACCGACGCCTGGCGTCCACGTTGGGTTCAAGAGCGCCGCAACGCGTCAGCATTCAGTGGCGGACTAGTGGGCGGGTCTTGGGACACTACAGCCCCACATTGTATGTGCATGGAAGTGAAAATGCGAACATAAACATTTTTCCACTCGTATTAACTTGAATCATGGAAATTTAAAGTGATTTACTAGCGAGCTCAACATACAAGCTTTAAGCTTTTAATGGAATGTGCAAAATGGAGGCTTTTATATGGAGATTCATTATTTTTCACTAGTTTTAATTACTTTTCAGTAAATTAATTTTTGGAACTTTTAGAATTACCTTCATTTACTTGATTTTCATTTGATGCAACTTTTATTTTTTATTTACCTCAACTAATTCATTTAAATTATTTACTTCCAAAGTAAATCAAACTTTTGACTGTAACGTTATATATGCTGTAATAGTTATTTACATTGCAAGACCGTTATACTGAAATTTACAGGCGAGCATAGAAAGGTAACGGGCGAGCGCTAGCGAGCCTGTTATCTGTGTGAGCCTGTAAATTTCAGTTAACGGTCGAGCATTGTACAATGTTTTATGTGCATTTGAATCACAATATATGTATATTTAATAAAATTAATTGCAATAGTATAACGCAATAACTAAAATGTTAAATCAAGGTAGACTTTGAAAATCTGACAGATTTTGTTTAATCAAAAAATATTTAAGTGTCAAACGTTTAAAATTAGATATGTTGTCATGATAACCAATGTCAACAGCCCGTTATAATTTTTACACGGGCTAGCACATTATAAGTCTCGTAACCCCTAGAGACAGAGTTAATTAAACAGTTCATTACGATTCAAATGTACGTAAAATAAATTAAATTGATTCGTATTTGTTACTTTAAATATAGGGTGATAAAATGACATCAAATCGTGCCATAAATAGAAGTCATAATTGACATCTAAAAATGCTAGTGATTGTTCATCTCAAATTGATGGTCGATGAAAGCCATATCATTTAATTATTAAAATAATCAATAAGATACAAAATTATAAAATTTAAATTAATCACAATTGACGAATAAATAAATAAATATATTATCACGCCTTTTACCCATTCCTGGGTGTGGTACTCATTTGTAGTAGTTTTCGGTAATTGATGTATTTATTCGCGTGAAATGCGGTTACCAGCTGTCAAATTATGGCTCCAGAAGATGTTAGTGGAGGGAGAATCACAGGGGTAGTTTTAATGTGGTGAAATTTTTTTGTCGGTTGTGGGAATCGAACCTACCCCTCACAATTGACGAATAAATAAATATATCATCACGCCTTTAACCCATTACTGGGTGTGGTACTCATTTGTAGTAGATTTCGGAAATTGATGTATATATTCGCGTGAAATGCGGTTACCAGCTGTCAAATTATGGCTCCAGAAGATGTTAGTGGAGGGAGAATCACAGGGGTAGTTTTAATGTGGTGAAAATTGTTTGTCGCCTGTGGGGATCGAACCCAGGTTCTTAAATTCACAGAGCCGACTCGATACCACTAATTCATAACGAAAAATGTGACATTTTTTTAAATCACTCAATATATTTATTATGAAATTAGAGTTATTCTGTCATGTTTGTTGTCAATAGTGTATCGAAAATCTAAACTAATTAAACATAGTAGTCAAATGAATGATTGCATATTAAGCACATTCATCGCATAGATCTAAATCGCTAAATTCTCTCTTTTGAGTAAGCTCGCTCACCTATGCAATTGCGGATAAGACACCATGGTATATTGTAGTAATTACCGCACGCCACTGGTATTCGTGGGGGCAGCGGGGCAACTAGGTACAAACCCGGGAGTACGTCACACCGCATGACCACTTTAATTACATACAATCGACATCCGGAACCCCTGAATCCAATCCTGGACTTACCGCAACCAACCTCTCACTTTGACCCCTTTGCTCAACCCACTCTGACGCTCATGCACTGCGGAAGATAGGAAGAGGCATTGATCTAATTATACACAAACATACAGCAAGAAAATATTGTATAGTTGAATTTTCTTCAGATGAACATTCCTAACTAGATTTTGATTTGTGGGTTGTCCAATGGGGCAGTGAACAAAATTAAGATAATTATTCAACTTAAAATAAAATAAATAAATATATCATTACGCCTTTTAGTCATTACTGGATGTGGCACTAAGCAGATATCGGTAAGTGATATATTTTTTCGCGTGAAGTGCTGTTACCAGCCGTAAAATCACGGCCCCAAAAGATATTAGTGGAGGGGGAGCCACAGGGGTAGATTTAATTTGATGAAAATTGTTTGTCGACTATGGGGATCGAACCAGGGTTCTCAAGATCCACAGGCCGACTCGATACCACTAAGCCACCTACCCCAATTTAACCTGGACAAAAACAAAAACTAAAACAGTGACTTTATTAAGAGTTTTGATCAGGGTTGGCATATTTTAACCATTAATTAATACGAAAGTAAAATTGGTCTGGTCAAAATTTTTTTTTATGGGGTAGGTGGCTCAGTGGTATCGAGTCGGCCTGTAGATCTTGAGAACCCTGGTTCGATCCCCACAGCCGACAAACAATTTTCATCAAATTAAATATACCCCTGTGGCTCCTCCACCACTAATATCTTTGGAGGCCGTGATTTGACGGCTGGTAACCGCACTTCACGCGAAAAAATAGATCACTTACCGAGATCTGCTTAGGCAGAGTGCCACACTCAGTAATGGGTAAAAGGCGTGCTGATATATTTATTTTATTTTATTTAAAATTAAATTTTGGCCAGTGGTGAATATCAATATTATCCTCATTTGAGGTAGATGGTTCAAGTCGGCCTATGAAGAAAACCCGGGTTCGATTCTCACAGCCGACAAACAATTTTCACCTCTCTCCCATAACATCTTCGGGAGCCATGAGTCGACGGCCGGTAACCGCACTCCACTCGAATAAATATATCACTTACTGAAATATGCTACAATAAAGTGCCACATTTAGTAATAGGTAAAAGGCGTGATGATATATTTATTTTATTCGGCATATGTCCTACGTGCCCAAACCGTCTCACATTCACTCTTCGAACAATAAAGTATTCCGTCAAATTTCGAACCTCAAATACATTCTAATTTTTCTTCTCTCGATCATTAGTAACAAAAGAGGGCCAGACAGGAAATCCCATTGTTACTATTCGTCGTAACTAGAGCGGCAAATGTAGAAAAATTGAGCATCTTGTTAGAAAACAAACGCATATCGGCATCGCTTCACTGACATTAAACATCTGACATTATAATAGCGAGGGGAGAGTATCCCTACCACAGCTTAACGAGAGTAGGGGGAAGCTTTAAGGGAATAAGCTCCGGATTCATATTTTAATTGGTTTTCAACAGCACCTGTTGGTGAAATAAGTAAATCTACACGTGCGAAACTATCGTAATTGGAAGGAACTAGAATTCACATTTTCCTCACGAAACTGTTTCTACAAAATACAAAAGCTATTATCTAAATATTTCCGTAATTGTGGTTGGTTAGAAGTTCATTTCTACACTCCGATCAAAAATGTTCATTCCATAAATAAATAAATATATCATCACGCCTTTTACTCATTACTGGGTGTGGCACTCTACCGAAACAGATCTCGGTAAGTGATATATTTCTTCACGTGAAATGTAGTAACCAGCAGTCAAATCACGGCCCTCAAAGATATTAGTGGTGGGGGTAGATTTAAATTGGTGAAAATTGTTTGTCGGCTGTGGAGATCGAAGCAGAGTTCTCAAGATCCACAGGCCGACTCGATACCACTGAGACTCCTACCCCATATTATTATTAATATTAATGTTAGCTTTAATGTAAGCTTAAAATAAAGATGGCTGTTCTGATAGCTAGCAATCAATATGTAAATCATGTAATCACGTGATAATAATTGAATGTATAATCAGTGAATATAGGTGTGATTCGATACGTTGATAACGACGGTGGTGCCCTCTCGTCAGGGGAAACGGAAGCTAATTATGCCTGACGTGAGTAATCGGCTACATCCGCTTGTGCTGTATTCCCACTTCCCAATTCCGGGGAATTCTAAGCAGCAGACAGCAAGGTGCATTGTTCGCTGGCGGCGCGGTGGTAATAAGTCATTCGGGTGATTGATCGGGAACTTATCGCTAAATGAAATCTTATTTCACACTTCGCGGAAGTACACCAAGCGAACTGAAGATGGAATTCTTTAACGTGAATAATTTCAATCACATGTTTAGCTAATTTCATGCTTGTTGAGGGCCTGACTGACGACCATTAGGTCGTGGGTTCGGGTCCCGCCTGTGGCGGCCATACAAAAAACATATCGACATATGACCTGAGTAGTTGGTCCGATATATAAATTTAAAAAAAAATAATATTAACAAATTTCATTTTATTTCATTTCATTCTTACTAGTTATACATGCTGTTAATAGTCTTTAAATTTTTACAATCCCATTAAATCGTCTTTGGAATCACGTTAATACACATTAAATCACATTGAATAACATTAAATCATCTTTAGAATATACTTAGATAACAAAATTTTTTTGCACCTCAAAAATTTCCCCAAAGAACGCCAACACTTTTTAAATCATAAAGTTTGAATATCTAAACGATTCTTCGATAGAATACAAAAAATATTGAATTAGAAGTTGATTTTGTAAGTGCAAATGTCGGTAGTCACATACTTGACTAGGTCTTAATTAGAATACCTCTCTTATCTGCGGGTCGAATTAATATCCCCACAAAATATTGGTTATGGGCTATTTATTAGAATAATAAATCAAACAATAGTTCTTAATTATCTTGGAATTTTAGGTTCTTAGATAATATTTTCTATTTAATTTGTTTGAACAAATTTAGTTATCGTAAATAATGACATCATTATTATGTATTAGGGCCAATTAACTATTAGGGCCAACATTTAAAAAAAAGTCCATGCTTAGGGTGGGGGGGTTCATGACCCTCCCCATGCTGGACCCGCCTCTGATTTTTCACCAGTCTTTCATTAATTTATGTACCTCAATCTCAATAGTAGAATACAGACGATAATTTTCAAAACAACCTATTTTAGAATTAATAAATTTCAGTTATAACTGAAATCACTAAATGATAATAATGCGGGACAGTAAAGTGTGACAGTGTGTAAAGTATAAATATGTCATAGACAGATCTGTCAAATGCATACATTGTTCAAATGACGCAATAACCAACCTTATTTTTATTTGTTTCATAAGAAAAGTTTGACAACTATTCGCTAAAAAAACTAAAGAGTGTTTCGAGCTGCTTGCTTGTTCATAGATTCTCGTTTTCTATTTGGTTTATGTTCGTGCGAACGCCTTGTGTTATTTACACTGATGCAGTTGTTGTAGAGTTTCAGTTTCAGCAGCGTTGTCGAATCATTTCTCGCGAGATACACTCGTTGATGGTTGCTCTACTTTCAGTTCTTACGTTATGTAGTGTAACGTTGCGCTACATCTACTTTACTTATTTACGTTACGTGATAGTGGTGCACGGACGTTGACCACTTTTGTTTTTGTCTTTGTATTTGGTTCCCAGGAGAGTTGTCGAGGAACTAATCATTTATAAGATGTTCCACTGATGTAATTTTATTTCCAGTTAGTAATAAGAGTAATGCACATACAAAAATTTAAAAAGTGGTAAGCTTAAATTGTTGAATAATGAACATTATACAACAACAAAGACAAAATTAATTGTCATCCAACACTTGGTGAATTTTGTCTTTGTTGTTATTTAAATTGCTATTGCGTAGCTTTCCCTTTTTTTCGGTAGATGGCATGACCAGTTTCACAAAACTTCTCATGTCTTCTTACTAGTTTGTTAGATATCTTATTCTCTGCTGGCACAGTTCTTCGTCACCAGCTTCTTCACATGAACTTTGTTCTAGGCGAAGGAGTAGGTTATACCATACTGATGAGCTCTAATAAGAGAGAAACGCGTCTATGGTTACTAACTGAACTGTGCTGGCCAGCCTCTGACGATGCCCTCATAAGGTGACTTGGAGGCTGAATTTTGTGAAACATAGCCAAGTGTTTACTTTATATTTTTATTAGAACATTATACTATAAGTGAAGTGATGTAAGTTATTATATGATGTGCTGATCAAAGAAGAAAAAGATTTTTTTTTAATTCGCATATTAAGGGCGCTTTACCTTAAGTAAACATTTTTATTACTACTGGTTTTGATAGCTTTTTCTATTATTAATAATTATAAACACTAGATTAATCAACTTATTCAGTATACAACATGAGATAAATGACTGTTTGTAGTGTTGATCAGTGGCACTAAAAATGTACATTTCAAGAAGTATGTTATTAATTATAAACGCTCTGTATAATGACATTTACATAATATACACCGTTTTATTTTACAGTAGCAGCTTTTCTACAATCAGTAGCAGTTGCATATACAGGGTGTTTCACAACTTATGATAGGTACTTATTTTAACACTGCATGTAGTATACAATCATTATAAAACAATGAATTTTTAAAAATTCGCAAAATTAATTTCATTTTACATTTTTAATGCCACTGATTTGAGCATTATTTCTATTGTGTTAATAATTAAATTATAATTATAACACTAATAATATGCATTTATCTGATTTTGTATAATGAATAAATGGAGTATTGTAGTGTTTATAATTATAATTTATTTATGAACACAATAGAAATGACTTTCAAACCAAAGGCACTAAAAATGTTTACTTCATGTAAAGTGTAATACTTGTAACATATAATGTTTAGTTTAATGCATACTATTTATTTATGCTACTCAGTCCAACAGGGACTAAATCTCAATTACAGTACAGGGCCGGACTCACCGAGCCGCAATATGGTACCTCATATAATTTTAGCTTGAGTGGGATTCAAACTCGGGTTCTTCGGACTCGAATTCCGTATTGCTATCCACACCACCGTACTGACGGACTATAGAAATTATAACGTTTTAAAATATTGAAGTGTCAAATATTTTGACAAGCCAAGTGTTTCTTCTTCTTCTTCTGATGGCACTATAGCCCAAATCGGGCCTGGGCCTACCGGACACACCGAGCCGCAGTTTTTACACTGCCGTATTGCCGGTCTTCGTAGTCGAATGCTACATTATTTAAGGCGTATAAGTGACTAGCTTATAGCGCCCGAGTGTGATAAATACATGTAACCGTATTTTATATTTTTACGACAAATCACACATTGTCGACAGGCGGATTCGAACTGACGAACCTTGGTTCGGGTGACGTCACAGTATGTTAAGAGATGTGCCTTAACACGCTTGGCCACCGCGCCTGTTGTTTACTTTATATTTTTATGAACTTTTTTGCATAGTTAACAACGTTTTATGCAACTGAATGCATCAACTGATCCTTGTGGAATTTTCTTTATAAAAATATTGTAGTGAGTGTATGTAGATATTTTCTTTTTATTATTTTCCTAAATTTCATTAAAATGCAAATGTGAATTATGTAGATGCGGGTCTGTTGCTGATGCAGCATTAATAGATCAGGGTAGGTTTTGATATCGGTTGGGTTGGGTTGGGTTGGGTTGGTCTGGGCAGTGTAGGGGAGGGGAGGGGGTTAGGCTTTACTACATCTTGGCGTTGTGATGGTGATTACCCGAGGACTTTTCAAGTGGTGAGAATTTTTCAGGTCAACGACTACGAACTGTGGACTCGCTCTCGGTCAGAGGGAAATTGATTGAAATTGACTTGACGGCCACTTTTACCCGATGCACCCGATGCCATTTTCCATGCTTGTTCACTTGAATTATTTAAATTGTCTCGCACTACAACACTCGCAGGCAAAGGTGGACAACCCTTTTCTACTAAAATTTAATTGATTCTGTAACAGAAAACTTAAATTTAAATCGGTATAAATAACGTACTTAATCAAAAATAGTAATCAAAAATAGCAGGGTTCGAAGATATATATCGATCGATATATATCATGATATTTATTTTGATATATATCGTCATATTTTTGCAATGATATATATCCATTATATAAAAATATCAAATAGTTTTTGTGATATAGCCTCCGGAAAAGTGAAATTTTTCGAATTTTTCAGTTTTTCTACTTTTCCGAGGCTATATCTCGAAAACTAAATGTGATATGAAAACGCGGTCAACGGCATTAATTTTCTCGTGCTTCAGTTAACTTATAAACATAGTTTCAGCGATTTTTATTTTTTTCAATTTTCCGCCAAAAAAATCGCAAAAAGCGGTTTTTTAACATTTTCTCGAAAACCAGAAGTCATATGCATTTGAAGATTGCACCACTGGATTCAGTGGGTCAAAATACATATGTATGTAAATTTTCGTTTTAATAATCATACGATTAAGGATTTTTGGGAAAATTGAATTAAAATCTGAAAAAACCAAAGGGGTACCCCTTAGGAAATAATTAAAAATATTAAATTGCTTAAAATTGTATGAAAATTTGCTTATAAGTCAATTCGGACACGGGGAATTCAACGCCGTTGAGCGCATTTCCATATCTTGTTTAGTTTTTGAGATATAGCCTCCGGAAAAGTGAAATTTTTCTAATTTTTCAGTTTTTCTACTTTTACGAGGCTATATCTCGAAAACTAAATGTGATATGAAAACGCGGTCAACGGCATTAATTTTCTCGTGCTTCAGTTAACTTATAAACATAGTTTCAGCGATTTTTATTTTTTTTTCTATTTTCCGCCAAAAAAATCGCAAAAAGCGGTTTTTTAACATTTTCTCGAAAACCAGAAGTCATATGCATTTGAAGATTGCACCACTGGATTCAGTGGGTCAACATACATATGTATGTAAATTTTCGTTTTAATAATCCTACGATGAAGGATTTTTGGGAAAATTGAATTAAAATCTGAAAAAACCAAAGTATAGGAAAACGAAATTGCCTGAAGTATATTAAAGTTTGAATCTAGGCAATTGCCTAAAAATCCGGGCTTTAGTTATGAACTAAGACATACGTTTCTAACAGTGCGTTTGTCGTGTTGCAATACAGAAGTTGGATAATTGGAATGCATAAACTATTTTCCGGAAATAGTTCAAGCTTTGTCATGAGTTTTTCACTGATGAACTTTCACAATTTAAATTAAAAATGCTAGGTATGACATGTCATTTTCATTCTGTTATCTTTTAATTAGAAAAACGCATAACTGTAACGATGCAAAACTAGAGACAATTGTAATATTTCATTTTTAACGGTCATTATTTTAAAAATAATTCATTGTGAACGCCACGCTCGTATATGCTACAGTTTTTATACCGGGTAACTCGTTTATCAAATTCATTTGTTATTCCACTAACGCACTCTTTATTCGCATATTTACTTTGTTGTTGGAAAAATAAAACCGTCCACCATTTACCGACGCAATCAGTTTTAATCAGGATTTTGTCAACCCTCGACAAGCCTAAACTTGTTGTTAACTGCTCCAATCAAATTACAGGAAGACTTGTGTTTGTTTGTTGCTTTTATTTTTTAAATATCATGTCTCGTTTCGTCCGGAAAATGCAAACCTGGCGGTGAAAAATCGCGCTTTTAAAGTGGACGCGTCTGTAATTTATTCATGTCCAGTTTTTTCTTTCTTTTTCGACGTGTTTCGGTTTGTTTCTCTGTGTGTTTTTGATATTTATTGTCCTGAAAGATTGTAATATGTTTATCAGAAGGGAAATTAATTGAGTAGAAAAAATATTAACGTAGGATTTATGGCGGCTTGAACCAATTTAACGTCAAATTTAATTTTTATTTATTTCCACGACTTTATTATAAGCATTCTCAAACAAATGAAATGAGGACATTAATCCTAATTACAATATCAGGATCCAACAATTTTACTTACGTAACCTAAAAATAAATGTTTTTAATATTTCAAATCATTAAATTGGTTTAATTAGTTCAAACTCAATCGTAGAAAAATGTTGTATGTACCTTGTGCTAAAAGTGTCTTTATTGTGTAATAAAGTGGTACTTTCAACACTAGTTGCATAAATATCTATTATCTATGAGTGTGTGTAAAGTAGGATTTTACGCAATGCAAATCAGTGTGTTAAGTATTATCATTATAACACTATAATAGTAATTATGTTATATTAGATAAATGTCTACTAGTAAAGTTTATAAATAAAATAATAAATATATCATCACGCCTTTTACCCATTACTGGGTGCGCCACTCTGCCGGGACAGATCTCGGTAAGTGATATATTTATGCGCGTGAAGTCAAATCACGGCCCCCAAAGATATTAGTGGTGGGGGAGCCACAGGGGTAGATTTAATTTGGTGAAAATTGTTTATCGGCTGTGGGGATCGAACCAGGGTTCTCAAGATCCACAGGCCGACTCGATACCACTGAGCCAACTACCCCATAAATGCACAGACAAAAATTAAAATTTCGGTAGATGGCATTGCCGGATCAACAGAACTTCTCATGTCATTTTACCGTTTATTAGAGATCTTATTCTCTGCTGGCACAGTTCTTCGTCACACAGCTCCTTCACGTGAACTTTGTTCTAGGTGAAGGAGTGTGTTATACCATACTGATGAGCTCTAATAAGAGCGAAACGCGTCTATGGTTACTAACTGTGCTGGCCAGCCTCTGACGATGCCCTCATAAGGTGACTTGGAGGCAGAATTTTGTGAAACATAGCCAAGTGTTTAGTTTTATATTTTAATATTAAACTTAGTTTCACCAAGTGAGCATTTAAAGACAATGGCTGGTAGCACAAGCTCTGTTTTTGGGTGTTTTAAGAGCACGGTTTTAACATGTTAGAGATAGCTAAATCAGCCAAAAACACTGCTCTTAAAACAGGCAAAAACAGAGCTTGTGCTACCAGCCAATTAATTTTGTCTTTGTTCTTTTTTATAAAACTCAAACATCCAAAGATATCCATCTATAAACTAGTACAAAATATTCACCAAATTCACACCACCGAAATAAGCCAGCTAACGATAATCTGATTCCCGCGGCACTATTCTCTCTTCGTCGAGATTCAATGTCCACTTTTTATTCGTCGTCGAACGCGTTTCACATTTCCTGTCGTTGCATTACATTACCGTATCGATGCAATTATCTTCCACCCACCTCCGGCATCGATTCTCTGGAGGCTGCAGACCTCGAGTGCATTCAGATGCGCACGGAACGAGCAAAGAATGGCCGCATGAATATTTATTAGATGTTTTGTAATTAATACAAGAATGTTTTCATGTTCTGACACATTAGTGAACTAGATGTCACTTGGTATTAAGATGACAACTTATACTTATGGAAATTTTAAATGGATTTTTTTTAGTTGCAGGAAAAGTATTAATTAAAATATTAGATTACTTTTGTTTTCTTCTTAATATTATGGATGTGGCTTATTTATAATCTCGAAGACATGTTAAATTTTCACTCCTGTGGCTCCCCCTCCACTAAGATCTTTGAGGGCCGTGATTTGACGGCTGGTCAAAGTGCCACATCCAGTAATGGGTAAAAGGCGTGATGATATATTTATTTATTTTTTTTTTTAAATTTATATATCGGACCAACTACTAAGGTCATATGTCGATATGTCCTTTGTATGGTCGCCACGGGCGGGACCCGAACCCACGACCTTATGTCAGGCCCTCAACCCGCGCGACCATCACGCGGGACAATTAATTAATTAATTAATTTATTTATTTATTTAAGACATGCTAGTATAGTATTTTACAAATTGAATTAAATTATTTTAATAGTGGTATTGAGTCGGCCTGTAGATTTGAGAACCCGGGTTTGATTCTCACAGCTGACAAACAATTTTCATCACATTTAAACTATGCTTGTGGCTTCCGCTCTATTAACATGTGATTTGACTGCTGGTAACCGCAATTCTTGCAAAGAAATGTATCATATACCGAATTCTGCTACGGCTGAATACCACACCCAGTAATGGATGATGATATATTTATGGGGTAGGTGGCTCAGTGGTATCGAGTCGGCCAGTGGATCTTGAAAACCCTGGTTCGATCCCCTCAGCCGACAAACAATTTTCACCAAATTAAATCTACCCTTGTGGCTCTCCCACTACGAACATCTTTGGGGGCCGTGACTTTTTGACGACTGGTAACGGCACTTCACTCGAAGAAATATATCATTTACCGAGATCTGTTTCGGCGGAGTGCCACACTCAGTAATGAATAAAAGGCGTGATAATATAGTTATTTATTTAAAATATTTATTATTTTATCAATGTCTCAACTATGAAATACAATAACTTAATCTATATATGTAGAACCACATTAAAAAAAGTTCAAAATTTGAACTAAAAAACCCACTTAAATTATGTATTCCGAATTGCAGCTTTCTTTTACATAGTTATTAAACCATCAAATTTCTACACCTACTTGTAGGTGGCTCAGTGGTATCAAGTCGGCCTGTGGATCTTGAGAACCCTGGTTCGATCCCCACAGGCGACAAACAATTTTCACCAATTTAAAATCTACCCCTGTGGCTCCTCCTCCACTAATATCTTTGGAGGCCGTGATTTGACGACTGGTAACCGCACTTCACGCGAAAAAATATATCACTTACCGAGATATGCTTAGGCAGAGTGCCACACCCAGTGATGGGTAAAAGGCGTGATGATATATTTATTTATTTATTTTACTTGTAGATATAATGGCTGGTAGCACAAGCTCTGTTTTTGGGTGTTTTAAGAGCACGGTTTTAACATGTTAGAGATAGCTAAAACACCCAAAAATACTGCTCTTAAAACAGGCAAAAACAGAGCTTGTGCTACCGGCCATTATGTTAATTATAGTTCGAGAAATTAATTGGTAAAAACAGCATTTCAATATCTCTTTTGGTTTTTAACTTGTAGGTTCTCAAAGTTCTGAATTAAATACAGAACTATATGAACTAAACATACTGTTCATCTTTATATCTCCTAAGTAAATATATTCTCATGGCATTACAGTGTTTCTGTATTCCAAATAAAATGGCTTAACAATATTTTCCCAGCGGAATACATATCTGTTATTGCGTAGGTTTCAAAATCTAAAATATCGCTTAAGGGCAACTCTGGAATAGCATCAATTTTATTTAGTTAGAATAACATGTAATAATGCTTCTTGAAATGTTCGCTGTCATCTCGGACCGGGTTCGTGTTGATACAGACATAGATAGAGTTGTTTTAACATTGTTCTATAGAATGTTCAAAGATACTCCGTTATGGCTTTAACTTACTAAGCCTGTGTTGAACCGCACACAGTAAGAGATTCTACCTGTTGGCGCTCAGGGTAGGATTGCAAAATATTTAAATTCGGAAATCTCTAATCTCTGTGCGGATTACGTATTTTAGATTTACTTGAAATAATAATGAATTCGCAAAATTAAACCGGTATTATTTTTTTGCTTCATTATCAATAATAATATTTGTACAAAATTCTCTGTTTTATTATTATAATATATATAAATAAAATTAAATTGGGAAATACTGAATAAACACCCTATAAATCAATCCCTAACGATAGACCCGCTGAGAGGGCCATAACGGAGTATCTTTGAACATACTATATCTGCTATCACAAGAAAACTTTGCCTCAAGTCAAAAGTTAACGCGGAGGGGTTCTCTGTTTGAGATGATTTGATTTGGAAATAGATTTATTTCTTTCGGATAAGAATACGAGACTTTTTTTCCAACTTTATTTACTTTAAGATAAAATTGGTAAAACAGAAGCAAGATTTTAAATCGTTTATGTTTGACTGCTCCAACGAAGCTTTTACCTTTTACCCATTACTGTTAGTAAATGAGTATAACAGGGACAACAGGACCAACTCTCGGAATAATAATAATAATAATTTATCCATTACTGGGTGTGGCACTCTGTCGTAAGCAGATATCGATAAGTGCTATATTTATTCACGTGAAGTGCACTTACTAGTCGTCAAATTACGGCCCCCAAAGATGTTAGTGGCGGGGGAACCATAAGGGTAGATTTAAATTGGTGAAATTTGTTTGTCGTTTGTGGGATTCGAGAATTTCAATAAAACGGTTCAAAATTTTGAATTTTGTTTAATGTGGTTTTATATAGATTAAGCCACGAGAAATCGAATGGCGGTGGGCGCATTTTCGTATCTCTTTTAGTTTTTGAGTTACAGCGATTTTTCGTGTTTTTCAAATCGCAACTTTGAGACGCAATATCTCGAAAACTAAAAGAGATATCGAAATGCGGTTTGAACGAGGGTATTTCTCGTGCGCCAATTAACTAATATCGATATAAAGAAAAAAATTGAAAATTTTCCGATTTTTCTCGAAATTTTCTCATGTTAATATCTCAAAAACGTGAAGAGATAATTAAAATCTGTAAACACCAATGAATTCCTCGCGTGAAAATAGATATGTATACAAATTTTCACAAAAAAATTCGTACGAATAAAGTTTTTATTACAGAAAATCGAAAATCGGCTAAAAATGGAAATTTCTTAAGATTTTTACGATTTTTGGACATTTTTCGTTTTTCTCTAATAAAAACTTTATTCATGGAAATTTTTTAATGAAAATTTGCATACTTATCTATTTTCACGCGAGGAATTCACTGGTGTTTACAGATTTTAATTATCACTTCGAGTTCGTGAGATAATGACAAGGGAAAATTTCGTGAAAATCCGAAAAAAATTCCAAATTTTCAAAATGTTATATTTCGGTTAATTAGCGCACGAGAAATACGCTCGTTCAAACCGCATTTCGATATCTTTTTTAGTTTTGAAGATATAGCCTTTCAAAGTTGAGATTTGAAAAACATTCAAAATCGCTGTAACTCAAAAGCTAAACAAGATATGAAGATGCGCACACCGCCATTCGATTTCTCGTGGCTTAATCTACATAGAACCACATTAAACAAAATTCAAAATTTTGAACCGTTGAACTGAAATTTTTGATATCCACCTAAATTATATATTCTGACTTGCAGCCTTCTTTGAAATAATTATTAAACCATCAAATTTCTACACCTACTTGTATATATAATAGGTCAATTAAAGCATGAGGAATTCATTGGTGAAAACCGCATTTCAATATTTCTTTTACTTTTTGAGTTACAGCTGCTTAAAGTTTTTAATTTAAAACTGATTTTTAATAAAAACGTACATTGTTCATCTGTATGTTTTTTAAGTAAATTTGTGGTCATGATAAAATAACTTTTACTTAACAATATTTTCCCTGTGAAATACTCGTATTATTGCGTAGGATAATGGGTAGGGTGTAATGGGTAAAAGGCGTAATTATATATAGATGTTAGTGATGAGTGAGCCACAGGGGTAGTTTTAAAGTGGTGAAAATTGAACCAAGGTGAACCACCTACCTTATAAAAACTATAAATTGTCGTGTAATGCAGGAAAAAGGAAAGTTATGTATCGTTTTCTTAAATTTCAATTAATCACCCAGTTACATAACTGTTAATGGTAAAAGTTTGTTGAAAGAACAAATTGTGGTATAATTAGCCAAGTTTTAATGTGACCGTGTCATGAACACCAACAACAAATTAAAACCAAATTATCTTCCCGACTGCGCCATTTCAACTACCACATCAACAAATACAATAATATTTATATTATCTGTAACAAGGTATAGCTTGTTAATGTACGTCCCGGCGTGACGTGATTGAAAACGTTCACCGCATGTGATCGAATGTCCGTTGTTTCGCCATCGCGTCTTTGTTTTTTTCTCTTTGTGTCGACGACGAAACTGCGATTTCTTTTGTTATTTCGACCCATTTGACAGACGGCTGAACGAAAGGGAACTTGAAACTAACGTTCGGCCACTGAGATAAATTTTATTTTCCAAAAATAAATACGCTCTGTCATTAACAGCTCTGTTAAAAATAGTTATGCTCTGGCGGTTTAATTAATTTAACGATTGAAACAGAAAATATCAATTAACAGAAATAACGAGGGTTAGAATAAAGACATCTTTAAATGAAATAATTATTACACTATTATACTTATTTCTTTATATCTGCTACAATTTATAAATTAAGTCAGTCTGTGGAATTGTGAACCTGGGTTCGATTCTCACAGGTGGCAAACTATTTTCATCATGTTAAAACTACCCCTGTGGCTTCCCGTTCAATAACATTTTTGAGGGCAGTGATTTGACGACTGGTAACCGCACTTCACGCGAAAAAATATATCACTTACCGAAATCTGCTATGTCAGAGTGCCACACCCAGTAATGGGTAAAAGGTGTAATGATGCCTTTCTTTTAAATGATTTGTAAAAATCGTACATATGTAGTGAGCTATGATTGTTTTTTTAGATTAATTAATGCAACATTGAAGTAAGCTGTTTCAAACTATCTACTCATCCTGTAATTGAACGCTTTCCTGACTTTTTCCATAAGTAACTATTAAAAAACGCTGTAATTATCCATATACTAAAAGAGAACGGAGGTATATTTATAACTATATATATATAGATTCATCACGGTCAGTTGCCCATTTCTACAGCCTAGACGGATTATCCGAAAAATTTGAAATATTTTTTATTTGATAAAGGTCAATCGTGGGGAGTGCCTTTTGATAGTTTAAAATTTTTCGTACACATGATGTGCGAGTAATTTTGAAAAAACATGCGTTTTTGGCGCAAAATCAACTTAGAGCGAGGTAGCTTTGAATTTTTTAAGAAGAACATCTATCGTTGATTTGACATTTCTCAGTTGACATGTTATCATGACAACAAACAATAGTTTTATTTACATTGGTGAAAATCTGTGTAATTTGTAACAATATCACTGAATTATTTGATAATTATTAGTTATTTTGTGTATTCAAGATATTAATTGAGGTAAGCAAGTATCTTTTACTAAATTTTACATGATTAATTGAATTATTTTTCGTTTTTAGGCATGAAATCAAATAGGAAAGAAACAACAATAAAATATTCTGGCGATTGGTAAAAATAATAAAATTCTACAATAAATATCATTCCATTGAAAGCAGATCCTGACCAAATCTGAATGACAAAAACAGTACAAGCAAAAAGAAATTACATTTTTATTCTAGAAAGGATTTCTTATGATGTAGGTAAAATACTAATCTGTTCAATAATTTCTCATTTTTTAAGTTTTTCTGATTTTTAGATTGCTCTAATTTTTTAGATAGATTACCAATCAAAATTTCGGTTGATGAAAAGGAGAAACCAAGATGCATGAAGGACATAATGAAATAAATATTTCCCTACATTTAAACCGTCAAAAATTTAACCTATACGCAATTATATTTCTATCTGTCATAACATCGTAACACCCCCTACATGCACGAGTTGCACTCTTCCGGAAGAAATTTAACTTCTGCACAAATTTTCATTGTTGTAATCAAATCTACATAATTGAAGCAGATTACAACAAAGCATTGTATTACTCTATATTGTTAGTCCTAAAAGATCTATTAGTTCTTTAGTAATATTATTGTACCTAAGTTTATTCTAAATAAGAAAATATACTGGAAATTATTTTAGCATTGTACCAGATGTATTAGTTTTCATGTAAATAAATTTATTCATACCGATTTAAATTCATAATTTTATTATATAATTTGTTGTTATAAATATAATAATATTGTAATTAATTAATATATTGATTATTTACATTAAAAAGGTTTTATTGTTGTTTATATGATAAGTTAAGTTCATTAATTGGAAAACGTTTTCAGATCTAATATTTAAAAATCTAAATAATTTTTGGTTTAAATTTAAATTTCTAGACAACTGAGAGAAATTTTATAAATTGATTTAGGTATTAGTGGAATGAGTATACATATTTCAAACTGTTACAAATTGATTTCAAGTTGTTTTAAACGTTTTATGAGAAAATGTGTATATAATAGAACCAAATAAAAATATGTCCTCGGTAATAATAATATACAGTAAAACCAAGCAAAATATGACCGATCTACATTGTCAAAAAAAATATCATGCCAATTGTTGTTGTTAAATATTTCAGTAAATTATTCAATTTAGCATACATTGTACAGGTTACGCATTAGCAAATTTACAAATTTGTGGACTTTTCATTTTAATTTGTTTTAAGAGAAACGTCAATTTGACAGAAGGTTTGTAAAATGTGTATATAGTAGAACCAAAGAAAAATATGTCCTCAAAAATTAATAATAATATACAGTAAAACCAATTATATTCAATGTCCCTAGCTGCACACAACACATATTCTATTCTGATGCCGGCAAACGATTGGTTTAGATTCTGGGCAGTCTTACATACATAGTATCCAAACACAGTTTTACAACTAGATTTATTATCACGGTTTTCAAACTGTACTAGGTACAATAAATTTAAAAAGCAAGTGGAAATATTGAAAGATAGTACATTAAAATCAATATAGAGTTTAGTTCAATTAAAATTATTATTTTTGTATTCTAAAAAAATTCATTTTATATAGAATTGTTTAAAAAAAGACCAATAATAAATCTAATAAAATAAATATATATTTACAAATTTTTACAAATATTTATTTAAAAATTAGATTTTTTGATATGACATGAAGTTGTCTACAGATTATGTACATATATATCAAATAATATATTTTCGAAATATTTTACGCATATTATATGAATGAGGGAACCTTTTTATTATAATTATAGATTTTTTTAAATGTTTATTTAAAAAAGAAATTTTTTGACACGACACAATGAAGTTAGCTATACTATTCAGGCTAAATTTTTCCAAGTTTCAACATACATAGAAACCAAATTCTACATTTTATAGGAATTATAGGAATGAGGGGATGTTTTTATTATAATTATAGATTTTTTAAATGTTTATTTAAAAAAGAAATTTTTTGACATGACGCCATGAAGTCGGCTACATATGTATAAATATCCATATACTAAAAGAGAAAAAAGGTATATATATTTATATATTTGGATTCATCTCGGTCAGTTGCCCATTTCTACAGCCTAGATGGATTATCCGAAAATTTTGAAACATTTTTTATTTGATAGAGATCAATTATGGGGAGTGCCTTTTGATAGTTTCAAATTTTTCGTACACATGATGTGCGAGATATTTTAGAAAAACATGCGTTTTTGGCGCAAAATCAACTGGATTTTTTAAGAAGAACATCTAACGTCGATTTGACATTTCTCAGTGGCCATGTCGTATTTTTAATTATAAATTACTTCAATAGAAAAATTTGTAGACTACTTTTGATATATTTTACGCATATTATAGGAATGAGGGGACGTTTTTATTATAATTACAAATTTTTTAAATGTTTATTTAAAAACTATTTTTTTGATATGACAGTGCACCATGAAGTTGCCAAGTATTGACAGAACTAGGTTTTACACTATCAGCTTGGCTGCGTATTTTCTCAACAAAATCAAGTATCATAATGAAATATTTTAACAGACTTGATAGTCGTTAGAATTAAAATTAGTAACAAACTATTATCAATATATTCGAGTGATTGTCTATTGTTTTTTCTGAAAGTCACTAGAAATGTATCGTGTTTGGTATCAAACTAAATGGTTTGAAGAGGGCTTTAAACAGAATTATTAAAAATTGTGATTCACTGATTGTCAATTGTTTTTTTTTTCTAAAAGTAATTAGAAACATATCGTGTTTGGTATCAAATTAAATGTTTTAAAGAGGGATTTTGGGCAGAATTATAAAAAATTATAATCGAATGATTGTCAATTTTTTTTTTTAATACTATTTAGAAATTCATCGTGTTTGGTATCAAACTAAAGGATTCGAAGAGAGTTTTTAAACAGAATTATTAAAATTGTAATCAACTGATTGTCAATTGTTTTTCTTAATAGTCATTACAAATCTATCGTGTTTGGTATCAAATTAAATGTTTTGAAAAGAGATTTCTAGCAGAATAATTACGAATTATAATCGACTGATTGTCAATTGTTTTTGCTAAAAGTCTTTCAAAATCTATCGAGTTTGGTATCAAACTAAAAGGTTTATAGAGAGCTTTCGAACAGAAATATTAAAAAAAAATTAGGTCAACTGATTGTCAATTGTTTATTTCTAAAGGTGTTAGAAACATATCGTGTTTGGTATTAAATTTGAAGTTATGAGGAGATATAGAAGCCAAAAATTGTAATCGACTGATTGTCAATTGTTTTCACCTAAATGATATTGAAACTGTACTTATTTCAGTTCTAATGAAAGATCTGAGAGATAATGTAAACATAAATCAGCAAGGAGTTGATAGCAAATCATTTTCGAAAAATTTGTAAACTGTAATTTTTACAATATCAATACTCAATCATTTTCTTCAAGGGCTGCGGAGCCTAGCTGAGGGTCGGCGTAGCCGACCTGATCGCTAGTTCTTCACTAAGCTACGTAAATAATTATATTACTGGACTTATATCGTAAATAGCTATTAGATAATTGGTAAGCAATTTAATATAAATGTCGTACAATAAAATTTCAATTATAATTATTATTAATAACCGATGCAGTCCAAATTCAATGAGTTTCCAGCAAAACATAATTGAATAAAACCAGCCATACATCTCGTTCCATTTCAATTACTAAGTGCAGTTGGCCCACTGGCATCAATTTAGTGAGCACTCGTATTTCCTAGAAAGAAAACTAACATTTTCAATTTCCACATTGGAACATTCTGTTAGCAGGCGTATATTTGCTTTGACAGTCATGTGCGAGTGGGAGGCGAGGTGGGGGTGTGAGTGGCCACCCTCAACCCCGATGCTAGAGGGTGGAACCTGGTGCTCTGACGGCAGATAACTTGTTGCTTTGGTGAACGCGTAACATGACCGCACAACTTTACTTTTTCTTCGACTGGGTTTTAAGTTCGATGTCGAATCGAGCGTAACTTGGGATCCTCAACACGCTTTTTATTCGAGGAAAAGACCTGATGATATTTTTATGTATTTATGTCAAATAATAGAGTTTGTTTTGCATATGAAATAAAGCTATCTTCTTTATTCTCGATGATCAAATCTTTTTATATTTCGTTTTGAAATTTTACTTTTTCACAAATACAAAACTTTTAAAGGATATCAAGAAAAAACAATATTTATTTTATTTGATTTCGCGAACTCTCACTTATAAGGGAATTGATCTAAACATGCAATTACTGTTCGCAATTTGTAAAAAATAGGTACAACTACAAACCACTATAATAATTATTTATACAGGTAGATTAAGATTTGAGGATTAAGATTTATAAAACCAACCGTAAAAGATAAAAAGTCGGTTAAAATAGATCTATGGCATTGATTGCTCACTTCAATGTTATAAAAAAAAAATATCATCACGCCTTTTACCCATTACTGGGTGTGGCATTCTGCCTAAGCAGATTTCGGACAGTGATGTATTTTTTCGCGTGAAGTGCGGTTACCAGCCATCAAATCACGGCTCCCAAAGAAGCCACAGGGGTAGATTTAAATTGGTGAAAATTGTTTGTCGGCTGTGGGGATCGAACCAGGGTTCT
Source organism: Pterostichus niger (assembly GCA_947425015.1). Taxonomy (NCBI): domain Eukaryota; kingdom Metazoa; phylum Arthropoda; class Insecta; order Coleoptera; family Carabidae; genus Pterostichus; species Pterostichus niger. The sequence goes on from OX380345.1 coordinate 32,922,037, forward strand.
ATAGGCCGAGTCGATACCACTGAGCCACCTACTCCATTACAACTAGAAACCAGCGGTTTAATTTGATCTTAGTGACATCCAGATTATATTTAGCCAAGAGAATAATAAATTTATTTAATTTTCTGATAGAGTATGAGTTTCTAAAAAATGTTGGCTTTAAAAATTTATGATTAATTTAAAGTTTGAAATAGTAAACATACCTGCTGCTCTACTAGTTTGCAAGCAGGTAAATGGGCAATATTCTATAAAACTCGACGATTTGCAATTTCCCCTGAATTTCTACAATCTTTCGTTCCCTTTTGCCTCGTTTCAACTTTCAGACCTCAACATAATTTCATTACCATCCTTAACGGAACTTTACAAGTCCCTTGAAAAATTCCCGCAGCACGGCCCTGGCTAACTGAGTGTATTATTTATTCGGGTACGTCACAGGTTTGCGGATTCGTAAATTCGCGTTTCGTTACGAAGTGGACTGTGCTTTTTACTGTTATACGTTTTGCTTTTGTTTGGCGATGCGGTGACATAAAGAAACTGGTTGGGAGGGGCGGGGGTTGTAATCGGATAATTTAATTAAAAATCCTCTTGTTTTATGCGTATGTGTGTTTGTATGAATAGGAGATTATTTCTGGACCAGTTTAAATGCAAACAAAACAATCTTAATTGCAAAATGCAAATTTAAACGGATTTTTTAACTTGGTGTTCTGTTAATGCTTAAACTACCAACAATAAACATTATTACTACAAATTAATGATAATCATCACGTCTTTTACCCATTACTGGGTGTAGCATTCTTTCGTGACAGATCTTGGTAAGTAATATACTTCTTCGCGTGCAGTTACCAACCGTCAAATTACAGCCCCCAAAGATGTCAGTGGCGGGGGAGCTATAAGGGTAGTTAGTTTTAACGTGGTGAAAATTGTTTGTCGTTTGTGGGAATCGAGAATTTCAATAAAACGGTTCAAAATTTTGAGTTTTGTTTAATGTGTTTCTATATAGATTAAGCCACGAGAAATCGAATGGCGGTGAGCGCATCTTCGTATCTTTTTTAGTTTCTGAGTTACAGCGATTTTTCGTGTTTTGTCAAATCGCAACTTTGAGACGCAATATCTCGAAAACTAAAAGAGATATCGAAATGCGGTTTGAACGAGGGTGTTTCTCGTGCGTCAATTAACTAATATCGATATAAAGAAAAAAATTGAAAATTTTCCGATTTTTCTCGAAATTTTCTCGTGCTAATATCTCAAAAACGCGACGAGATAATTAAAATCTGTAAACACCAGTGAATTCCTCGCGTGAAAATAGATAAGTATGCAAATTTTCATAAAAAAATTCGTGCGAATAAAGTTTTTATTACAGAAAATCGAAAATCGGCTAAAAATGGAAATTTCTTAAGGGGTTAGCCTTAAGATTTTTACGATTTTTGGCCATTTTTCGTTTTTCTGTAATAAAAACTTTATTCATTGAAATTTTTTAATAAAAATTTGCATTCCTATGTACTTTCACGCGAGAAATTCACTGGTGTTTACAGATTTTAATTATCACGTCTAGTTCGTGAGATATTAACAAGGAAAAATTTCGTGAAAATCCGAAATTTTTTCTAAATTTTCAAAATATACTATTTCGGTTAATTAGCGCACGAGAAATACGCTCGTTCAAACCGCATTTCGATATCTCTTTTAGTTTTCGAGATATTGCCTCTCAAAGTTGAGATTTGAAAAACTTGAAAAATCGCTGTAACTCAGAAACTAAAAAAGATACGAAGATGCACCCACCGCCATTCGATTTCTCGTGGCTTAATCTATATAGAACCACATTAAACAAAATTCAAAATTTTGAACCGTTGAACTGAAATTTTTGATATCCACCTAAATTATATATTCTGACTTGCAGCCTTCTTTGACATAGTTATTAAACCATTAAATTTGTACATCTACTTGTAGATCTAATATGTCAATTAAAGCACGAGGAATTCATTCGTGACATATTTATTTATTTATTTATTTAAATCACTACCCAACAGGTAAAACCTAATAATAGGGTTGAAAAAACTTATGTAACGTTACACAGATAATGAAGCGAATATAAAAGTTAATACAAGTTATACAGAAAAGTACAATTAATTGTGAGACATATAATTTATAATATTCTTATAGAAACAAGCGTAATTAGTTGAGAAGAGGTCAACCTCAAGATTCAAACCATTAAATAAACTACACATACGAACTATGGGAGATTGCAGAAGCGGTAAGTAATATACTTCTTCACGTGAAGTGCAGTTACCAGCCATCAAATTACAGCGCATAAAGTGTTAGTTGAAGAATAATCATAGGGGTATTTTTAACGTGGGTAAAATTGTTTGTCGGCTGTGGAAATCGAACCCGGGTTCTCAAATCCCCAAGCCGATTGAGTAACATATAATTATGTATATATGTATGTATTTATTTATCATTAAAACTCTCGTCTCGTCTTAAATGTTTCTAAACAATTAAAAGTAATTGTTGTCTCCCATTCAAGAAGTTCTAATTCCTTTAAAGCGAAGAATTTCCTCTTTGTTGTAAACTCCAAAAACAAACAAAAGTCGAGCAACAGTTGCACAGCAGGGTAAAAGTAGTCAATTCTTTGTGAAATGTACCGCATGTGTTCGTCACGTGTTCACAATTTTCCTGCATTTTCACAACGATTTTTCCAAGTGGTTTCTACTACCCACATCACTTATGTGTTTGGTATTGCATGCTGCATCATTTTCAGGCGCTTGCAAATTTCCTCCGATTGTCAACTGTTGAAATTACCATGTTTTATTTCGCTATAGTAGACACAGTTTTCCAGTTTCTTCTCGGGGTGTCATTTCATTTCCCAAACCGAAGGAAAATATGACTCTTATATTTTTCATTTCCATATCAAAAAAAAATGTAAAACACACCACTGTTTTTGAATTGGCATAAATATGGCTTTACTTTTTTACCCAGGGATAAAAAGTATCACTTTTTTACTTTCTGACGAGGCCTTCAAGAAAATAAACAATTTTCGTTTGTATATTTTAAAAATGCTGTTCAATAAATTATTATTTATTTGAAGCTTAAAATGATCTCATTGTCAATGGTATCGAGTCGGTCTGTGGAATTGAGAACCCAGGTTCGATTCCCACAGACGATAAACAATTTTCATCACGTTAAAACTACCCTTGTGGCTCTCCCAACGACTGCTAAGCGTACTTCACGCGAAGAAATATATCACTTACTGAAATCTGCTGCGGCAGAGTGCCACACCCAGTAATGGATAAAAGGCGTGATAATATATTTATTTAAAATGATGAGTACTTTTGATTGATATTGTTGAAACAAATAAAAATAAAATAAATATATCAACACGCCTTTTACCCATTACTGGGTGTGGTACTCTGCCTAAGCAGATCTCGGTAAGTGATATATTTTTTCGCGTGAAGTGCGGTTACCAGCCGTCAAATCACGGCCTCCAAAGATATTAATGGAGAAAGAGCCACAGGGGTAGATTTGTTTAAATTGGTGAAAATTGTTTGTCGGCTGTGGGGATCGAACCAAGGTTCTCTAGAACCACAGGCCGACTCGATACCACTGAGCCACCTACCCCATTTGAAACTGAAGGGCTAATTTCAAATACCGTTATATAATTTTATCTGGTAGCTGATGTAGATTTTCCATTTTCCAATTTTCAGTGATAGATGTGGGCGTTTAAATGTAAATGCAAAATAAATGGGGAGAGATAATTACAGGAATCATCGAAATGCCTGGTGTTGAAATTTGAATTAGGAAAAAATTGACGCGCACTGAAAATAATTGTGTGGTGAACATGTTTTATGGAGTGGATGATATTGTTATGAGCAGTTAGTTTGTTGTTTTGATATTTAATCAATAGTTGAATCTGGTCACTTGACAACTGTCATAACTAGTTTATAATTCAGATGTTTTCAGGAGGTGTTTCATATTATTTCTATCCTAATGCATATATTCATTTCATTAATTACAATTATTATAATTAATTAATTCAATATGACATTGCAACACAACAATATCAATTACATATGATAGAAGTGGCATTGCGCCGAATATAATTTTGTACAATTATTTTTAAATCGCCAAAAATTTCACACACATTTTAACCCGTGAAATTCAACTTTTCATAGACAGAAAATAAAAACAAAATTATCATCGCGCTTTTTACCCATTACTGCGTGTGGCACTGTACCGCAGAGATGTGCATCTACGTGTAATCTTTAATTGTCTACATCTACACGTAGACAATACGTCGACAATTCTAGCGACGTAGACAATGTAAACAATGTAGATAATGTATCTGACAGTTGTAAAATTCAACATAACCTAAATTTATTCCTTTGTAACTAGGGTTGTGCCGTGGCCAATTGACCGGTCAATTGACTGGTCAATTGTCTGTCAATTGACCAAAAATATTTGACGGCCAAATAATACGGTCAAATATTCTAAATGGAACTATTATTACATGAATATATCTAGTTTGGTATTCTAGGTTCTGGGGAATTTGCTTACTTTACTTTACAAATAAAATAAATACATATTATTTCATTTCATTACGTCTTTTACTTTATTTTCCCCTTTATTTTGAATTTGATGTGGTTTTGTTTATTAGTTGTTGTTGGTTTTTCATTTTAAGTAATATTGGATGTAATAAACAGTACTATATAAATAAATTACAATTTTAATTGTGATTTTTATTAAATGTTTCTTGACCAGTCAATTAACCGGTCAAGTAGTCGGTCAATTGACCAAAAAATATTTGACTGGTCAAATGCACAACCCTATTTGTAACTATTACATGTATTCATATTAGTGAGTTCGGGTCATTATCGGTCTTTATATAATAAAACTAATAAAGTAAGTGCTCGTACATTACTAGACGAATGTCTGTCTTGGGTCTTGGGCGAACTGTCATATTTTTAAAATCTCACCAGACGGAGTTTTCTGTGGCGCTATTTTTAACAGTAACCAGTTGACAAATTTTAAACGGTTTGCCCTGCACAACTAATTTTTTTTTTCATGTAATCCCTAGAATAAAAATAAAAATCTCTAACAACATTTAAAATTCCCTAGTTGTAGGGATAAAATTTCTAATCTGACTTAAGTGAACACAGGTGTTTTCATTGTCTACATAGTCTACATGATTGTTTACACGTAGAGAATGGCGTAGATTACTTGCAGTAGACTACACGCACATCCCTGCTGTACCGTAGTTCGATAAAAATGTATTACTGGGCAACTTTGGCTATTCTAAAACCAGTCAAAAACAGGATTATAAAATGTGGTTGATAAACAAACAAATTATCATTTAATACCGTCTTCTCGTTTCATTCATATGTCCGGCAGTACGGTGGTGTGGATAGCGATAAGGAATTCGAATCCGGAGATCCCAAGTTCGAATCGCATTCAAGCTAAAACTATCACACTGCGGCTCGGTGAGTGCGGACCCTGAACTGTAATTGAGATTAAATTCCTGTTGTACAGCGTAACATAAATAAATTAGTTATTTGTATCACTAGTCCAGAAACTGCTATTTTGCGAGTGCGAGTATATTTTGAAAGGACGAGCCGCAGACGATTTTTAGTTATGTAATACTGCTAATGCCGGACGGTGGCGCGAAAAAATATTTATAGTAGTTGGTGATTTATTTTTGTGAATTAGAAATGGAATTAAAATGTGAACTAAAAATAGAATTAGCGATGATTTGTTAAGCTGAAAGATTTAATATGAAAATGGCTTTTAGATTTTGGCGTATGAATAAATATGATCTATTTTAGTGTATAATATGCAGGATTGCTGGGAATGTAGATATGTTTCAAACAATTTTAAAATAAGATAGAATATGATGAAGGTGATAACGTGATAAGGGATGATGAAGGTAGAAGTACAATTTCGCTAACTGCCAAATTATTAAATATATAGCTAATATTTCAAATTCCTAATAAATTTAGCTGTTAACAAACAAAAAATATCGCATCAAAATTATAATTCAAATGATGAAATAATTAAAATTAAATTAAAAAATCAACACCAGGTTAGTTTCAAATAATGTAAAGTTTATTTTACAATACGTATTTCGGTCGACAAGACCATCATCAGGTGAACAAGATAAGAACGAATTTGTACATTAGAGTAAGACTTATTATAAATAGTATACACAAGAAGTGGGAGATACATGATTGAAAACAGATGTTATAAGTACAATTTGTTTGGGAAAAATACATTTATGACCATAGTTGAAAGAAAATAAGATCAAACAGAAGAGGTACCTACAATTATTTGGATGGAAATTACATTTTAAACCTAGTGGTAAAGAGATTAAAGCGGACGTATTGAAGGTGAACAGTACAAATCTATTTGTTCATTCTAAATCTATCGAATTGATGAAATAGTTATTTTTGCAACTAATGTTAAAAGTAACACAAGTTGCATGTACTATTTTTTCCTTATTATGGGGTAAACTCAGTGGATTTGAGAACTTAAAACTGCCCCTCTGTCTCTCCCTCTACTAACATTTTTGAGGACGGGATTTGACGACCGGTAACCTCACTTAACTCGAAGAAATATATCACTTACCGAGGGGGTGCCACACTCAAGTATGATGATATACTTATTTATTTATTTACAAATTTTGTAAAGTAATTTAACTACCTTAGTTTTATTTAACACTAGCTTTAATAATGGCTCAATTCCTGGAAACGCCAGTAAATATTAAATAACTTAAAGCCTTTTGAATCCATTCAACAAATTTTATTTAAGGGGATATATCTACCTGCAAGGCCGAAAAATACACGAAAGTTTGGGATTTTTTTAAACAAAAACTACACAACATTTTTCAAAACGACTTTCTCCACTTTATACGGCATGTCTTCCTCTACAAAATGCGATTTTTTAAATTACAAAAATCTGTCCTGGTGCCTCGCACGGTTGCTCCCCGTGGATGATGTTTTTGGGACACCCTTTTGCAGTTCCAAGTCCCATTCGCGCTAGAATTATCTGAAATCAATAAAACCAAGAGGGGTTTGTTAAGCATGAGTAAAACTAGTACTTAATCGATGGATTTTCAAAAAAAATCATTTTTGACAAAATGGCGGCCTTGTAAAGTTGAAGTATCGATTTTAACCCTTTAAAATTTGACTCTGATCGGCTATAAAAAATCAAAATTTAATCAGAGACAAAATCCGAACGATTAAGTACTAGAAAAAATAGTTCTTAACAAAATGCGCACACAGAAAATATTTTTGAATATGTATACTTTCGATTTATGCAATAAAAAAAATCGATTTTTTGAAAGTTTGCAGGCAGGTATAACCCCTTAAGAATTTTCGTCTTATCCAATTTTCCTATTTGTCAAATTTTAGTTTGTTAGATAAATAAAGTTATTAGAGAGAAATATCGGTCCAGAGTTATTCAGCCGTGGCCATCATCTGAAGTGTGCCTGGCTAATTAACACCGACTAGTGGCATCACATGCTGCTGAATGTAGAACATAGAGTTAATGATGACAGACAGGAAACACGTCGCCATTGTTCTCTACCTAGTCTAGTCTACCAACGTTCAATTTATTCCCACGTGTTTTTGACAGCTTCAGTGTATTGATCAATGAAGGAAGTATTTCATCATCGAATTATTTTAATTAAAAGTGTTATACTAATACGGTTACTTATCGAAGAAGTAATTTCCTAAAATTGACGACTTCAAATGAAATACAAATTTACAACAAAATAAAATAAATATATCGTCACGCCTTTTACCCATTACATCTCGGTAAGTGATATATTTCTCCACGTGAAATGCGGTCACCAGTCGTCAAATCACGGCCCCTAAAGATGTTAGTAGAAGGGGAGTTACAGGGGTAGTTTTAATGTGGTGAAAATTGTTTGTCGCCTGTGGGTTTTGAATTCACCTACTTCATATAAATCTATTAAAAATCCACTAACATCTTGTGGGGCCGTGATTTGACGGTTGGTAACCGCACTTCACACGAAGAAATATAGCACTTACCAAGATCTGCTTCGGAAGAGTGCCACACTCAGTAATGGATAAAAGGCGTGATGATATATTTATTTATATTTATTTATGAAAACTCAGTATAATATTATCCTTTTTCTACAACCATTAAAAAAAGTAAGCGTTTTTTAACTTATTTTTATTATGAAAGTAGCAGATTTTTGTACTAGTACAAAAATGTGAATTGTTTCTGCACTAGTGCAGAAAAGTAATTTAATATAAATAAACTCTATACAGTATACTTTCTATTAATATTTATGGAAGCAAATTTAATGTTGCAGCATTTGCTTCTTCTATAATGTCTATAGAATCTAATACGTGTTCGCCACTAGATTCAAACATTTTTTAAATTGAAAGCACGGAGAAATTTTTCCTCATTATTAACAAAATAATTGAGTTAGTTTGTCATTGTTAGTTGTCATGGATACATTAAACCAGGTATCTTTCTAAAGTTTCTAAATTAATACAAAATTTCAGAGATGTTACAATTACCGAAATTTGTTTTATTCTTTTTCTCAAAATATGGTTTATGGTTGTAGAAAATATAGTGTATGCAACTCGTGCAGAAAGGGTTTTTTTTGAACTCGCGGTCTTGCAGCATTCGCTTCGCTCATGCAGCAACGGACACTCATTCAACAAAACCCATCTTTCTGCACTTGATACGTAAATAACTATTTTAATTTATTAATATTAATAGCTTGTGGGGCCGTGATTTAACGGTTGATAACCGCACTTCACGCGAATAAATATATTACTTACCAAGATCTGCTTCGGCAGAGTGCCACACTCAGTAATTGATAATAGGCGTGATGATATATTTATTTATAAATATTTAAGAAAAACCAGTATAATATTATTCTGTTTAATTTATTAATATTTGTTTTTTCTTTTGTTACAGGTAAGCACCAAAACTTCTTTTTCACCCCAATCTTCATTCTGAAAGGTAGGCAAGTCACCACAATATATATCATACAAAAATTTCCGGTTAAAAGTCGTAAATTTTCCGGGGAACTTATGACTACATTTATAATTTGTATAATCGTCGGTTAGATGTATTTTCCATGTACTTGATAACTACGTATTGACTATATTATTTAACTTAAATTTGTCCTGGTAATGGTGAACAAAGTACAACTACAACACGCAACAAAAATATTATATTAAAAACAGTAATCACTTGCTATAAATATAGAACATTACTTACTCGATCATCCATTATTGTTATTAGCTGGGTTTGTTAATAATTATAAATTAATGATTGATGATGTCAATAATTCGAGATATTGATACTGCTAGTATTTGGAAAGAATACTCAATCAGAGTGTTATTTGAAGTGAGCGAATTTATAACAATAATACAGTGAACGACAAAAAAGAAAAAAGAAAATCTTGAAACACAATCACGTGCTTTATCTTCTTTTTGGACACGTTCAAGTAGAACCCTTCAGAGATCAACAGTCCATTGTTTATCTACCAACAAAAAAAAAACCAAACTGACATCACAAACATTTGCTACCTTCGATAGCTTTTATTATACTTCATTCTACGTCATGTTGCAATTGACAAAAGCAAGAAACAGTTTTTTACGATACCAATTTTTTTTTACTTACCTGCCTTGTTGGTTGTTATGTTTCGATGAATTTTTTAAAAATTTACATATCGGACCAACTACTCATGCCGATATGTCCTTTGTATGGCCGCCACGGACGGAACCCGAACCCACGACCTTGTGATCGTGAGTCAAGCCCTCAACCCGCGCGGTCCTCACGCGGGACATTCGATGAATTTATCGTGTTGATAGTGAAAACAATGCAAAATAAGTCCGTTATGATTTGTAACGGCCCTCAGTCGCCACTGTAAGATAAAATCATATTATTTAACGGGCGTATAATGATAGCTATTACTCATGAGATTGAAGTTTAGATCACGAGTTGTAAGTAACAATTTATAAATTCAATACTATACTTTTTCTTTGACTACTCAACTAAAAATATACTTTTAGGTCTATAATACAATATTACTCACGGCCGAGAATAATGAGCCGAATTATCTGTCAAGGAACGTGTATATGAATGCATTAGTTAATACTCATAGAATAGTATGTTATGCATCAAGGGAGGGAAACAAGCGATTATTCCCGCGTGTGAAATTGACAAACCGAGACCAAAACGAGGGCCGAAGGCTCGAGCTGAAGTCGAGGTTTGCCAACTTCACACAAGGGATAATCGCGCCCTCCCGTGAAGCATATTATACTTTTCGTAACAAGTGCACAAAAATTACTGTCTTATCGGGACAAATGTTAAATATGGGTTGCGTAACTAGTTACCTAGGAAACACCGCAAACAGCTAATAATCGTAGTCTCTAGGGAGAGAAACATGCTACCTAAGGGAGAGAAACATGCTACTTAGGGAGAGAAACATTATGTATGCCCTAGGGCAGAAAATCAGTGTTTCTCTCTCTAAAATTAGGGAATAAGAACGTTTTTCTTGTGCATGTGTTACGAAAATATTATTTTATACAACACTCGAACGTTGATTGCCTTACAACAGGTCAATAAAGTTGTTTTATCGGACGTCGCATAAAATGAACTTTGAAATATAAAATAAACTTTGTGTACAGATTCGCGTATGTAAATTTTAACTTTTTTGGCAGGTACATAAAAAATTAATAAAATTGTGTACGTGAGTTTTATGTACATATCTTTCAAATATTGAAATATGTTGAGTCCGGTTCTGATCCGGCTGGAATCTCGTCAGGGGTGGGTAGAGATATGGACACGCGTATCACGGTACTGCTGCATAATCCAAGTCAGACTGAACTCCACAATTAAATAGGTATTACGTCACAAGAAATAATCCCGCATATAACCAGCTGCGTCGGGACGCCTTCTCACACCCCTCGTCACCGACGTCGTCGTCTAATCCCTGTCACGACTCCCGCTATAATTACATACATACCTTCACATACATACCCACAGCAACACTACACAGAATATTCAAGAAATAGTTGGAGGATAGTATCTTATTGTTTTCATCTTTTTTATTACACATTCATATTTATAATAACCATCATTTTGAAATGAAATTTATAATAAATTTTCAAGTTTTTTGATGAATATTATGTATTTCAGTCTCAGCCATCGAACTTTTTCTTCAGTGCACACAAATAAATCATTTCGCGGGGTACATACACAAATATCTAATCTACCATTTTTTATAAAAATATGAAACAGTAAAATGAGTAGTGTTAATGCCACATTTTTTAAAATGAAAACATGTTTATTTTGCCGTTTTGGGCAGTCAATTAGAATTTAGATCAAATACAGACTACAGAATATCCTGTGTAATATAAATAAAATAAATATATCATCACGCCTTTTACCCATTACTGGGTGTGGCACTCTGCCGTCAGCAGATTTCGGTAAGTGATATATTTCTTCGCGTGTAGTACGGTTACCAGCCGTCAAATCACGGCCCCCAAAGATGTTAGTGGAGGAAGAGCCACAGGGGTAGATTTAATTGTTTGTCGGCTGTGGGGATCGAACCAAGGTTCTCAAGATCCACAGGCCGACTCGATACCACTGAACCACCTACCCCATTTTTATAATATTCTGAAAAGTAACTGCACAAAATTTATCTAAAATGTCTTTTAAAGTTACATAAATATACTAAACTCTTAAAAAGCGGCAGATATCTCAAATTACCCTAGAAAGAACGTAATCTGCACCCTAATTAATTACATAATAAAACGAGCGTTAACCATAAAGATACAGCTACAATAATCATCGAAAACGACAAGCATGGCGCTGTTCGCAGAGACCTCTCGCAGCTGCTTGTGTATTTATTTATTTGGTCGTGGGCGTTTGACAGCTAGCCAGAGCACGGCGGCGGCAAGTGTTTCAGCTTTCAGCCTCCATCCCGTTTCTTTATTTCCCGCATTCGTAGCTTTATCTCGTTCCCGTTTAAACAATGGCCTGACGCGAGCCGTTTCTCATTTTCCGAGCTCGTAAAAAGGCGGAGACGCGCTACAGTTTTTCACCCTCGCAGCTAGGTGAAGTTTCAGACTGGGGGTGGAATGTCACATAAGACGATGGTAGAATAGAAGCGGACATTAATGAGGCGAAAGTTGCAGACAAACTTTGAGGACGTGATGCTGCCTGTCACACATATTCCGAGGTGGCGTGGCGAGCTTCATTTGTTAGATGGAGTTGAAGTTTACTTCTTATATGCACCAGGTCTATTCTTACCAACCGTCAAATAATAATAAGTCACACAATTTATTTTTACTTTAAGGCACTGCCGCGGTGACCGAGCGTGTTAAGGCACATCTCTTAACATACTGTGACGTCACCCGAAACAAGGTTCGTCAGTTCGAATCCGCCTGTCGACAATGTGTGATTTGTCGTTAAATATAAAATACAGCTACATGTATTTATCACACACGGGCGCTATTAGCTAGTCACTTATACGCCTTAAAATAATGTAGCATTTGACTACGAAAACCGGCAGTACGGCAGTGTAAAAACTGCGGCTCGGTGTGTCCGGTAGGCCCAGGCCCGATTTGGGCTGTAGCGCCATTAGAAGAAGAAGAAGAAGGCACTGCCTTAATTATTATCATAAGTTTTCTATACTGAATGTATTATTCAAAATTTAATGTATTTTTCTGATGTTTCTAAATTGAATGTATTATTCAAAATTTATGGTGGCTCAGTGGTATCGAGTCTGCCTGTGGATCTTGAGAACCCTGGTTCGATCCCCACAGCCGACAAACAATTTTCACCAATTTAAAAAATCTACTCCTGTGGCTCCTCTACCACTAATATCTTTGGAGGCCGTGATTTGACGGCTGGTAACCGCACTTCACGCGAAAAAAATATATCACTTACCGAGATCTGCGTAGGCACAGTGCCACGCCCAGTGATGGGTAAATGGCGTGATGATATATTTATTTTATTTTATTTATTCAAAATTTATTGTACTTTTCCAAGTATCTATTTACCTTTGTATGTTTTCTGTAAACTATATTTTAGTATTCTTGGATTAATCCGTGAGGACCTGTTATTGGTATTTTATAGTGTTGGCTTCTCTTATTTGTGTAAATAAATAAATAATATTTCAATTTGAATTCTCGAATTTCTAAAGAAACAGAAAAATTATGTTAGTGTAATGAGGGAAAAAGCAAAGGTAATTTATAGTTCTTGTGTGAATCTAAATAAATTTAGTTGGACATGAAATATTCAGAATTGACTATAGAACGAAGCACAAACTACTTAAACGAAATTGGAAAACGTGTATAGTTAGCTTTAGCAGGACAGAAGGAAGTAAAAGGCAACGAAAATGTAAAATACCTTGCATTGAACGTGCGCTGCACAAATGTTTTACATTTTTAAAGCTCTGACCTGCATTGGACGTACTTTCCCACCAATATCCTACCATATATTTATTCTACATCATACAAAATTGTTCAACTCACATCGATTTATTTTTATTATTATTATTTTTCTGCAAGCGCTAAAAGTGTATGAAGTCAACTAACTTACGAAATTAAATTAATATAGAAACTACAGGCGCGGTGGCCCAGCGTGTTAAGGCACATCTCTTAGCATACTGTGACGTCATCCGAACCAAGGTTCGTCAGTTCGAATCCGCCTATCGAAAATGTGTGATTTGTCGTGAAATATAAAAATACAGTTACATATATTTATTACACTCGGGCGCTATCAACTAGTCACTTATACGTCTTAAATAATTTGACTAAAGAAACCGGCAGTACGGCAGTGTAAAAACTGCGGCTCGGTGTGCCCGGCTCCTATGTTCCGAAACGGAATGATGGGACATTATATTTAATATAGAAACTACTAAAAAATTAAATACAAAGTAAATAAATATATTATAACGTCATTTAGCCATTGTTACGTGTAGCACTTAACCATAGCAGATTTCTGTAAATGATATATTTCTTTGCGGCAACTGCGGTTAGCAACCGTCAAATCACGGTCACCAAAGATGTTGTGGCAGGGGACCCACAGGGATTATTTAATTTCACTTACTGAGATCTGTTACGGCAGAGTGCCACACCTAGTAATGGGTAAAAGTCGTAATGAAAATGCTGTTCACATCACATTTTTTTATATTGTTTAGTTTAATTATATACTAAACCCAATATAATTTATCAAGTATAGATGAGGTAGTTTTCATCGTATTTGACATGGCGTATTCGAACAAAATTTTAATACTATTTTTTTCTGATTAATTAAAAAAGTTAGTGTATATTTATTTGGAATAATTCATAATGAATTGAGGGTTCAATAATGGTGGTATATTTAAGGTCAACAAGTAATTTGGAATTTGTAATTCTATTGTGTCGGTAAACACGAGATCCCATTCATCTTCACCTGATAATTCCATCCAAAGGACCAGTAGGCCTTGTTGTGTTTGCTAGTCAGCATTTATACGCTTAATTAAAGGGATTATTGCTGGAAGGGTTCAGCGACAACCCCCTCCACTCTGTTCGTCCTTCGCCCACTCTTTTATCCTTCGAGCTTTTAAATCGAGCCGCATTGTTCATGGACGTCTTGAATTATTATTGTGATAAATACATTTTTATATTCTTTTGTTTCTCGCAGAATGACAGACATAAGTTAATTCCTTAAATTCTTAGATATGTTATACTTTTAGATCTAGATAAATTTTACGAAAAGAATGACTTAAATATCAAACGTTAGTTGTGTTTTACCCATTACTGGGTGTGGCACTGTGCGTAAGCAGATCTCGGTAAGTGATATATTTCTTCGCGTGAAGTGCGGTTACCAGCCGTCAAATTACGGCATCCAAAGATATTAGTGGTGGGGGAGCCACAGGGATTAATTTAAATTGGTGAAAATTGTTTGTCGGCTGTGGGGATCGAACCAGGGTTCTCAAGATCCACAGACCGACTCGAAATAATTATTTTTTGTAATGTAATTATTAAGGACCTGGGTACCAGTGCTTGCACTGTTTACAGGATCCCAAAATGAGTGAATAAATGAGTGAATGAGTGAATACCACTGAGCCACCTACCCTCGATGTGATTGTCAGTAATAAATTATTACTCATGGTTGTCGTTGCGTTGTCATAGCAACGTCGATGTGATAAGGCACAACCCATGAGTAATAAATTATTACCGATTGTGCTATTATATTCCAACGACAAGCCAATGAAATAATACGCAATCACTTGTAAATAAAATTAACTCATTGAGAACAGCGGATAAAATGTGTATACATAAAATATGAGACTAAATAAAAATGGTAAAATTTACAGAATTACAATAGTTGACTGAATCAAAATATAAAAAATATTAAATAAACACTTGGCTATGTTTCACAAAATTCAGCCTCCAAGTCACCTTATGAGGGCATCGTCAGGCCTACTGTGCTGGCCAGCCTCTGACGATGCCCTCATAAGGTGACTTGGAGGCTGAATTTTGTGAAACATAGCCAAGTGTTTATTTCATATTTTTAAACCTAGTTTCACCAAGTGTTGGATGACAATAAATTTTGTCTTTGTTGTTGAATCAAAATATATTTTATTTTAGTTACTAAAACACAATTTGGTCATGACAAGACTTCATCTTGCACAACAAAAACAGAACTTGTCTCAACTAATATCAAACTGTCACTAATTGTTGTTGTCTTTCAAAGGACATGCTGATAAGAGATAGGAGGATGATATCGTTGCTTTGGTGCAAGATAACTGTTGCCATGCACAAGTTTACATAAAAAAACTGAGACATATGCAAGGGATGAAACAAAAATAATTATTTTTATTTCTCAACATAATTTCCTTCCAGCTTAATCCACCAATTTTTTTATACCGTCCATAAAGTATGACTTATCCAACTGTGCAAAATTGGTATTCGTTTCTCGATTAGTAAATTTAAATTAAATTAAACTATAAACAGATAAAAATTGGGGTACCGCCAGAAGTTATGAACTCTGGTGATGTACTTTAAATGAACTATGAAGATTGTATTGATATTTCCGAGTTGTATCATCTTCATGAAAGTTTCGTGAGTCATTGTATATTCAGTTCGTTATAAAAACGCGTGATGATCTCGCGTGACACGACACGGGAAACCCGCTGACGGTTCGTCGTAAACTCCACATTTCCACGTGCCGTAAAATCATCCCCACACGTGTACAAAACACCAGTGTTACTATTTGTGCTCACTTCACTCTTGTTTAATATTCCGTGCGTCTCTACGTCTATGCAGATTGAATTATCCACGCGTAATATGGTTTGCTTGCAGGACCAAATGAAATACTTTAAGTCGCTTCTTCAAATATTTACTACACACACTTAAAAATAGAATTTAGTTGGTTACTTCATAAGAGAGCTTCGGCACCAACAAGATACGAACATGTGATCGGAATATTTAATTTTTTTATGTAAATAGACGCGATGGCTTCGCTATCTTAAAAGTTCTGTCTTGTGCTAATTACTGGGTGTGGCACTCTGCCTTAACAAATCTCGGTAAGTGATATATTTCTTCGCGTGAAGTGCGCTACCAGCCGTCAAATCACGCCCTTCAAAGATGTTAGTAGAGAGGAAGCACAGAGTTCGCAAATCAATCAATTATATATAATATGAATTCTGTACTATTGATGTGTTTAATCAATGAAACGTGACAAAAAATATTTTTTTCGAAAACTGTCATATAAAATTAAAATTTACATGACAGCTATCAACACGCGAAATGAGTGTTTTTTGTCTACAGAACACAAAAGACTTTTGCATGCAGGATGCAAATTTTTTGATAGAAGAAAGGCTCACAATTTAATAAAATTTTTAACTTTATTTTTTGCTTAGAAACAATACTTCTATTCTTTAACAAAATTTATATTTATTGTTTCAATTGAGCAATTATTCATATTTATCAAGCTTGAGGAAGCTAACTGGTGTACTGGAATAGTTTCTTGAGAAATGCAATGCGAATCCCAATAAATCGCAGAAAAAAATTAGAACGTTTATTTGGTTTCTATTGCCAACCAGCTGTCAATTGCTGGTCAGAGAATACCAGATTTGATAGCAATTATATTACATACATTGTTGTCATGGAGACATTAGATGTCACATTAATTAATCCTAAACGTCAAAATTTTCTCATTACATTATTACTAATTTTGGGACATAGTTTTCGAAAAAACGTTGTTTGATACTCGATGGCGAAATGCTTTTGCATTCTCGAATGCAAAAGTAACATTTCGCAATCTAGAATCAAAAATAACTATTGATGGGTGCCCGAAATAGTCATTTTGAGCACTAGAGGGAAAAATAGTACGCAAAATACGCGTTGTCATGGTAATATAAATAATGAAAACTCACGTACGTCGCGTATTGATATTAATGAAAAAAGTGAAATTTTTTGACAGTTGTAGAAACATTAATTTTTGTTGGTGGAATCGATCATTAGTCAGTAACAATAATTTAGAATTATATTCTTGAAACTACATCGTTCAATGGAATACAGCTACTAAAATCCGCAATTATAGATCTCCAAAAGCATGATAAAAATCTATGTAAACTTTGAGCAACATAATTACCGTAAAATGTGGTTATTTTGGCAGTGACTTCATCCGTGTATCGATAAAAACTCTGGCTTATTTGTAACTTTTAGCTGTAGGGGATGATTTGTGTTCACCCCTCTGCGGCAATCATTTCCGCAAGCCATCAATCTTTTGTTATCCGCTATCGAATATTGTGTTCGCGCCGTTTCACATTGACCACACTGTATTATATTAACTTTTGTTACACTCATTGTGCGGCTGACGACAATGTACAGAAGTGTAGATATATATATTTTTTTAAACTAGATTTTTATACATACATAACTTCACGACAAGTCCCACTAATTAAGTTCATTGAAGCACGACAAGTTTAATACTTCATACCTCGTTAAGTTTTGGAGATATAGTCTCGGTAAAGTACAAAATTTGAAGAATAAGAAGAATTTTACTTATCCTAAAAATTAAATAAGATATGACGATGTGCTCAATAGCATTGGATTCCCCGTGTCCGCAGGGGCGGATTTAAATTCTTTTGGGCTCTAGGCAAAATCTTTATTTCGGGCCCTTTCATAATATATATATATATATATATATATATATATATATATATATATATATTGTTTTTTCTTATTTCTAAATTACATTATAGACAAATAATTTATGTGCTTCGTGAAGTTAGAATCCGGGCCCCAAAATTTTTGGGCCCTAGGCTATTGCCTCTTTAACCTAGGCCAAAATCCGCCCCTGCGTGTCCGAATTGACTTTTGAGCAAATTTTTATCTAATTTGAAGTAATTTATTTTTAAAATTATTTTCTCTAAAATACTTAATCGTTGGAATATTGTTATATACATATGTATTTTGATCCACTGAATCCACTGGTATAATATCCTCAAGTGTATATGTCTTCTAGGTTTTGAGATAATGTTAAAAAACAGTTTTTTGACAATTTTTTTTTTGCGAATATTTGTAAAAATGGCTGAAATTTTGTTTATAAGTTAACTGAAGATATGACGATGGGCTTAACAGCTTTGAATTCCTCATTTCCGAATTGACTTATAAACAGGGTTCGAAGATATATATCGATCGATATATATATCATGATATTTATTTTGATATATATCGTCATATTTTTGCAATGATATATATCCATTATATAAAAATATCAAATAGTTTTTGTGATATAGCCTCCGGAGAAGTGAAATTTTTCGTATTTTTCAGTTTTTCTACTTTTCCGAGGCTATATCTCGAAAACTAAATGTGATATGAAAACGCGCTCAACGGCATTAATTTTCTCGTGCTTCAGTTAACTTATAAACATAGTTTCAGCGATTTTTATTTTTTTTCAATTTTCCGCCAAAAAAATCGCAAAAAGCGGTTTTTTAACATTTTCTCGAAAACCAGAAGTCATGTGCATTTGAAGATTGCGCCACTGGATTCAGTGGGTCAAAATACATATGTATGTAAATTTTCGTTGTAATAATCCTACGATTAAGGATTTTTGGGAAAATTGAATTAAAATCTGAAAAAACCAAAGGGGTACCCCTTAGGAAATAATTAAAAATATTAAATTGCTTAAAATTGTATGAAAATTTGCTTATAAGTCAATTCGGACACGGGGAATTCAACGCCGTTGAGCGCATTTCCATATCTTGTTTAGTTTTTGAGATATAGCCTCCGGAAAAGTGAAATTTTTCGAATTTTTCAGTTTTTC
The DNA here is from genome assembly GCA_947425015.1 of Pterostichus niger. Taxonomy (NCBI): domain Eukaryota; kingdom Metazoa; phylum Arthropoda; class Insecta; order Coleoptera; family Carabidae; genus Pterostichus; species Pterostichus niger. The sequence goes on from OX380345.1 coordinate 32,941,336, forward strand.
TACTTTTACGAGGCTATATCTCAAAAACTAAATGTGATATGAAAACGCGGTCAACGGCATTAATTTTCTCGTGCTTCAGTTAACTTATAAACATAGTTTCAGCGATTTTTATTTTTTTTCAATTTTCCGCCAAAAAAATCGCAAAAAGCGGTTTTTTAACATTTTCTCGAAAACCAGAAGTCATATGCATTTGAAGATTGCACCACTGGATTCAGTGGGTCAAAATACATATGTATGTAAATTTTCGTTTTAATAATCCTACGATTAAGGATTTTTGGGATAATTGAATTAAAATCTGAAAAAACCAAAGGGGTACCCCTTAGGAAATAATTAAAAATATTAAATTGCTTAAAATTGTATGAAAATTTGCTTATAAGTCAATTCGGACACGGGGAATTCAACGCCGTTGAGCGCATTTCCATATCTTGTTTAGTTTTTGAGATATAGCCTCCGGAAAAGTGAAATTTTTCGAATTTTTCAGTTTTTCTACTATTCCGAGGCTATATCTCAAAAACTAAATGTGATATGAAAACGCGCTCAACGGCATTAATTTTCTCGTGCTTCAGTTAACTTATAGACAGGGTTCGAAGATATATATCCATTATATAAAAATATCAAATAGTCTATAATAAATACAGTATACCTCTCATTACTACTTTCATAAATTCTGTTAAAATTATATTCTAAAGATAATTCTTACTTTACTAGCTTTTGACTAACTTCACATCAACGACATAAATCCAAATTGTGTGCCATTTGTGATGTCATTAACGGCAAAGTCGGAACCATTTCCAAAATTTTTATTTGGTACTCATTTTAGAAATACAAATCCTTTAATATGGTGGAAAAGTGTAACTATCAATGAGTCAGAGTGGCCAAATAAAAGTACATTTATTGAACTATGTGAACAGTTACACACTGCTGTAACAGCCACAGCAGGGCTGGAACGATATTTCTCCACTTGGCATTGTCCAATCTCAATTACGTAATCGGCTCGGTAACGCCAAAGCCGGTAAATTAGTTTTTATGTTTAAATATTTAAACCAAAAAGAAACTACAAAAAAAAACTAATTTAGATTGGATTTGGCCAAGTGAGTCTATCTGTAACTCTATGTTCAGAAAGTTCATCAGAAGATGATGATTTGCCCCTATTTAGGATATAGGATTATTTAAATATTCTTACTATTCTTAGTACTATATAATATTTGTGTATCCATTCAATGTATATTTACTTTTTTTCATTACCTATGTTAATTTTTTATTTAGGAGTAATAATTTATTTTGTATTTCCTATTGTGATAATAAATGTGTACAAAAACTAAAATTAAAAAATAAATATCCAAAAAGTGATATTTATCTGATATATATCCTATATATCAGATATTTTGATATTTATTATAAATATCATGATATTTACGAACCCTGCTTATAAATAAATTTTCGTAAAACATTCCCTAACTTTAGAGAGAGAAACACTGCTTTTCTCCCCTAGAGAGAGAAACATTATGTTCTCTCCCTAGATAGGATTTTTCTCTCCCTAGGTAGCATGTTTCTCTCCCTAGAGAGATTAGCTGTTTGCGGCGTTTCCTAGGTAACTAGTTACGCAATCCATGTTTGATATTTGTCCCGATAAGACAGTAATTTTTGTGCCCTTGTTACGAAAAGTATAATATGCTTCACGGGAGGGCGCGATTATCTCTTGTTTCCCTCCCTTGATGCATAACATACTATTGTAGCTAATTTAAAGCAATTTATTTTTTAAAATTATTTCCCATGGGGTACTAAACTGTTGTATATTTTTTCCGTAGTTTACTTCTCATTGTTTGCACCATATTTAATTATCAGCAAGCATCAATTTTGTAATGATTAGTATGTAGAACAACGAAACAATTACATAATATCATCGCCAACCAGATCACAAAGCTCCTGATCAACACGTTAAATCTCTATTAATCTAATAACAGCATCGGCCACCGCAATGACCACAGCTATACACCCTGTACCTCGCACCCTGCACCCGCCACCGCACAGGGGGGTAAAGGTAGCGCCCTGTGGAAGGTTCAGGGTTAGAGTGAAATTAATTTCAACCCCGTTCACCGATGAAGGGATGGAAAAACGCTTGGGTCACCCCTATACGCGGCTCCACCTACAGAGATTGGACCGTTTTGTTTCTTACTTTCGCTGTAATTTGCTGGACGGTGGAAAATCACACAGAGGTGGATTCAGGTAGAATTTATTATTATTCACAAGAGTCAGAGATAATTTTAAATTGGGGACAATTACTGTGAAATAATATGAAATATTTTATACGTACAAGCTGGTCCATTCTTCTGTATTTTTTTACTCGATTATTTTAAATATGTGTGGTAGTTGGCTCAGTGGTATAGAGTCGGCCTGTGGATTTGAGAACTCTGGTTCGATTCCCATATCCGACAAACAATTTTTACCACATTAAAAAATCTATCCCTGTGGCTCCCCCTTCACTAATATCTTTATGGGGCTTGATTTGACGGACGGTAACCGCACTTCACGCGAAAAATATATCACTTACCGAGATCTGGTACGTAGGAATGCCACACTCAGTAATGTGTAAAAGGCGTGATGATATATTTATACACGAGTCAAATATTCTTACTTTGGTCTGTCAAGGATGAACAAAATAGAAACCACGTGCTTGAAACATAATAAAATACTTGATTGGAAATAGAAAACTGCTTTATAAAGAATGATTAAAAAATTGCATTAATTGTGTCATAAAATATTATATCCGAAATTAATTAGGTATTTATATTTTTCTGTGAAGATTTACGAAACAGGTGTACAGGAGCGAATGGATAAGAAATAGTTCGTATGGAGGAAGTGTTAATGTGGTCGAAACGAATAACAGGATGAAAATGTTGACGGGTTCGTGCTACCCCATTTAATGGGATATAGCGTGATGTTATGTATGTATGTATGTATTTTTCTGTTATTCTTTTAAAAATATGTTTGGATACTTTTGGTAAGGTGAGAATCTTAAAAAGAGATTTTGAAAGACATTTATTTGGCTATTTGCCATAAAAATGAAGACTGTGCGATATATAAAACATAGTCGTAAAAACGCCATATCCTGGCGGTTAGTAAACGAAATATGTCGTAGTAAACAGTATAGATGCAGGTCACGTTTACTTCCCCGCATAATCTAATCTAATCCGGGCCTGTTTAAAGCTCTCCTCTAATGGATGCGTATCAAGAATGTATTACTTTCAGGGGCGGAATCAGTGAGCACAACAAAAATCAATGTTCCCAAGCAAACAGCCTAAAAAATCACATTTACCAGATTTAAATAAAAACGTCATTACATGGGATCAAAGCTTTGCCGGACGTTTGATAGAAAAACTAACAAAGAATTAAATATTCACTATATGCCATGACAAAATAACTTCAACATTGCGTCACCGAATTATTAATTTGATTGTGGAGGCAGACATACATACATATTGGGGTATGTGGCTCAGTGGATTGGAGAACCCGGGTTTAATTTCCACAGCCGACAAACAATTTTCAGCACATTTAAACTATCTTTGTGACTGACAGCTGGTAACCGCATTTCACACGAAGAAATATACAGGATGTTTGAAAATTATGTAAAAAAAATAATTAAGGGTGTATATTATACAACACAAAAATAATTTTCCCGAAATTTGCAAAAATAATTACACATTACTTGAAGTAAACATAAGTTATAGTAATGCATAAAAATGAGTAAAGTTGTGTAACAGTTCATTTAATGTTTCATCTTTACTTATTTTTATTCGTTACTATAACCCATAAGACCAGTGGCACGAAAAATATATCCTTAATTTTTTTTGCAATACTTTTGAAACACCTGTATCATTTACCGAGATCTGCTTCGACGGAGTCCCATACCGAATAATGGATAAAAGGCGTCTTGATATATTTATTTATTTTATATATTGAGTGTAACTTAAGTAAAACAAAATTGAATTGAAAAATAATATCAAATCAATTAATATACATTAATGTCAATCAGTAAATGAGTATAAGTTAGGTGGCTAATATCTTTGTTTGTCGTGATTTGACGGCTGGTAATCGCACTTCATGCGAAGAAAATATACAGGGTGTTTCAGGACTAGTGTAACAAACTTTAACAGCTTATTCCTGATGTCATTTTGAGCCAAAAATGTCATATGAACATAGGTCCTATTCCTTCTAGTTACCAAAATACAAGAGGTTGAAGTTGAACACGAAATTTTCAAATTTTTATAATCAAGATACTTTCGAAAACAAGAGTTTTTTTGAAAAGTCATACCCTATTTGTCTTAATTAATTTTATTTATTAATATTAACGAATACGATTTAGAGAACAAAACATAAAATGACACTATTAAATAGACACAGAACAACATAACCAAACATGGAATGGTTAACACAATATGAAATAAGATAACAAATTTTAAAAAAATTACAGCAAGTGTTCAAAATGAGCGCCTTGAACTCGTATGCATGTTATTATTAATAAATAAAATTAATTAAGAGAAATAAGGTATGACTTTTCAATAAAATTCTTGTTTTCCAAAAGTATCTTGATTACAAAAATTTGAAAATTTCGTGTTATTTATAGAACTTCAACCTCTTGTATATTGGTAACTAGGAGGAATAGAACCTATGTTCATATGATATTTTTGGCTCAAAATGACCTCAGGTATAAGCTGTTAAAGTTTGTTACACTAGTCCTGAAACACCCTGTATTGCTTCACAGAAAATTTTCTCCTTCTTCCAATCAAAGATGTTGGACTAATACTAATAATTAAAACCACCAATCTTCCTTCTCAACCAAATTCAATGACATTTGACATGGGATTCATTTTTTTTATAATTTCTCAACCGATTTTAATGTAATATTAAAATGAAATGCTATATTAGCATAGAAAAATAAAGGATTTAAATTTATTTACTCATTCAAAAAATTTAATCTAGCAGCTGTGGAGCACACTTTCTAAACCCGTGCTTATCCAAGACGCAAACCCGTCCCGAAAGCGAATCGATTCCACGTTCATTTACAGCTGATGGAGTCGCGCTACTTTTTCCTCTTTTCTTTCTTTTCATCGCTGTCCTCCCCTCCTCCACCCCTTTACCTCCTCTGTTTCCCCGTCCTAGATTCCAGAACGGACCACTCGGTTAGTTTTTGTAGTCGTTGGCTATTATTACCCTCGAGGATGGGGGGAAGTTGCGGGAATGCCAAAGTTTCATTTCATCTTCTCTGAATCTTTAGATATATAGTTTTTACTTACTTCAATTATATTGCCGCAAATAGTACCATCTAAACTTATTTCAAGTTAATTAAATTTAAATGAATTCGATAGATTTAACTGTCGGTTCTCGTTGAAACATTTTATAATAAAATTCAATTAAAAAACACTAGGTTAGTTTCAAATAATGTCGACTAGACCATCATCAGGTGAACAAGATATTTAAATTTAAATGTTTTGGAATTAATTTGATTTGTTTTTATTCTCACTAAATTAATTATAATTGTTTCTTAATAACAAATTGACACCTTAAGCGTAAAATTATTTTTCTACGATTGCTATGAAAAGTTGATAATTACGCTTTTATTTGTCATCGTAAAGTTGACGTTTTCTGTGGATCAATCTAAAAATATCTTTGTCGCGCGTTGTCATTGAAGACGCGCGATAAAGGTATTAAATGCGCGTTTATTTCAATAGTTACCAGGGATACAAACAAAACAGAAACTTGTTATATTAACAATTAACAGAACGAATTTATTTTCAGTACGTATACGTGTTTTAATCATTTTAAGATGCAATCGTGGAAAAAAAATTATGATTTTTTTGTATTTTTTGTATGATTGCATCTGAAATGATTAAAAAATGTGAACGTACTGAAAATAAATTCATCCTGTCAACTGTCAATATGACAAGTTTCTATTTTATTTGTAATTCTGGTAACTATTGAAATAAGCGCACATTTAACATTATTTTCGCGCATTGCCGTTGGAGGCGCGCATCAAAGTTACTTTTCTATTGTTGCACGAAAAACGCCAACTTTACGATGACAAATTAGAGCGTAATTGTCAACTGTCCATAGCAATTATTTTCTGACATGGTCATGAAATAGTATGTTATGCATCAAGGGAGGGAAACAAGCGATTATTCCCGCGTGTGAGGTTTGCCAACTTCACATAAGGGATAATCGCGCCTTCCCGTGAAGCATATTATACTTTTCGTAACAAGTGCACAAAAATTACTGTCTTATCGGAGCAAATGTCAAATATGGGTTGCGTAACTAGTTACCTAGGAAACGCCGCAAACAGCTATTCTTTCTAGGGAGAGAAACATCTCTCTAGGGAGAGAAACATCTCTCTAGGGAGAGAAAAGCAGTGTTTCTCTCTCTAAAATTAGGGAATAAGAACGTATTTCTTGTGGATGTGTTACAAAAAAATAATTTATAAATAATCAGTCAGTAAATTTTCAATTTAAATAACAACAAAGACAAAATTAATTGTCATTCATACACTTGGTGAAACTAGGTTTAATAAAAAATATTAAATAAACACTTGGCAAAGTCTCACAAAATTCAGCCTCCGAGTCACCTTATGAGGGCATCGTCAGAGGCCGGCCAGCACAGTTAGTAACCATAGACGCGTTTCGCTCTTATTAGAGCTCATCAGTATGGTATAACTCACTTCTTCACCTAGAACAAAGTTCACGTGAAGAAGCTGGTGACGAAGAACTGTGCCAGCAGAGAATAAGATCTCTAACAAACGGTAAGATGACATGAGAAGTTCTGTTGAACCAGTAATGCCATCTACCGAAAAAAGAAAAAGCTACGCAATAGCAATTTAAATAACACCAAAGACAAAATTAATTGTCATTCATACACTTGGTGAAACTAGGTTTAATAAAAAATATTAAATAAACACTTGGCAAAGTTCTAGGCGAAGAAGTGAGTTATACCATACTGATGAGCTCTTGCCAAGTGTTTATTTAATATTTTTTAATTTTCAATTTATAAATTCCTCCCTTTGAGAGACAGTGCTACCTGTAGTCAATTAGAGATGAAGTAATTTTGTATTGTATTAGAACGGTGTGTAGTACGAAACGAGTGAAATATGCAAATGAATCAGCAGCACAATGTATAGAATGGTCTGGTTTCGGTTTCAGTTTGGGTTCGAGGCACGTGATGTATTAAACATTCGCGCAAATGGGCAATTAGCCGAGCGGTCTGGCGGGCGCTGCCCGCTGTTTACTTGTGCTTCACGGTAATCGCTCACTTACATCAAGCGAAGCGAGAACCACTTTCATATACTATGCATTTCTACATCGAGATACATGTGATGGAAATTTTAGTTTTATATGAAGAATTATTTTAGAAATTCTGACAGCGCTAAATGTAACATATTCAAGATAATTTCAAACATATTATCGAGATCTGCTACGGTACAGTGCCACATCCAGTGATGGGTATTTTACGAATTTTGCTGAAAATCAGCCAATAGTGACATTGCATTAATATGTTAGAATTTTTGAAAAATCATGAGCATTCGCCGGGATTTGAACCCAGAACCTTTCACTCGCTAGGTGACTGCTCTACCACTTGAGCTACAAATACTCGGCGAATATTCTAACATATTTACTGGACAGACAGAGATGTCGAATATATAATTTCTAAACTATTGTATTAATAATTGTAAATTTTATGTTACTTGACTTACTTAAGCAAACGTAATAAGTGGAAATTTGAGAACGGGTCAAAACAGGCCTTAGATGTTTTAATATCCTACAAGTTCCAATCTCAAACGGACATCTGCGGCTGTATACTGTCATTGGGATTAAGTTCCTGTTGTGCAAATTAACAAATAAGTTAAAATTAAATATAAGTCATTCATAAATGATGAGCAATTTATCTACCCCTGTGGCTCCACCTTTACTAACATCTTTGGGGGCTGTTATTTGACGGCTGGTAACCGCATGTCACTATATATCTATATATCTATACAGGGTGTTTCAGGACTAGTGTAACAAACTTTAACAGCTTATTCCTGAGGTTATTTGAGCCAAAAATGTCATATGAACATAGGTCCTATTCCTTCTAGTTACCAAACTACAAGAGGTTGAAGTTCTATAAATAACACGAAATTTTGTAATCAAGATACTTTCGGAAAACATGAGTTTTATTGAAAAGTTATACCTTATTTGTCTTAATTAATTTTATTTATTAATAATAACATGCATACGAGTTCAAGGCGCTCATTTTGAACACTTGCTGTAATTTTTTTTAAATTTGTTATTTTGTTTCATATTATGTTAACCTATTCCATGTTTGGTTATGTTGTTCTGTGTCCATTTAATTGTGTCATTTTAGGTTTTGTTCTCTAAATCGTATTCGTTAATATTAATAAATTAAATTAATTAAGACAAATAGGGTATAACTTTTCAATAAAACTCTTGTTTTGCGAAAGTATCTTGATTACAAAAATTTGAAAATTTCGTGTTATTTATAGAACTTCAACCTTTTGTATTCTGGTAACTAGAAGGAATAGGACCTATGTTCTTATGACATTTTTGCCTCAAAATGACCTCAGGAATAAGCTGTTAAAGTATTTTACACTAGTCCTGAAACACCCTGTATATCTATATATCTATATATCTATATGTCTATATATCTATATAATATCCGTGGTTTGTTCAGTAGTTTACCGGTTTCAGAATAAAAATATGTTAACATCATTAAAAAATATTGATAACGCCATTGTCATCATTTTAGAAGATGATCAAGTAAGTCTGTGGTCTGTATGTTTTTATTTAACGCCATGGTTACAATTGTTTTGTATCATATTTATAAATAATTGTTTTATTTAAACGTCATAACGTGATCATCTCTAATTTGAAAGACTGTACAATTAACCCTTTTCACTCCAGCCTAAATACTTATAGAGCATACCAATAACTCCAACACTATATTAGTTACATACATACATAGTATACAAGTACATGCATGTAATGTAAAAATGTCGCAAATACGGCGACAACGGACTGCAAAGGGTTAATATATATTATGATAAGCAGGAGAAGTAATCTTTGTATTATTGCTAATATTATTAAGTTGTGTGATTATTAAAGGTAATCATACCTGTAGTTTTTGACTAAAGTTAATTTATATTATGACAGAAAAATTCTGATGACGCCTGGATTAGAACCAGGGACCTTCCGCATACCGGGCAGAGATGCTAACCGCTACACCACGTCACCTGTGTTCGAAATATGGCATCAACTGAATTTTTCTGTCACAGTGTCTAAGCGTAGCTTCGTTCCGAGAGACTCCTATATAGGCATTGACTTTATATTATTGTTGTTTTGAGTTCTGTTTGTATTAATAGTGTTATATTATCATTGTGTTTGACTGTTTTTACAAGTCAGTATTTACCGTACAGAATACAGTTATTTCTTACTTACCAGCCTATTTTTGTGCATGTAAACATAGGTTTAATATTTTGAAACCGGTTAAGCTATGGATAGTTGTATCACTAGTTAAAATACAGATGATTTAACATTGTAGTTGCGGTGTGAATTTCATGGCATATACCTTAGAGAATACGGTTGTGTGTTGTATAATATTCCTCACATGAACGTAGTAAATAGGTGATGCATCGTTACACAAACCATACCGTCGCGTACCCTACCGTGTCCTAATTTCATTAGGCTCACCGCATATTTCCGCGTTTAATAATGCATGGATCACCCGACGCCGACACCAACCAAGAGCTTGCCGTGATACACATACGCAAACTCATCATCAAATCAATTCATTCTCTCTCTTCTTAACCTCGGAGATTTAATCACAAGTGCTTTTTGTTGTTAAACGCAAAATAATGAATATGTGCTCTTCAGATAAAAATAGGATTACAAAAAAACTTGGGTTTAAATTCTCATGGCTTCATGCAACGCTAACAAAAAGTACAAATAGTAAATTAGTTCTAGAATGGAACAAAATAGAAGGAAAAAGAGAAGTTGAAGGGAACATGCATGTCTGTTGAAAACACAAAACATGTAACAAAACCACGCGAAACTTTCAAACGCGAACGAGCGACATGGAAAACATGAATTATACTCTCTTCAGCCCTTGATGATGCCCGCATCTTTACCACCCGTCATTTTAAAGAGAAAATGACAAAAGTATTTTCCCAAAGAATACTTTAATTACAATACAGGGTGTGCTACGAAAAGCGGTCGGATTTAGACTTGATAAGTCCCTAAGCTATTTGACATATGGGGCCCTTTATAAGTCCAGATATGTCAGTGCCAAATATGCCATTTGCTCACCTTTCCAATTTTTCTGAAGGCCCTCAGTAGAGTAAATCCTGTACTGCATACGTATTTAACAGGGTTCGAAGATATATATCGATCGATATATATCATGATATTTATTTTGATATATATCATCATATTTTTGCAATGATATATATCCATTATATAAAAATATCAAATAGTTTTTGAGATATAACCTCCGGAGAAGTGAAATTTTTCGAATTTTTCAGTTTTTCTACTTTTCCGAGGCTATATCTCAAAAACTAAATGTGATATGAAAACGCGGTCAACGGCATTAATTTTCTCGTGCTTCAGTTAACTTATAAACATAGTTTCAGCGATTTTTATTTTTTTTCAATTTTCCGCCAAAAACAATCGCAAAAAGCGGTTTTTTAACATTTTCTCGAAAACCAGAAGTCATATGCATTTGAAGATTGCACCACTGGATTCAGTGGGTCAAAATACATATGTATGTAAATTTTCGTTTTAATAATCCTACGATTAAGGATTTTTGGTAAAATTGAATTAAAATCTGAAAAAACCAAAGGGGTACCCCTTAGGAAATAATTAAAAATATTAAATTGCATAAAATTGTATGAAAATGTGCTTATAAGTCAATTCGGACACGGGGAATTCAACGCCGTTGAGCGCATTTCCATATCTTGTTTAGTTTTTGAGATATAGCCTCCGGAAAAGTGAAATTTATCGAATTTTTCAGTTTTTCTACTTTTCCGAGGCTATATCTCGAAAACTAAATGTGATATTAAAACGCGCTCAACGGCATTAATTTTCTCGTGCTTCAGTTAACTTATAAATATAGTTTCAGCGATTTTTATTTTTTTTTCAATTTTCCGCCAAAAATATCGCAAAAAGCGGTTTTTTAACATTTTCTCGAAAACCAGAAGTCATATGCATTTGAAGATTGCACCACTGGATTCAGTGGGTCAAAATACATATGTATGTAAATTTTCGTTTTAATAATCCTACGATTAAGGATTTTTGGGAAAATTGAATTAAAATCTGAAAAAACCAAAGGGGTACCCCTTAGGAAATAATTAAAAATATTAAATTGCTTAAAATTGTATGAAAATTTGCTTATAAGTCAATTCGGACACGGGGAATTCAACGCCGTTGAGCGCATTTCCATATCTTGTTTAGTTTTTGAGATATAGCCTCCGGAAAAGTGAAATTTTTCGAATTTTTCAGTTTTTCTAAATGTGTACAAAAACTAAAATTAAAAAATAAATATCCAAAAAGTGATATTTATCTGATATATATCCTATATATCAGATATTTTGATATTTATTATAAATATCATGATATTTACGAACCCTGGTATTTAACATGGGAAAACAGTTTTTCCGTGCGCATTGCATTGCTCGGTGATATCGAGTCGGCCTGTGGATCTTGAGAACCCTTGTTCGATCCCCACAGCCGACAAACAGTTTTCACCAATTTAAATCTACCCCTGTGGCTCCGCCTCCACTAATATCTTTGAGGGCCGTTATTTGACGACTGGTAAACGCACTTCACGCGAAGAAATATATCACTTACCGAAATCTGCTCCGGCAGAGTGCCACACCCAGTAATGGCTAAAAGGCATGATGATATATTTATTTATTTATTGCATCCCAAATTATTTTAGACAAAAATGCTTCAAATTTACATTCTAAAATGAACACATTATTAAATACAATATTGTGTGTGAAATGTTACAGTAAAAATACCAAATCGTGCGTAAAAGACCAATGTAAATTGATTGGGCGTAAGTGAAGATTTACGAAATTTTTGTACAGGAGCGAATGGATGAATGTTTGTTGCGTGTTGATGGATTTTGGTTGTGAGAAAAGAAAGAGTTTGTATGGAGGAAGTGTTAATGTGGTCGAATCGAGTATCGTGTGTCAGGATGAGAATGTTGACGGGTTCATGCTACCCCATTTAATGGTATATAGAGTGATGTTATGTATGTATGTATGTATGTATGTAAATTGATTGGGAATTTTATTATTAAACGACTTTTTTAACAAATATTGTAGCAACGACAAATAATAAACAAAAAGACTTGCAACTAAATACAACAAGTAAACGTCAAACTGAGTGATTTTGTCTGTTTTGTCGTCGTTATATTGCAATTTTTCAGTCTAACATAACACCTGGTAATTTGAGAAGCAATGTACGTCATTATTAGTTCGTCAAGAAAAAGGAAATATATATAAAAATTGATTATAATTGAATTGAAAACAACATCGCTAGTGAGACTGTATAATAATTCTAGTTTGTAAAGTATGAAAGCTAATCCAGATGCAATCTAGTTTAGATGTCACATAAAGAGTTCGGTATAAAACAATGCGCATCATAGCGAGCTGGCTCTATGCAGATATCACATCCCTACAAAAAGACGACAAACGCCAACCTCTGTGTCAATTATCCGGCTTCGTGTTGTTTTACTCTTTTATCGCTCGGTGACCGAACGAAGATGCGGTCTACGCTTTTTTTTCTTTACTCGACATTAGCGCACTACAACCATTTCAAAGAGGAACGACTTTTACAATTCATACAATAAATAAGATTCAATTTGAAAATAAGAACATGTTGTGACAGCACCCAAATCTTGGTTCGTCAGTTCGAATCCGCCTGGCGACAATGGCTGGTAGCACAAGCTCTGTTTTTGAGTGTTCTAAGAGCACGGTTTTAACATGTTAGAGATAGCTAAAGCACCCAAATACATTGCTCTTAAAACAGGCAAAAACAGAGCTTGTCTTTAACACACGCGGGCGCTATAAGCTAGTCACTTGTAAGCCTTAAAAATAATGTAGCATTCGTCTAGAAGAACCGGCAGTACGGCAGTATGATAACTGCGACTCGGTGTGTTCGGTCGGCCCAAAGCCAAAATATATTAATGGTCAGTTGATTAGGGAAGTTACAAAAAAATATATAAATAAATAAAATAAGAGGCTTGTCCCGCGTATTGGCCACGCGGATTGAGGGCTTGAGTCACAACCACAAGGTCATGGGTTCGGGTCCCGCCCGTGACGGCCATACAAAGGACATATCGGCATATGACCTGAGTAGTTGGTCCGATATATAAATAAAAAAATAAAAATAGAGGCGTGATGGTGCCTTTTACCTATTATTGAGTGCGGCTTTCTGCCGTAGCAGTAAATGATATATTTATGAGCTGAATTGCGGTTACCAGCCGTCAAAGATGTTAGTGCTGGGGGAGCTACAGGGATAGTTTTAACATAGTGAAAATTGTTTGTCGGTTGTCGGAATCGAACCCATAATAATAATAATAATAAATAAATATATCATCACGCCTTTACCCATTACTGGGTGTGGCACTCAGCCATAGCAAATTACAGTAAGTTATATATTAATTCGCGTGAAGTGCGGTTACCAGTCGTCAAATCACGCCTTCTCCCAAAGATGTAAATAAGGGGGAGACATAGGGAGAGTTTTAATGCCGTGAAAAACCCGAATCCGGGTTCTCAAACTTACAGGCCAACTTGATACTACTGACCCACCTACCCCATATAATAATTTGACGGCTAGTAACTGCAGTTCACGTGAAGAAATATATCACTTAGCAAGATCTGTTTCGGCAGAGTGCCACAACCAGTAATGAGTAAAGGGCGTGATGATATATTTTATAATAACAATAATAATGTATGGTAATATATTAAATAAAATAAATATAAATATATCATCACGCCTTTTACCCATCACTGGGTGTGGCACTCTGCCTACGCAGATCTCGGTAAGTGATATATTTTTTCGCATGAAGTGCGGTTACCAGCCGTCAAATCACGGCCCCCAAAGATATTAGTGGTGGAGGAGCCACAGGGGTAGATTTTTTAAATTGGTGAAAATTAATATATTAATATAGGTAACTAAATATTACATTTTATAATAATTTGGTTCCCCGCCAAAAAACCGTAGTCCTTCTCCGCTACTGGGGATGTCTCCAGAGCCCTGGCCCTTATCTCGCAGCCAGCACTCACGGACATAAAGGGCTCTGGTTTCTTTGTTGATTTCGACTTGAATTTGATTATGATCCGCTTGGATAACACAGGACCATCACTTCTTTGTCTGTCTGTATGTTGCTGTCTATGTTCATACAATCATACGCTGTATTCTTTTATGGCGGGAGATTTAAAACACGTGTGGGAATCAACTTATCAAAGTTGTCCAGCAAGGTAAAATAATGTCATAATAATGGAAAAATAAATCAACATCCTGCGCTGTTTTATCTGCCATTGCATGAGTAAATAAATAAATATATCGTCACGCCTTTTACCCATTACTGGGTGTGGCACTCTGCCGTAAGCAGATCTTGGTAAGTGATACATTTTTTCGCGTGAAGTGCGGTTAACAGTCATCAAATCACGGCCCCTAAAGTTGTTAGTGGAGGGGGAGCCACAGGAGTTGATATTAAATTGGTGAAAGCCAGGAATCGAACTCGGGTCCTCAAGAACCACAAGCCGACTGCATACCCACTAGACCACCAACTCCATTTATTTATTTATTTATTTATTTATTTCTACTAGCTACTTTTCATGAAATTGTGAGCTGGAGCCTGATTCTGTATCTTGCGTGACTACTTGCGGCATCCATACTAACACAGATATTTCACATGCATATAGTAAACCATCTATCGGACATTTAAAGAACTAATGGGTATGACGTCACTTCTTGCGAGACACGCAAATATAGATGCGTGACCTCCGTAGGTCCTGTTTCTTATTTGCGACACTACCTGTCTCATTCTAATATTATGTTTGTCTTTTACTTTCTTGTCATTTTGCGTTATCAACGTTATCTGCCATAACGTTTATTAAAATTTGTTTTTGCTCCTCTATAGCGTTCATATCACGTTTTCTGTCTTCTGCCATAATAAAATCGTATAAAAAAACTACAAAACGATGTTGACTGACAATGACATGTGATTGCAACTGACAATTATAGTTTCAAAACCATTACCAACACTAAACTTGGCGCGAAAACGTAAAGCACGGAATTCCCTATGCTCGACACCAGAAAAGAATCGGTGACGTCATACATTGTACTAACGCAAATTTAATCACGCAACTGCTCACGCAAGATACAGAATCAACCTCCTGGTCCTGATGTTATTTTGAGAATATCGTATCGTATCGTATAATGTAGTTTGAAGTGTATTTCGATTTAGTGACATAGCTCACGTATCAAATCACGGCCTCCAAAGATATTAGTGGAGGGGTAGCCACAGGGGTAGATTTAAATGTATTTAAAATTGTTTGTCGGCTGCGGGAATTTAACCAGGGTTCTCAAGATCCACAGGCCTACTCGATACCACGAGAATGCTCTGCATTTGCAGATGTTTAATTAAGAGTTAAGTTAACAATAATAGTGTTAATGATATTAAAATACTAAAATTTGTAGAAGGTAATATATTTCTCAGAGTCCCGATCGATCGATGGTTCTCTTTATGTTAAAGCAACATTCTATTGAATGTCTCTGGACCAGGAAAATCTATAAACTCTATAAAAATATTGACACTGTCGTTTTGTTCTGCGATGCCATTTGCCAAATCAAATTTCTTTAGAGTTTTATTTCTTTGCTTTTATCTGAATTTTTGTTTGTCCATCCTGAATATGCATACTGACAACATTATTTCAAATAACTTAGTAGTTATGTCATTGCATTTGTTTGTAAAATAAATAAATATATCATCACTCCTTTTATCCATTACTGGGTGTGGCACTCGGCCATAACAGCTGCAGTAAGTGATATATTTCTATATGTGAAGTGCCGTTACCAGCCGTCAAATCACAGCCCTTAAAGACGTTAGTAGTGTGGGAGTCACAGGGAAAGATTTAATTTTAAATTGTATGTCGGCTGTGGTGTCATTTAATTTTCAGCAGAATCTTCTTTTCTATAATTTGATCATGGCCAACTTCATTTAATTGCGCTACGCTTATTATGGCCGTTTCATTTGTCATTAAAAGTCCTAGTTTCAAATTTACAGAGCTGCAACGCCATGTAGCACCTCTGGCGATATACATCGTAACTAACATAATTTTCGTAACTCATACACAAGAAACACGTTCTTATTCCCTAATTTTAAAGAGAGAAACACTGCTTTTCTCCCCTAGGGAGGGAAACATAATGTTTCTTTCGTGTTTTATTTCTTTGCATACATAATGTTTCTCTCCCTAAGTAGCATGTTTCTCTCCCTTAGGTAGCATGTTTCTCTCTCTAGAGACTACGATTATTAGCTGTTTGCGGCGTTTCCTAGGTAACTAGTTATGCAACCCATATTTGACATTTGTCCCGATAAGACAGTAATTTTTGTACACTTATTACGAAAAGTATAATATGCTTCACGGGAGGGCGCGATTATCCCTTGTGTGAAGTTGGCTATTCAAGAAAATAACGTATTGCCTGCCTAGGCAGGTAATGAAACAAACGTGAGTGTCTAGTTACTTAGCAATATAAAATACTGACTGAATATGTAAATTTAATTTATTAATTTAAATTAATTTTCGTAACACATGCACAAGAAACATGTTCTTATTCCCTAATTTTAGAGAGAGAAACACTGATTTTCTCACCTAGGGAGAGAAATATTATTCGGCCCTCGCTTGCGTCTCGGTTTGCCAACTTCACACGCGCGAATAATCGCATGTTTCCCTCCCTTGATGTATAACATACTATTAATGTCCTCTAATAAATACAGAAACTGTGATCATCTATAAAGTAATCATGAAACAGAAAAAAGTTGTGATTAATATGCAGCATGTTGATATATTTTGTTTTGTCAAATATGAATTTAATGAAATATTTTTGCAGCGAAGTAGATAATTACATCCCACATTTTGTCCGTGAACAAAATTGAATTTCCAACTTGGCGGTATAAATATTTATCCCCACAACATCATTATGCAAATCTTAACGAATGCACTTGTGTGCTAAATCTCAAACTTTTCTCACAAACTTTGTCATCAGACGAGCGCTAGAGAAATGATGTTCATGATGGAGATACAACTAACCAGCAGTACGAGTATATACTAATAGAACATTCACAGATGAGACGCCAGCAAAATTCAAAGTTCAGTTTGATCTCAATTATCATCTTTTTTCTGTTCCAATCAATTAATTTCAACTCGTATTATTTTATTATTATTCCACAGATTACTGGCATTTCAATATTCTGTGACTATAGTTATTTATGACATAAGGACGAAATAGTTATTTACGTAAAAAGTCAGGAAAGTGTTCAATTACAGGATGAGTAGATAGTTTCATGCCGAGCTTGAAACAGCTTACGAATCCTGTACGACGCTTTACTGACGTGTTACGTATAACATTTTACCTGAAACTTATAAACAAATAATACATATTTTTAATTAATTTAAATTAAAAGAAATATTTGACTTACATATTCAGTCAGTATTTTATGTTGCTAAGTAATTAGACCCTCATGTTTCTTTCATTATCTGCCTATGCAGGAAATATGTTATTTTCCTGTCTAGGCATGCAAAGCAAAGCTTTCCTGATCAGGAAAATGTTTCTTTTTCTGTCAGTTTCAGGTAAAATACATTTTTTGTAAGAATGAAACTTGAGTTCGGCAACTGTATTATTACTTTTTCGCCCGCGTACCATAAATTTAAAAAATAATAAATATATCATTACGTTTTTTACCCATTACTAAATGTCGCACTCTGTCGTTGCAGATTTCGGTAAGTAATATATTTCTGCGGTTACCAACCGTCAAATATTTATTTCTAATATATTAATAATTAAATTATATTTATAAATGCCTCTTAGTAATGTTATAATTAAATTAAATATAACTTTCAAATTAGTGGCACTAAAAATGTTTGCTTGCAATAAATTTTACGAATTTTGAAATACATCCTTTCTGTTTCATAGTTACTACATTAAGTACTGTATGGGGGCCAAGTAAATTGTGAAACACCCTGTAGTAAGTAAAATTCAAGCGAGAGTTCGTGACTTCTACCAATAATATACTCTTAACAAATATAAGAGTAAAGTTTTAACCAATGAAATTTCCACGTAATCGATATCTTCGAGTGTATATCTGTATTGAACAGTGTTGTTCCAAGCTTATTTTTCAGAGTACTAAATAGATGACGCAATTGTACTAAATCGCTTCTAGTTGTACTAAAATGTAAAAGACTATAACATTTATATAAAATATATAAAAAAGTAGTAAATAATGACTAGAATAGTACATGTTTTATTTGATATAATAATCAAAATTAATGAACTAAATTCTGGGTGCATTGTACTGTTGTACTAACATACTACGTATTGTACTGCATATAGTACAATTGTACTGCTTGGAACAACACTGGTATTGAAGTAGTTAAGATGCCACTTTAAGCTCATTTCCTGCTGTGTTGCGCAGCAAATAATGAAATAAAAAATGAAGAACCTGGTCCGGAATAACAAGTAGAATATTTAATCAAGTGGTGGAAGAGTGTCTGTGTAAATGAATTTTGAGTAGTTTCTTTCGTTCATTCTTCTCGCTTCATTTTCTCACATACACCGCGTTATATTACAGCCGACAGCAATTTAATCATGTACACATAACTTCACGCCTTTCAGCAATAAATTCAAGCCGCCAGTTTCTACTGCATAAAACCGTTTATGTCTTCGTCGTCTTGCTCGTGCTCGTGCTCGTGCACTTGCAGCAGCAGCAGCTACTTGTCCGTCCAGTCCACAATGTGGAAGACGACAACGAGACGTGCTTTTTCCACTGGGTAATGACGTCCGTTTTATGGAGCAATTTACGAAGGCGGACAACACTAATATATAAACGGAATGAGATCGTTTTCGGAGTGGTCGCCCAAGTGCTGTGAATCGAGATTGCTGCGAGATAAAATGGTGACGATTTACTGCCAGGACTTTATACTTTCAACTCGTTCAAGGAACCTTCAAATTTACAAACACTATCAAGTGTGTCGATAATCACACAAATCTAATTACATTCATTTCATGGGGTAGGTGGCTCAGTGGCATCGAATCAGACTGACAAGCAGTAAATATATCACTTACCCAGATCTGATACGACAGAGTGTCACACCCTATAGGGTAATAAGCATGATGATATATTTTTATTTAATTAGAAATTGTGAGGTAGATATCAATTTTTCCATTGATCGTAGCTTTTTAATGTGAAGGAAATGTAATTTCATTTCATAACAAATTTGTTAGGTTATTGCCACGATAACTTGAGACTGGCAGATGCATGAACTACGTGACTTTTAAATCCCTCCATTCACCATAATCGATGCTACTGTTAATAATTCTTGTTTCCAGGCAAATGTATGCTCTACGTAGATTACAAAATATATCCAGGAAAGATGAAAATTGCTTGAAAACTATTCAAATACAGATAGAGTTGATGGGGCCTGTCGCGACCATAGTTACTCACTAACATACTTATCACGTGATGCACTTCTTGGCTTTGTAACGTGTGCACAATATGTAAATTTATAAATTAACATATTTTTTTTTTACAGAAATTCAATAAAAAAAAAACAAATTATCAAATGTTATACAGATTAGTGACGAAGTTAATCGATAGATTCCGAAAATTTTCGACTTAATTTAACTTCTTTTATATGGCCTACAAATATTCAACATTTGTTTCTTAATACTTGCAGATATGTTTATTTATTTATTTAAGTTATGCTGTAAACCAGGAAAACAACAGTAGAGGGTCTGCACTCACCGAGCCGCAGTGTGGTAGTTCATATAATTTTTAGCTTTAGTAAGATTCAAACTCGTGATCTCCGGTTCCAAATTCCATAACGCTATCCACACCACCGTACTGCTGTACTTTGTTGGTAAAATTGAAAGATTAATGAATTTGGATGAGATAACTCAAGTGTTGAAATTATTAAGAGAAACAGCAATTCGTGCTGTATTAGTAAAAAATAGTGTGAACGAAATTATCAAAATGACTAAAGCATGTATTACTAGGCGCTATAAGCTAGTCACTTATACGTCTTAAATAATCTGACAAAAGAAACCGGCAGTACGGCAGTGTAAAAACTGCGGCTCGGTGTGCCCGGCCCCTATGTTCCGAAACGGAATGATGGGACTCATTATTATTATTATGTAGTGCTAGGAAAGCAATGTTAGAGGCAAAGATGAATTGCAGGCTGAATCTATCTCGGTTCATTAAACAGTCTTGTGAATATTGTCATGTCGAAATCTTGTGAAAGCACCTTACTATCTCAGTATGAAGATATGCAAATCAAGTCGCAAGTTTATATCTAGTTAAAAGTTGAGCAGGAGTTGTAATTTTAAGTGGATTAAATAGTTAATAACAAAGTATCGGTGTTAGAATGATCCCTGCGCTAGTTGCGTTTTTCTATTCCTGTTTGTCGGATGGACGCTAATCCCGACTAGTGTCAGCCGTTACTCGTTCAGCTGTTCCCAACTTCAGTTACAGCTTAACGTAATCCACGATATGTCCAATGAATCTCGCTCTCTCTCTGTTCTTCAACTTTCTTCAACTAGTTTTCATTAACAGTGGAGAGAAGGCCACGCATTCGACATTTAGATTTTGATGATTTTCTGGTTTGTTTTCTTCGATCTAGTCTTTTATGATATCTGTAACTGCTGACTGTATTCACAAGCATGAGAATGATCTTATTTTTAAAATAAGAATACGCTTGTAGTGGCGAAAATTGGAACTGCAAGTATACAACTTGCAAAATAGAAAAGTTAAAAATTCTACAAAACTAACAACAAAGACAAAATTAATTGTCATCCAACACTTGGTGAAACAAGGTTTAATAAAAGTATAAAGTAAACACTTGGCTATGTTTCACAAAATTCAGCCTCCAAGTCACCTTATGAGGGCAACGTCAGAGGCTGGCCAGCACAGTTCAGTTAGTAACCATAGACGCGTTTCGCTCTTATTAGAGCTCATCAGTATGGTATAACTCACTTCTTCACCTAGAACAAAGTTCATGTGAAGAAGCTGGTGACGAAGAACTGTGCCAGCCAGATTTTATTCAGGTACCTACATAATAACTAATTAATAAATGATTATTTGTAGGCAGTGTTTATACTTTATTTCATTAGTAACATAATTATAAATAATTAAATGTACTATTAAACCAGTGACACTAAAATGTTCGCTAGAAATTAAATTCCCTTATTTTTGCGAATTTCAAAAAAAATCTCAGTAGTATATCAAATTATATGTCATTGAAGTTTCGTGCAGAGGTATAGAAACATCCTGTATATTGTATATAAACTAATAAAAACCACTACTAACAAACACAAAATAAATGAAAATACAAAGAAATGCAAGCTTATGTAGACGAACTGAAAGTGTATCTTAGTCTCAAGTTTAACATATCGTGATAAACGCCCATCTCTTAGCAGTTGAATATCTGAATAGTGTGAAGGAAGAGAATAGAATTCAATGTATCTTCTAAACGTCAATTGTGATTGAGAATCCAGTTAGCAATGAAAAACAGCTCCTCTCGAAGGAGTTTTGTTTTGTATTAGAAACAGAACAAACGAGAAGCAGGCAACAGACAAGACAATTGGAAATAAAATTGGAAAGGATTTTCTACAGAATAGTACGTTGCAAGTAATTAATTATCTACGCTTTTATGCATCATCTATAACTAGAATTAATTAGTTGCACGTGACACTAGTTTCAAAACACGTGTATTTTGCGTTTGTCCGTGCTTTGCATCTAGTAGCTTTAGAATTATATTGTTAGTGCTTAAGCGCTTAAAGCTTTATTTTCCATCGCTTTCACCAGATATACGAGGACGGGCGCAGGACAAATGCCAGGAAATAAATATGAAATTCTATTTTGAATTCAACAGAGTGTCCCACGCCCAGTAATAGACAAAAGGTGTGATGATATATTTATTTAAAACAACAAAAACAAAATTAATTGTCTTTGAATGCTCACTTCGTGAAACTAGCTTTAATACAAAATATAAAACTAAACACTTGTCTAAGTCTCATAAAATTCAGCCTCCAAGTCACCTTATGAGGGCATCGTCAGAGGCTGGCCAGCACAGTTGGTAACCATAGACGCGTTTCGCTCTTATTAGAGCTCATCAGTATGGTATTTCGTGAGACTTAGACAAGTGTTTAGTTTGATATTTTATTAATAAAGCTAGTTTCACTAAGTGAGCATTCAAAGACAATTAATTTTGTGTTTGTTGTTTTATTTAAATTGCTATTTCGTAGCTTTTGCTTTTCTCGGTAGATGGCATTACTGGTTCGACAGAACTTCTCATGTTATTTTACTGTTTGTTAGAGCTCTTATTCTCTGCTGGCACAGTTCTTCGTCACTAGCTTCTTCACGTAAACTTTGTTCTAGGTGAAGGAGTGGGTTATACCATACTGATGAGCTCTAATAAGAGCGAAACGCGTCTATGGTTACTAACTGTGCTGGCCAGCCTCTGACGATGCCCTCATAAGGTGACTTGGAGGCTAAATTTCGTAAGACTTAGACAAGTGTTTAGTTTTATAATTTATTATATATTTATTTATTTATCCAATTTAAAATCAGCAGAAGACATGTTTTCAAAATAAAAATGATATCAAACCTATTAATATTTCTTCTTGGTTGCACTATACAATGTTAGTACAACAGCATCTACCAATGTTCCGCCATATAATGACGTCACAACAATGGCGTAAATATTATTAATTTATGTAAAGTCAAAAGTGTGCGATATATGCATAAAATTAATTATGCATTATTAATAACAAAGCTGTGTATGGTTACGAGGAAAAATCAGTAACTGTAGCGTGTAGCATGTGACGTCACGTGGAAGTGACGTTTCTGTATGACGTCACAAGTCTAAGAGTGGTTATTTGTTTAGCGAGGGTGTAAGGTCATGGCATTGAAACCAGCTAAATTTAATTAAAGATAATAAATTATTAGTTCGGTGTACAGTATACAAGAGCAAAACGGGGAGTTATTGGATCTCGCGCGTATAATACTATACTTATAGCGTGCGTTGTGCGTTCGTTGTTTGCCGGCGTAAATTTCCTGAAGACTAAAGAACGGTTTCTTTTACTGCGCTGCTGTAATTAACCCTTGGCGGAGTTGGTCGATCGCCGAAAAACGCGTTCACTGTTACACTGATCCATAATAATTGCCCTTAATCAAATACGAGAGCGAGAAATCATTAATACGTGAGCTACGTCACTAAATCGAAATACACTTCAAACTACAGGATACGATTCGATATTCTCAAAATAACATCAGGACCAGCTCACAATTTCATGAAAAGTAGCTAGTAGAAATAAATAAATAAATAAATGGAGTTGGTGGTCTAGTGGGTATGCAGTCGGCTTGCGATTCTTGAGGGCCCGAGTTCGATTCCCGCAACCGACAAACTGGGTTTCACCAATTTAATATCAACTCCTGTGGCACCCATTCCACTAACAACTTTGGGGGCAGTGATTTAACGGCCGGTAACCGCATTTCACGCGTAAATATATAAGAGTGCCACACCCAGAAATGGATAAAAGACTTGAGGATATATTTATATTTATATTTTAATATATTTATTATTCTTTAGATTTTGTATTTTCCCGAGACTATATCTCAAAAACTTAACGAAATATGAAAATGACCTCAACGGCATTGAATTTCTCGTGCTTCAGTTAAATTATAAACAAAGTTTCAGCAATTTTAGAAAATAATTACATTTTTCCCAAATTAGAGCTTTTATAGAAATTTTGTTTTTTCTTGAGACATAACTAGCTTAATATCTAAACTAGAAATTCAAAATAAATAAAATAAATATATCATCACTCCTTTTACCCATCACTGGAAAGGCACTCTGCCTAAGCAGATCATGGTAAGTGATATATTTGTTCGCGTGAAGTTCGGTTACCAGCCATCAAATTACGGCCCCCAAAGATGTTAGTGGACGGGGAGCCACAGGGATAGATTTAAATTGGTGAAAATTGTTTGTCGGCTGTGGAAAATGCAAGCAATGTACATAAAACTTGTTTAACATCTAGATCAAGAATTCTTTTCTTGATTGTTTTGAATATCAGATCAAGATGAACTTCTGAAATCCTTTTCACTGTTCGTGCAATTGAAATCGTTTAATGTAATTGGAAATGTTGTAAAATAAATACGATTACCACTGCAACATAGTATGAGTAATTGAAGAAAGTATAGTTAGTGTTGATATTAGCATAGAGTTATAAACACGTAAATACCTTGGTCGTATTTGATCACAAAGTTGACATAACTACACATAAACACGCATCAGATCCATAAACGTTTAACTCCGCAGCTATTTATATCATTTGAGAGGGTAAAATTATACTGACGTTTCTATATTCGCTTTCGCATTAATTTCCCGACTTTTCCCTTACTAAGTTCCGTATCCGTATCCGGACATTATTTACGCTTTACGTTGTGTTGTGTTACGGCTACGCTACGGTGGCTGTGTATTGACGTGAACGCGGCGTAACGCATCGGTAACGGGCACGACCGTTTGATTTATGAAATAAAGCGATTGGGTTTGTAGGCATTGCAATTAATTTGGTTTGTGGGTAGCGATAGGTGATGGTCGCTCCACAGAGCTTCGGCGACGGTTCAGATGTTAAGAGACGAAGATGGGCCCCAAGAGATCTCCCGGCAATTAAAAGGATACACGCTTTTATTTCAATTTGAAATAGAATTAATATAAGTTGTTGTGTAATTGTTTGTATACCTAGAGTGGAAAGTAATACATTCCTGCTCAGACATTGATATTGTAGAGTAACTAAATTAAACTAAGAGTACGAACAAGTCACTGGTTATTTTTTATTGGTGGTCCAAAATGTGTTTGCGTTTTCACCATTTTATAAAACCGAAACCAACAATTTTCAATTTAATTTTAAATCTACCTCTGTGGCTCCTCCTCCACTAATATCTTTGGCGGCAGTGATGTGACGGCTGGTAACCGCACTTCACGCGAAAAATATATCACTTACCGAGATCTGCTTAGGCAGAGTGCCACACCTAGTAATGGGTAAAAGGCGTGATGATATATTTATTTATTTTTGAAACCAATATTTTTTCTTTTAAAACCTGGAAATCGAAAACCGAAACGAAAATTTAATTAACTCTGTATCCGTAAACGTAATCGAACCGATATTATTTTGGTTTGAAAACCGTAAATTTAAATCGGTATAAATAACGTACTGAATCGAAAATAGCAAAAATACAAAAATAATATAAGTTGTTAGTACATATAATTTTTTTTACAGAATTTGCGAATTAGTTACTTAAAAAAATATATAATAAAATATAAACTAAACACTTGGCTAAGTCTCACAAAATTCAGCCTCCAAGTCACCTTATGAGGGCATCGTCTGAGGCTGGCCAGCACAGTTAGTAACCATAGACGCGTTTCGCTCTTATTAGAGCTCATCAATATGGTATAACTCACTTCTTCACCTAGAACAAAGTTCACGTGAAGAAGCTGGTGACAAAGAACTGTGCCAGCAGAGAATAAAATCTCTAACAAACGGTAAGATGACATGAAAAGTTCTGTGGAACAGGCCATGCCATCTACCGAAAAAAGGAAAAGCTACGCAATGGCAATTTAAATAACAACAAAGACAAAATTAATTGTCATCCATACTAGGTTTAATAAAAAATACTAAATAAACACTTATCTAAGTCTCACAAAATTCAGCCTCCAAGTCACCTTATGAGGGCATCGTTAGAGGCTGGCCAGCACAGTTAGTAACCATAGACGCGTTACCCTCATAAGGTGACTTGGAGGCTGAATTTTGTAAGACTTACCCAAGTGTTTAGTTTATATTTTATTAAACCTAGTTTCACCAAGTGTATGGATGACAATTAATTTTGTCTTTGTTGTTATAATAAAATATATTTTTGGGTGTCTTACTTCAATCAGTAAATCTAGTACTAGAAATAAAGTAAGTGAAGTAATTCGGTTAAATAAATAATCTGATACATGAAAAATAAAATTTACAAATTATTTAATTTCATTTAGAAAGTAATTGATTTTCTATGGGTGCTATTTGATTTGATTTCTTTTAAATTAGGTATCAAATTAAAAGTCAAGAAAATATTCTTAAAAAAGAAAAGATTTCATATCGATAGCGTAATGTAAAAACGGAGTTGGAAATAATTCACGCATTGTTTCTGGTGAGAAACAGCGACTTGGAATGAACGTAATTTAATGCAGTTTTAATGTTGCGGCCTGCGAATGAATTTTTAACGGTTGGTCGGCCGGGAAACGGAGCGGTAACGGAACGGAATCGATAATCATTTTGTTTGACCGTTTGACGCATGTGGACAATGACAGACGCGGGAATTGTGGGTGTGTATGTACGATACACATCTGGGTGTAAACATAAGCTTAATTATTGATTAATGGTTTTTGGTAAATCCAATTTGATTATTCAAATGTTACATCCCTGGTGTTTAATTGATACATTAAATAAAATGAAAATGTTGCTACGATTCATAAACTTGAAATATTGTTTGTGTTCCATTGTTTAATATTTTGAAATGATCACTCCATATTTATTCATTCATTTCAAAATAAAATAAACCGAAAAGATTTTTAAGAATAAATGTAATAAATTAATGGCATGATTAAAACTATATATGTGGTAGGGGACAATTTTCACCAAGTTAAAACTACCCCTGTGACTATCCCTCCACTAACACCTTCGGGTGATTTGATTGGTAACCTCACTTCACGCGAGAAAATATATCAATTACCAAGATATGCTATGGCAGAGTGCAACACTCAGTAATGAGTAAAAGGCGTTACGATATATTTATTTATTTATTTTATTATAACTACTTATTTATGGTACCCTGTATAACAGAAACTTAATCTCAATTATAGTACAGGGGCTGGATTCAATGAGTCGCAATATTTTTTGCTTGACTAGGATTCGAACCGTACACTTTCAAGGCTACAAACCTTGACTAAAGAGTCGTCTGACTTTATTGTTTAATAAACAGTCTGTAATTAAACTTCACCAAACATTTGTATTAATATTTCTTTTTTATTTTCAGGTAAGTCGACTAGTTTTTCCACTGCTTTTCTTTACTGGAAAATGATGAATTAAGGTAATTTTTATCTCTTTTTATAATGGAAATTCGCGCATCCTACTTAACCAAAACCGAAAAGAAACTATACTTTTTTAAAATAATACGTTTCATTTAGAGAACTACGTCGAGGTTAGGCATACTGAAAATAGGTTAGGTATAGTGATTGTAATATTAATTATAATATATTGGATGTAGCACGAAAACAGGTTTTCAATGCGCATTACTTCCCAAATCATTTTAGACAAAGATTGTCAACTTACGGGGTTTAGAGATTAAAATTCTTCATTTAAATATGTTTTGTAACAACAGAAATCTTTTACCCCTCAATTTATTTATATTCATTTCAATAGGCGTGTAAGCCCAAATACAAAAGGTTATACATCATATATAATTCGGTACATTTAATAACAGGTAATTCAGAAAGGTACATTATGTTTCATTTAATTTTGAAATATCTTATACGGTAGGTACAACGAAGACAGAGAACTTTTATTACCTATTCGAGATAATCTAGCTATGGGGGAATGATGACAAAAGTTTGATCTAAATTTCAACCATTCGTTCTATCATTCGACATACGTTTTCACATACCCATACTATTTCAACTGGACTCTCTTCTTATTCTTCTTACAACATTTTAAAATAAGATAAGATTATAAAATAAAACCTATTTTGTTTTTTGATGTTTTCCTCCATCTGAAAATTTTATTAAATATTTCCATATATAATATTTTTTTAATTAATAATCTGCATATACATAATGGGTCATTATGTTTCTACACAGAGTATTAATTTCTGGATAGGTGATAAGTAGCTAGATTAAAATAGGGCTACATACGTAATATGTTCAGTTAATCTTCTATCAGCAACCATTAGTAGTAACAGACATCAAAGGAGAGAGTAGAACCATCATTTGTTTTACTAACTAACCATGACTATCATCTCAACTACAAAAGAGCTTAATGCACTATTACCACTTTAATTTGGATATAGGCTATGTCAGATGGCTTGACACTTACGTCAATTATTGGTTTTTGTACTATCACCATCGTATGAGAGCAAAATGCATTAAAGTAAAATAAAAATAATAGGAGAAACGAACGCCGTAGGCGGCGCTTTTATCGACGATTGTGGTGATCGGTACGACAGTGATCAAGTCTTCTTATATAAAAAAAAATCAGTTGTTCCTGTTAATTTTTATTTTGACAGTGACAGTAAAAGATAACAAATAATACTGGAGGTGCAGAGTTTTTTTTAATTCAGAATAAAGTTGAAATAATGAAAACCTTTTCGTTGATTTATATTTGAAAGTAAAGCAATTTTGAAACATTTATTCTTTATTGTTAGTAACTTTATTTTACAATGTGATAATTTTCCCCGGGTCATAACTTAATGCAGTACGGGCCTGGAAGGCTTTAGAGCTTTGCGCGTAGACAGGGGCGGATGCAGGGGAGGTATGTCACGCTTGTATTGTTTCACAGGCTTCCTGATCTCCAGGATAATAAATGTCTGTGCACGAGAATGGCGTCGTAAAGTTACTGCACTTACACTTTTGTTTCCGCTACCACAAACCGCTGAAATTTTCTTCTTTTTATGTTCCGGGTTCCTAGTTCCGGGATGGCGAATTCCGGGTCGCCAAGCAAATGAAATTCGCTTTAATCACTGGATGTAATAAAGTTTGTTTTATGAATGCTCTCGGCTGCCTCGAAATTTGTTTATTTTATAACTGAATGATATAATTAGTGTTTGGAATTTCTTGTGTACGCAACTGCCATGTTAAATCATTGTTTCAATTATATTCTATTGTGGTTTTAATTAATTCTATCATGTAGAATTTTCCGAGATTGCGGTAGGCTTCTCATGCACGCTGAATGCAAATCACTCTTTTCATTTAGAATGACAAACTCTACGCTCTGTTCTGTTCTGTTCTGTTAGAGATACATGGCGGGCCCTAGAGACAATCCTGGTTTATTTACATTCTGCTAAGTATTGAATAATATTTATTCAATATCCGAAAAGAATCGCCAGACCGGACCATGCACCTTAGACATAAAGACAATACGCTACACTCCGCCCAATTTCTGGCAAGAGCTGGACTGACCTGCTTATACCTTAAATGAAAGACATAGTGCACTGCAAATCAGCCGACGCCACGATACACAAAACATCCAGAGGACTCCCCAATTTCAAAGTAAAATCTGTGTTGGGTATGGATGAAGAAACTTGAACGGCGTATAACTGCTGTGGAAATGAGATATTTGCGGGGTGTGTGTGGATATACTAGAAGAGATCGTGTCCGGAATACATTGGTGTATGATGAATGTGAGATTGGGAAGAATGTTGTAAGAAGAGTGGGAATAAGTCAGTTGAGATGGTTTGGTCATGTAGAACGTATGTCGAATGACAGATTGGTGAAACAGGTGTATGTTGGTGAAATTGAGGGTGAAAGTTTGCGTGGACGGCCTAGGAACAAGTGGTTGAATATGATTGAAGGGTTGTTGCGTGAGCGAAAGATTCTGAGCGTGAAGAATAAACGAGCTTGTATGAAAAGAATTATGAATGTGGTTGAAGCAAAAGTGGTGTGTCAGGATAGGAATTAATTGCGGGATAAATATGATGAATGAAGACAAACGTATGATTCTTGATTTTAGATTCATTGGTTAGATGTTTCGAGTGTTTACCTGCAATTGTGTGGAGATCACCTTCAGAAACAAGCGCAGTGTACAGGAGCGAATGGATGAATGTTTGTTGTGTGTTGATGGATTTTGGTTGTGAGAAAAGAAAGAGTTCGTATGGAGGAAGTGTTAATGTGGTCGAATCGAGTATCGTGTGTCAGGATGAGAATGTTGACGGGTTTGTGCTACCCCATTTAATGGGATATAGCGTGATGTTATGTATGTATGTATGTATGTTTGTTGCTTCTTTCCAAAATGCAGTTCAAGTTTAGGTCTGGCTTACTGGTAGTATTATTATATGTACTGAATACGACGCAAAATTATTTTTTTCAAAATTTTCAAAAATAAGTACACATTACCTGAAGCAAACATTTTTCGTGCTACTGGATTGTTAGGTGAATAATAAGTAGTAAACATTATAATTTTAAAGTTAAATTTATGACAGACAAATTCGGATGACGCCTGGAATTTTTCTGTCATAAATTTAACTTTGAAATTATCTTCATTACTGTACGTTTAGTCGAAGTCATATTTATTTATTTATTTGTGTTACTCTGTACAACAGGAATTTAATCCCAATTACAGTACAGGGTCCGCACTCACCGAGCCGCAGTGTAGTAGTTTATATAATTTTTAGCTTGAGTGAGATTCGAACTCGGGATCTCCGGATTCGAATTCCATATTGCTATCCGCACCACCGTACTGACGGACAAAATGTTAAAAAATTCTAATTTATTTAATTAAATTGGGGAACAGTTCTTTCAATGTTGAATGTTGAAAATTGCAATAAGCCCAGTAATAAATTCCCGTCGTATAATACTGCGCTCTTCATCTCTCGTTAAATAGATCTAAATCAAGTCAGGCCACGGCGGCACAAAAATAAAAAAACAATAACAACTCGTCGCGGCGCACTCGCTTGTTAATTATCCTCCGGGAGATTAAAAACTCGGTTACAGAGACACCGAACAGCACAGGAGAGAGAGAGAGAGAGAATAGCTTGTTATTTTATACAGCCAGCGTACTAATTCGATTGTGAGTGATACTTACCTAGAGATTACTTACCGACGCAATATTCTGCATTGGTCTCCTGGGCACTGCCATTATGAAGGGAGAGTGATTTTGTCATACGTGCATTATTATTTCAATTTCTGAAGTGAAGTTTTATTTTTCTTCATCAAACATGTCTTTCTTTATCTGGTCGTTTCCATACATCATCTTTTATTCTTGAAAATTCGGAGCATATTTCAGGAAATGTAATTTTTCATTGTGACAAAAAAGGGTAATCTATCAAATTCAGATTTGTATTTTATGACCTTTCTTTCAGTTTGGAATGCTCTGATGACATGAAATCAATATTCATGTTTTCACCGATATACTGCCAAAATTACTCCAATACAAACTTATCTTCATTGTTATTGGAACAGGACCAGAATATAGTCCATCCCGAGTACGCTGTAGAATTTGGTCAATTTCCAATAATATATGAACGAATCCGATTTGACTAAGAATACCACATAGCGATTGGCACTGTTCAAAATTATCACAGATAAACTGTAAACTATAGGTACTTCTGTCAAAATACAGGGTGTTTCAGACCACCCGTACCCCCGAATATCTCGCGAACAACAAAACGGATTGAGAAACAAAAAAATACGTCCAAAATATTTTTAAAAGTTCTATTGAATAACACCAAATGAGAGTTCCCCCTTCACTACCTGGGGGAGGGGGGGGGTCACTTCGAAATTTTAAATGGGAACCCCCAGTTTTTATTGCAGATTCGGATTCAGTGATGTACAAAATCAAGCTTTTATCCAAAAAAATTTTAAATAAAATTTATATTATTCCATAAATTATTAAACTTAATCACCACAAATTGATTAATTATCTACATTATTTTGGTAAATCCGAAGTGTTAAGGACATAGAAATTAATTAAATGGGGTAGGTGGCTCAGTGGTATCTAGTCCAGGATAAATTAACAGAATATTAATATTATATTATAAATATAAAGTAAATAATACAAATACTTGAAGACTTTAAGTTAAAACATGATTTAAAAATTGTTAACAATTAAAAGTAACTGCGATAAAATGAAAATCCGATTGTTAACATTAACATTATTAAAATGGCACGATAAATCAACAGGAAGTGAATATTTGGGCGCTTTGTTCGAAGGAAGATTGCTTGTTGTTCGTACTTTATTTGCAAAACGAACAAATCTAAGAAAACCCCTAAAAGTCCGAAGTTATCTAGGTTACTCATTATCATTGGTCAACTTGAACATACGGGTATTTTGAAACGGTTTAATTGACATATTTCCTGGGTTTTAGTTTGCATTGGCAGCACTGCATTTATCTTATTTGATGTGTAGAATACAGAGAACAATTTCTCGAATTTCTCGAACATATTGTCAAGTCCTTTTGAGCATGAACAGTTCGTAGATCAAGTGGCCGATTCCCTCCCTGCGACAGACTTCGTTCTTGTTCGGATCTTTGAGTATTGCTGACGTCGCTGTAGAAATTGTTTTTTCCGAAGGGCTCTTAAGAATCGAGTAACAAACGCGTTCGGAACGAATATGAAACGCGAGAGCGCGAACTGTGTAAGAGCGCACGTTTCGATTCAAAGAAATTGTTGAACTGCTGGCTGCTTTGTTTCTGTTTATGCGAATTGCTGCGCCGTGCCTCTTTTATAGCGAAATTGCTCCCCGTGCTGTATTATTTAACATTATAAGAATACTTACTACTTGCTGACACCAACGACAACTACTGTAACAATATGAGCTATCTCATTGTTGTTATGTTGCGTTTAGACAAGATTGGTTTCGTGTAATTTGACAATCGTGACCACATGTGCCATTAAGGCTGAATGTGACATCTTTTGGTTTTCGAATATAGGGCATTAAATTATAAAAAGAGACAGTTATAGTTAATATTCCAACAAGATTTCATGTTCGCGTTATCTGCAGGGCCAGAGTGTCAGACTACATAACCAAAACACTTGAGACATCTGTGTCCACCCCGATGCGAGAGGGATGGATTCCAGATGTGGGTATCGTACCCAGGACAGCAAGTGTTTTGGTGGGAACCATCAGTCTCGTCCATCGACTCAAAGCGTGAAGATGTAGATCTTCACATCACGCGGTGTTCGCGTTTGATTTAATTTTAATCTAAATTAGTGAATTAAGTATTACAATTAATAAAAATTTAATTTAAATCATTATTCTGTTTCCATCTTCTTATTAAATTATAACGTTTCGCGTTTAATTAATTTTAAACTTTAATACCAGTATGTGTTAATAAAATTTCAAGACTACATCCATTCCTTTCGTTTTACAATTGACGCAGTCCAGAAAAAGATCAACTTATTCACCCGCTTTCGCTCGTGTTAGACTACTATGCACTTTTCAAACATAAATTCACCATTTTGTATAGTTGAAAAATCATAATAATTTGAATCCTGCACACGTATCAAACTTTCTAGAATTTATCTTTCTTTGATTCTACACTATACTACATTACTTGTATTAGGTGAACTTCATTTGTCCCTTAACCCACTTAATTTAGCCAACTTAACGAACTGAATTGCTCCAAACTGATTCGGTTAAGGAAGCTAAAAATAAAGTTTAACAATGAAATGTAACAATGTACGAAATAAAACGTACAACATAGGTCCGTTAATAATTTTTTACTGTATTTATTTGTAGGGTAGGTGGCTCAGTAGGATCGAGCCGGTATGTGGATTTGAGATCCCGGGTTTGATTTTCATAGGCGATAAACAATTAAAACTACCCCTATGACTCCACCTCTACTATTAACTAGGGGGGGGGGGGCGTGATTTGACTTCGCGTGCATAAATATATCACTTACCGAGATTTGCTACGGTGGAACATTGTAAAATTTTACAGGTCTCTTCTATGAGCCTACGCTACGCGCTGTAATTATTCATTTATTTAGTTATTATAGACTATTATTTACAAATAAGGTGAAAATAAAACTTATCCACCAATCCGGGGAATAACGTAATAGTATGTTATGCATCAAGGGAGGGAAACTAGCGATTATTCCCGCGAGTGAAGCTGGCAAACCTCACACAAGGGATAATCGCGCCCTCCCGTGAAGCATATTATACTTTTCGTAACAAGTGCACAAAAATTACCGTCTTATCGGGACAAATCTCAAATATGGGTTGCGTAACTAGTTATCTAGGAAACGTCGCAAACAGCTAATAATCGTAGTCTCTAGGGAGAGAAACATGCTACATAATGTTTGTCTCCTTAGGGGAGAAAAGCAGTGTTTCTGTCTCTAAAATTAGGGAATAAGAACGTGTTTCTTGTGCATGAGTTACGAAAATAATTATGAAATAACTGTTCTCTTATGTGTTTTATTATCACCAGTGATTTTGGTTACAAGTTGCAATTTTCTAGAACTTTGTAAAAAGATTTCGACAATAACATTTTCAATATTAGTTCGCAATAAAAAGAACAATGAACACAGCTCGCTCGCGTTAGGATTTATATATGAATTTAGAAACAGATGTCTGTGACTACAAACAAAACTCCTGCGATGCCAAGTGTTCCTCGCTCCAATAAGGACGTTTTTGGCGTGAAGCAAAGCAGTTGCGTGTTCCATATATGCAATACGTACTCTTAATCCGCACTTGACTGATATTGCCGCGGTGAAAACTTTGCTGTTTTATTGCTTTTCTTTGCGGCGCCGTCGAATTTTTCATATCCGTCGGCACAAAGCGGCCCGATATCGACGCGTGGAGACGAAGACGCGCCTACACTTTGTGTCCGATCTTTCGGCTGCGAGCACGCCGCATAAAAGTAATGCACGGGCTAAAGATAGACACTCCAGATAAGAAAATATGATTTAAATATACGCGTTCTTTTGAAGGGAATAAATTCTAGAATGATGGAATCCAGTGACACTCAACACTTTTACCTACAAAATGTTCACATTTTTCTTACAAATTCCATAGCAAACTTATTTAAAATAATAATTATTTGTAACTTTAAGAACTTAAGTTAGATTTTCACAGCATATAAAATGATTTTTTTTGTACAGTCCGTAAAGAAAGAAAGCTGTTCGAACAGCGTTTGACGACAGAAATAGTTTTGGATTATATTCATCACAATATGGGGTAGGTGGCTCATTGGTATCGAGTCGGCCTGTGGATCTTGAGAATCCTGGTTCGATCCTCACAGCCGACAAACAATTTTCACCAATTTAAAAAAATCTACCCCTGTGGCTCCTCCACCACTAATATCTTTGGAGGCCGTGATTTGACGGCTGGTAACCGCACTTCACGCGAAAAAATATATCACTTACCGAGATCTGCTTAGGCAGAGTGCCACACTCAGTGATGGGTAAAAGGCGTGATGATATATTTATTTATTTTATTTATACAATATTTATATCAAAAGCCATTAATTTAATTTCTAATAAAAAATTACCTTATTGCCTGCCTAGATACATTTAAAATGTTTATTAATTTTATTTTTGATCGCAGAAAAATTGTTGTGTAAACTTCGACTAGTCTCAGTCTGAAAATAGTTACTTTGAACCCTTGTTATAATTACTTCATCACAAATTACTCTTGTGGCTACCCCTTCAATAATATCTTTGAAAGTCATGTTTGACGACTGGTAACTGCATTTATGCGCAAAACTAACAATTTTCACCAATCTACCCCTGTGGATCCCTCTCTACTAATATATTTGGGGGCCGTGATTTGACGACTGGTAACCGCACTTCACGCGAAAAAATATATCACTTACCGAGATTTGCTTAGGCAGAGTGCCACACCCAGTAATGGGTAATATGCGTGATGATATATTTATTTATTTTATTTACTATCACTTACTGTAATCTCCTCGGGCAGAGTGCCACACCCAGTAATGGGTAAAAGGCGTGATGATATATTTATTTATTTAATATTTAATTTATGAATCAACATATCATACTTGAGAATTAGTGGAAGGAGTGTGCGCGCGCACTCAGAGAGTAAAATGCCGTCACCGTTCGTGTAACAACCTACTCCATTTCTCTCGCTCTCCGCTTACGTTCGCTTCACCGCGTCACAAATTTCGTAACGCTTACTCTCTAACTTACCAGCTCGCGTAATAAATTATTATATCAAAAGAAAATGTTTCCATGGTAACTAAACCTAAAAAAAAAACCGTGCTGAATTATCATCTTCTTGGAACGTTCTTGATGTTAGATACCTACACAGAAGTGCACGTGTTGATGGATGTACAACAGATCGTCGCTGGGGCGTCACGTGATCGGCTTCGCGACGCCACTTAATTAAAGTTTCATATATTTGCTCTTTGCTCTTGTGTACAGATCATTTTACAAACATCGGTACGGACATTACATTGATACATTGTTTACATTGATGACAATTTATTTTCGAATTGACACATGGCTACTTGTATCAGTGGTCCTCAAACATATTTTTTCAGACGCCACTTAGAATTAGTTGTAATATGAACGTGACAAATGTTTGACAACCACTGGTTAACATATGTCAATCAAAAAGGACATAAAGTATATTTCACTTCCTGGTTTGAAATGTGATAGTTGTCCGTTAAATTGGCATGTTGCGGTACTGTTTTATTTATGCTAAAGGCTAGTTTACACCAGTTTTTAATCGATAAAGCGACCTACCTTCTTTTAAAGTCCTTAGTTCATTTCACTTCAAATATATTTTAGTCTCTAAATATTTATCTTCAGAAATGAACTAAAAGTTTCAGTAAGATTACTTTGCTATTGATTGTTATATAGATTGTATACATTTATCGCGTTTGATCATGGCCAACTTCATTGAATTGCATGACGCTTATTATAGCCGTTTCAGTAATGCCATATAGTAATTTTTATTTCAATTAAGTAAAAATGACTATGCTATCAAGTTACAAAAACAACCTTAAAATATTTGAAAGTTAAAATAAAACAACTTTAAAATATTTGGAAAATTTAAGTTTATCTGATAAAATGAATGGGGTAGGTGGCTCAGTGGTATCGAGTCGGCCTGTGGATCTTGAGAACCCTGGTTCGATCCCCACAGCCGACAAACAATTTTCACCAATTTAAAAAATCTACCCCTGTGGCTCCTCCTCCACTAATATCTTTGGAGGCCGTGATTTGACGGCTGGTAACCGCACTTCACGCGATAAAATATATCACTTACCGAGATCTGCTTAGGCAGAGTGCCACACCCAGTGATGGGTAAAAGGCGTGATGATATATTTATTTATTTTATTTTGCGATAAAATGAAATACAGTTAATGGAATTGGGTATTATATTTATACATTCAATATTATTAGGTTTTGTTAGTTACGACGGATTTCATCAGAGGCGCTAGTTGACGTCCCGCCCTGTAAATTGAAAACTATCAATTATAATGACATATGAAACGGCCATAATAAGCGTAGCGCAATGCATTGAAGTTGACCATGGTTTGACAAATTGCAGTCTGACATCTTGTGACAACATTTAGTACTACACATTAGGATTTTTACTATCAAATATATACACATTTTATTGTGTTTCAGACGATAAATTATGCATTTTACTTAATTTTTACTCGCTATAGTCGTATTCCATTTGCCATTATTAAACAGATCATTTATAGTGAATTACCTCGCTGATTAATATAAGTGAGCCAAATAAAAAATGGAATACAAGTAAGCATTATTATACTTTACGATTTATTGCAGCAAGAGATATTTTCTCCACCCATTTGTCTGTTATAAATAAATTTAACAAGTGATTAGCAGTCAAGGTATATGTGATTGTCCATGTTTGATTAACT
Organism: Pterostichus niger; assembly: GCA_947425015.1. Classification (NCBI taxonomy): domain Eukaryota; kingdom Metazoa; phylum Arthropoda; class Insecta; order Coleoptera; family Carabidae; genus Pterostichus; species Pterostichus niger. The sequence continues at coordinate 32,979,267 of OX380345.1, forward strand.
TCATGCCGTGAGTTCATTATAACGTGAAATATAGGTTTTGCCATATCTAAAAAAATGACATCAAATCGTGTTTAATTTAGAAAGACTTTTTAAAGTGAAATAAATGTAATTGGTTTACTTATAATTATTTTGGTGGTCGGTTTAAGCCATACCGTTTAAACATTACAATAATCAATAAGATTCAAAATCATAAATTTGAAATTAGTTATTTGTCACAATTGATAACGGAAAATATCTCCGATTGTGGTAAGTTGCCGACATGCTCATTATATCTATATTTTTTATGCACGATTTGATGCCATTGTTCATCACTTGTGAATAGTTTTATTTCTTTTAGTTAATATATTGACAGTGGTACTATTTGTCGTTGATAAAATAGGTCGCTTTAAATATTAGAAAATATGTCTATAATTTGTGTATTAAGAGCGTAAGGTGACTCTTTGTTACTCGAACACGGTAATAGTGTGACACTTTACGCTCGTGATACACACATCATTTTTTCTACGATTACATCTTAAAATGATTAAAAAACACGGTTACGTACTGAAAATAAATTTGTTCTGTCAACTGTCAATATGACAAGTTTCAATTTTGTTTATATCGGAGGTAACTATTGAAATAAGCGCGCATTTAACATCTTTTTCGATTGCTCCACAGAAAACGTCAACTTTAAGTTGACAAATGAGAGCGTAATTGTGAACTTTTCATAGCAATCGTATATAAATGTAATTGTTTATTACACTGCAGCCTAGATATAATTCTAGTGTAAACCAGCCTGTATTGATTGTGTAGAGAAGAGTAGAGCTTAGGAGTATGACTCGGAAGTGGAATATCAAAACCTGTTTTACACCGCCTAACATACTTATTATATACACATATATACAAATAATCTCCATAAACTTACGAATAATATTCTACTGTAATATGATTGAAGCATTATTTTCCCCATCTTACTTAGATAATAACTTAACTGATTGTATGAGTGAGAGAGACAACTGGTTTATGTCGGTCATCTTCTAGGTCGCCACGATTGTTTACGATAGCGACAAAGTAACACTTTTTTAAACGCCTGCCGAAACACTTTATTAAAAATCGTGTAGAAAATAGGGTTGACCATCGAGCTAGCGTACCCTAACCAAGTGACCAAGTCCATTACCCAAGGATGAATATACGGCTCACATTTCTTACACACCGTTGGCACGAGATTCAACACAAAAAATGGCGCCCACAGAATCACAAATGTGAAGAAAACCACTCCGAGAACCTTCGTAGCTTTCTGCTCCAATCGGATGATCCTTCCATGACGAGAAGAATTCCTGGAGATGACGCTGGAGTTCCTGCTGTGATGGGAACGAACTGTGGCAGCGTTTGATGTTGGGATTCGTGCTCGTTGAAGAAGAGGTTCACAAGCTGTTCCTGGAGATGATGAGACGCCGTGACCGTTGTGATGACGGACTGTTGCTGCTCGGCGGAGACGTTGGCTGTTGCTTGCGCTTCCGCTGCCACTTAGAGTCGTGCGAGCGCTTCCGAAGCTGCTGCCGCGCCGGTGGCCTCGACGTTCTTCCCAGGTTACGACTGTGTTGTTCGGGGAGCTGTCTGCGCTTTTGTTCATCATTAATGATCTTCTGAAACAACAATTACATTTATATATTAGTATTTTATAAATAAATAAAATAGAAATAAATAAAATAAATAAATATATCATCACGTCTTTTACCTATTACTGATTTCGGTAAGTGATATATTTTTTCGCGTGAAGTGCAGTTACCAGTCGTCAAATCACGGCCCCCAAAGAAGTTAGTGGTGGAGGAGCCACAGGGGTAGATTTTAAATTGGTGAAAATTGTTTGTCGGCTGTGGGGATCGAACCAGAGTATCGAGTCAGCCTGTGGACCTTGAAATAGAATAGGTGGTGCCTATTCTTGTGACTTCCCCTTCACTAATATCTTTGGGGGCCATGATTTGACGGCTGATAGCCACACTTCACGCGAAAAATATATCAATTACCTAGAGCTGCTACGACAGAGTGCCACACTCAGTAATGGGTAAAAGGCGTGATGATATATTTATTTATTTTTTAAATGAATATTTATCAACTAAGTGGCCGGTGCCGACATTAAACCTGAGATTCTTTTATTCTATAAAACTCTAGGCAAAGTCTCACAAAATTCAGCCTCCGAGTCACCTTATGAGGGCCTCGTCGGAGGCCGGCCAGCACAGTTAGTAACCATGGACGCGTTTCGCTCTTGTTAGAGCTCATCAGCATGGTATAACTCACTTCTTCACCTAGAACAAAGTTCATGTGAAGAAGCTGGTGACGAAGAACTGTGCCAGCAGAGAATAAGATCTCTAACAATTTTGTCTTTGTTGTTATTTAAATTGCTGTTGCGTAGCTTTTCATTTTTTTCGGTAGATGGCATTAATGGTTCGACAGAACTTCTCATGTCATCTTACCGTTTGTTAGAGATCTTATTCTCTGCTGGCACAGTTCTTCGTCACCAGCTTCTTCACATGAACTTTGTTCTAGGTGAAGAAGTGAGTTATACCATGCTGATGAGCTCTAACAAGAGCGAAACGCGTCCATGGTTACTAACTGTGCTGGCCGGCCTCCGACGATGCCCTCATAAGGTGACTCGGAGGCTGAATTTTGTGAGACTTTGCCTAGAGTTTTATTTAATATTTTTTATTATACCTAGTCTCACCAAGTGCATGAATGACAATTAATTTTGTCTTTGTTGTTATTCTTTTATTCTAGTAAAACAAATTTTATTTAATCATTCCTTCTTCTATCGGCTAAAATTGCGGACAAGTTTAAACAAACGATATTTAATATGTCCATTTCAACTTTTTCTATTCGTCTCTTTCGTTTAATAGTTCGACAATTTATTTGTAGAAAATACAAAATAGTTACGTGTATGTATTGACAATTTGCTCCTTTTTTATGATACTATTAAAAAAGTAAAGTTTTGCATCCCTTACTATAAGAAGAAAGTGATTCATTTCAACCCTAGAAAGATATTATTATTACTATTGAATTGCGCTGAAGCTTATTATGGCCATTTCGTTGTGAGTTTTTTTACAGATTTAGTACGTGAGGTAATGCTAACTAGTGATTTTTATTTTTATTAAATGAATGTAAATTTTTAAAGCGTTAGTCCCAACATTGGTCTAATTATTCTTTGAATTAACAATTTTATTTGATTGTTTGAGAGAAGAAAAAGAAATGTGAAGTGTTACCTCAAAGTGACAGCAGTGTCATCAGCTTGCAGCAGCAATCTGTCACTTGGCACAATCTTCACTTCAGCTGGCTTCGGAGCAGCTTCTCTCTTCTCCCCAAAGTAGGGACATGTACACGGTGGAGGCAACTGCAACGAACACGCATTTCCCGAAACAGTAGTTGACGTTTTCTCTTCTGAAATTGATTCTCGACCACATTCAGCTGATGAACTAGTATTTGATCGAGTTTCGTGGAAACTAGATCCACGTTTCCTCCACCTGGGGGATGGACTGTCTTCGTCGTGAGCTCCAGCTCCGCTGCTACCCTCGTGGAAGGTGGAGGCGCGACGGCGACGACCTGCAGACCATCCTACTTCTGATACTGCCAGGGAGGAATGTGACCCAGAGAGGCTGTCGCCTCCAGTTGCACTGCAACTACAGAAAGATTCATTAAATTTTAATATCATTCGGTGAAAGAAAGCGCTAAAATTTGCTGACTTAATTTTACTTTTTTTTCACTACTTTTGTTCTTTCATTTCCTTGGAGATCATGTAAAATTGAACAGGTATATTCCCAGAAGCCATAAATGTTATACATAGATTCGAACATTCTTGATTCTTGTACGCTGTACAACAGGAATTTAATCCCAATTGCAGTACAGGGTCCGCACTCACTGAGTCGCAGTGTGATAGTTCATATAATTTTTAGCTTGAGTGAGATTCGAACAGTTCAAAAATTGAAAATTATTAAAATGTGGTTCTATATAATTCAGACCACGAGAAATCGAATGGCGCAAGGCGCATCTTCATATCTTTTTTAGTTTTTCAGTTACAGCGATTTTTGACTTTTTTTAAAGCTCAACTTTGAAAGCCCATAACACAAAAACTAAAAGAGATATTGAAATGCGGTTTGAACGAGTGTATTTCTCGTGCGCTACTTAACTTGTACAGGTATTTTGAAAATTTTGAAAATTTTTCTTTCTCAATATTTCAAAAACTTGAAAAGATAATGAAAACCAGTGAATTTCTGGCGTGAAAATACATAAATATGCAAATTTTCACAATAAAATTCGTACGGATAAATTTTTTATTACAAAAAAACGAAAAATGGCCAAAATCCGTAAAAACACCAAGGGGTACCCCTTAAGAAATATTAAAAAAACGGCAATTTTCGATTTTTTGTAATAAAAAATTTATCCGTTCGAATTTTCTTCTGAAAATGTATTTTCACGCGAGGAATTCACTGGTGTTTTCATATTTACATTATCTCTTCAACTTTTTGAAATATCGACAAAAGAAAATTTCGAAAAAAATGCAAAATTTGCAAAATTTTCAAAATCTCTGTACAAGTTAAGTAGCGCACGAGAAATACACTCGTTCAAACCGCATTTCAATAACTCTTTTAGTTTTTGAGTTATGGGCTTTCAAAGTTGAGCTTTAAAAAAAGTCAAAAATTGCTGTAATTCAAAAACTAACAGAGATATGAAGATGCGCCTTGCGCCATTCGATTTCTCCATATAATAAAAATTTTGCCTTTTTGAACTGGTTTAACCAGAAATTCACATCTGCATGTTTATATGTCAAAATTCTGGTCATTCTTGGCCATGGCAGTTCTGCAATAGCAGATCCTAATAAACTACACATTTTAAGCCGTTAAGTACAGTTACCAGTTGTCAAATCACAACTACCAAAAAAGATGTTTAATTCAATAACTGTTCAAAATTACCCCCATTTACCTGTAAACAATAGCCTAAACGATTATAAAATGAATTTATAGCATTATTTATTTGCTCTGGAGGAATCTCATGGGATGCAACACTAATTCTACGTTTTTAAATTTGAAATGAAATCCAATATGCCGCAACAATCGAAGTTTTGACAAATATTAAAATAATTATCATTTTTATCTCCACCAAATTAATCTGTATTCGAATAAAATCATTTAAAATAAAGATTGCGACTAATTTATCAATCCAGCTACAAACTGTGGGTAAATCCGCTGTAGGTAATTAAAGAGTAATAATTTTGTTTGCGCTTCGCATTCCTGTCGCTGCGTATCATAGCCGACAAGTGTCACAGGCTCAGCTCACACCGTGTCCGGAATTGAATCGTCCATTCCGGTAATCAATCAGCTGGCTCCGGGCTCCGGGCTCCGGGTGGCGTGTCGTGTCTGGCGAGGCACGTGATTCTACTAGTTGTCGCGTTTATGAAGCGCGGATGGAGAACGGTGCGCGTGCTCGCCATACTAACGTGACAGACGATGCAGCCGTGTGACTTGGACTGTTAAACACCTCACGTGCAAGCGCCACCATCGATATTCACATTTTTCTATTTATTCAACAGGAGTGACAGAGAGGAAATACGTGCGTGGGAAGATAGCTCTTATCTACGACATATTTAGATGTAACCTTAATTGTGTTTAATAATATTTTTTTATACTCGTTATTAAAAGTCATTTAACGTATTGATTTCCATGATGCTAAATAATATCTTAACCTCATGTTGACAAGTTGTCGCTTTCAATATTTGCACGGCGTGAAGTTAGCTTCGGCATTTGTCATTACTTCTTATATAATTAATAAAACTTTACATTTCGTTCTTGTCTTAATTTAGAAGTATAGTATGTGACTCGTTCGTAATTTTTAAAAAATTTATATATCGGACCAACTACTCAGGTCATATGCCGATATGTCCTTTGTATGGCCGCCACGGGCGGGACCCGAACCCACGACCTCATGGTCGTGAGTTAGGCCCTCAACTCGCGCGGCCATTACGCGGGACACATTTTGCAATTAAAAATACATTTATAAAACTTATTAGATAATATACTATTACGTAGCTGGTCAAAAAGTAGAACAAATGCAAAAACAAATATGTAACGTTTAACTATCACACAAATATTTTTACGTACATTTGAATCGTAATGAACTGTTTACTTAACTCTGTCTCTAGGGGTTACGAGACTTATAATGTGCTAGCCCGTGTAAAAATTATAACGGGCTGTTGACATTGGTTCTCATGACAACATATTTAATTTTAAACGTTTGACACTTAAATATTTTTTGATTAAACAAAATCTATCAGATTTTCAAAGTCTACCTTGATTGAATATTTTAGTTATTGCGTTATACTATTGCAATTAATTTGATTAAATATACATATATTGCGATTCAAATGCACATAAAACATTGTACAATGCTCGACCGTTACCTGAAATTTACAGGCTCACACAGATAAGAGGCTCGCTAGCGCTCGCCCGTTACCTTTCTATGCTCGCCTGTAAATTTCTGTATAACGGTCTTGCAATGTAAATAACTATAAACCTGATTTGAACAGTAAATAAACATGAAAAATTAAATCAACTACCCTGTTCTCCGCGAAATCGTTCACAAAAGCTATTTAAAGATGCGTTCATAACAAACAATGCGTTCATAAACCAAGTCACAAGAATCTTTTTCTGCCGTCATCATTGCAAGATACGAGAGCAAGCTTGCGGTATGAATTATTTCAGCATCCATGGATTTGAGTGGAAGAAACAACAAACAACCGAAACGAGTAACAAGAAGGCAAACGTTCCAAATTGTAATTTATTTTGAGGGCACTTGACTGAAGCCTCGTTCACCCTTCACTCTTCTTTGTTGCATCGTCACTAATTATTTCTTTAACATATTCTCCGGTCGCTGATGGCGAATTACATTTTATGCTAATGGATGCAAGAGCCTCGTAAAAACTTCCAGAAGACTCTGAGTTCTCAATTTAAAATGGCCGTCGGTTTACTACCCTTGTTAAACACTACCTACTACATTATTATATTCCTATACGTCACACTCAGCACAACAGGAACTTAATACTAGTTACAATATTATCATACAGGGTGTTTCACAACTTATGGTACTTATTTTATCCCCATATAGTACTCAACATATTGATTATGGAACAGAAAGTGTTTTTAAAAATTTACAAAATTAATTGCAATTTTTTAAAGTGCAATTTATTTTGCAAATTACAAAAAAATAAATTCTGTTTCTTAATTATATTGAGTACTATTTTATAATTATTATGGTACCTAATTTTTTTTACGACCCTGTCAGAAAGTTAAATTTTCTTTTCACAATTGAGAAAAGAAAGTGATAATTTTCATCTCTGATGAAGAAAGTATTTTTCGTAACACATGCACAAGAAACACGTTCTTATTCCCTAATTTTAGAGAGAGAGAAACACTGCTTTTCTCCCCTAGGGAGAGAAACATTATGTTTCTCTCCCTAGGTAGGATGTTTCTCTCCCTAGTTTGGCCCTCGCTTACGTCTCGGTTTGCCAACTTAACACATAAGAGAACAGTTATTTCATAATTATTTTCGTAACACATGCACACGAAACACGTTCTTATTCCCTAATTTTAGAGAGAGAAACACTGCTTTTCTCCCCTAGGGAGAGAAACATTATGTTTCTCTCCCTAGGTAGGATGTTTCTCTCCCTAGAGACTACGATTATTAGCTGTTTGCGGCGTGTCCTAGGTAACTAGTTACGCAACCCATATTTGACATTTGTCCCGATAAGACAGTAATTTTTGTGCACTTGTTACGAAAAGTATAATATGCTTCACGGGAGGGCGCGATTATCCCTTGTGTGAAGTTGGCAAACTGAAACGTAAGCGAGGGCCGAAGGCTCGCGGGAATAATCGCTTGTTTCCCTCCCTTGATGCATAACATACTATTTTTTTTCTCAGGGAAGGATATCCATGACAACTGAAAAACACTTGTATGATTTGATATTAGTGTCATTCAGATGAAATCTGTCAAAACAGTAATAAATCTTATCATTATTTGTATTTGAGAATTCGGGTTCAATTTCCACAGTCGCCAAACAGTTTTTACTATATTAAAATTATCCCTGTGGCTCCCCCTCCACTAACTTTGCAGGTCATGCTAACCGCACTTCATTCGCATAAATATATCTCTTACTGAGATCTGATATGACTGAATGCACACCCGCTAACTGCGTCTCTTAACCTTTTTGTTATCGCGGACCCCTAAGTTTTTAAAAATATTTTTCGCAGCCGGTTTGTTTCTCATTCACATTCTCACCTCGTGTTCATCGTCGTCTGCGCTTGCTTGCCGCTGCCTCGATGGTTGGCCACCGCCTCCAGCCCCCTGCTAAGCTTAAGCATCTCTGCACCAAATTGATGCAACGCGGACATCGTACAAGGCGCTGGTTCAGATTCTTGTAACCAGAGCTCATGGGTGTCTAAAGTTGTAAGCTCGGTGTCGGTGCTTGCAGCGGAGTGTTGTCCGTGTTGTGGTGTCGCGGAACGTCCGGTGGAACCCCCGGCGGGGGTGCCGGAACCTCCGCCACCTCCCTTTGTCGCTAGGAGGAGACGTCGCCACGTTCCGCGACGATCTATGAAAAAACACAACAGTAATGATATATTTTATTTCATGTACAATAATTAAGAATCGAATGCCAGCGACAATTTATAGTCGTGTATTTTTCCTACACGTGATAAGTGATAGCCTTTCAAAGATTAATTTGAATCGGATATCTGATCGACAAGCGGTCAATTCAATTTGCTGATATATTATACTTATTAACGTTGGAATATTGCATTACAATTATTAATTCTGTAAACAGAACTCAGGGTTGAGGCTAGCTAAATTAATTATATTGGCTTCGGAAGCTACTGCTTTTGTGTATGTGCGTGTGTGTATGTGTGAACGTCATTTGTTTATTTTGCTTTGTTTAGACACACTCAGTTCTCGACAACTGAGACCTTTTTATCAATTAAGTCTCGTGTTGATGCTGTTTTATGATCATGTATGGTTAGGGCTGTTTTAAACTTCATGATTCTAGTTTGTACATAAAAATACAGGCTAGGTCAAAAGTATACTTACGATTAACCAGGGTTCGTAAATATCATGATATTTATAATAAATATCAAAATATCTGATATATAGGATATATATCAGATAAATATCACTTTTTGGATATTCATTTTTTAATTTTAGTTTTTGTACACATTTAGAAAAACTGAAAAATTCGAAAAATTTCACTTTTCCGGAGGCTATATCTCAAAAACTAAAAATTATATGGAAATGCGCTCAACGGCGTTGAATTCCCCGTGTCCGAATTGACTTAAAAGCAAATTTTCATACAATTTTATGCAATTTAATATTTTTAATTATTTCCTAAGGGGTACCCCTTTGGTTTTTTCAGATTTTAATTCAATTTTCCCAAAAATCCTTAATCGTAGGATTATTAAAACGAAAATTTACATACATATGTATTTTGACCCACTGAATTCAGTGGTGCAATCTTCAAATGCATATGACTTCTGGTTTTCGAGAAAATGTTAAAAAACCGCTTTTTGCGATTTTTTTGGCGGAAAATTGAAAAAAAATCAAAATCGCTGAAACTATGTTTATAAGTTAACTGAAGCACGAGAAAATTAATGCCGTTGACCGCGTTTTCATATCACATTTAGTTTTCGAGATATAGCCTCGTAAAAGTAGAAAAACTGAAAAATTCGAAAAATTTCACTTTTCCGGAGGCTATATCTCAAAAACTAAAAATGATATGGAAATGCGCTCAACGGCGTTGAATTCCCCGTGTCCGAATTGACTTATAAGCAAATTTTCATACAATTTTATGCAATTTAATATTTTTAATTATTTCCTTTTATGCAATTTAATATTTTTAATTATTTCCTAAGGGGTACCCCTTTGGTTTTTTCAGATTTTAATTCAATTTTCCCAAAAATCCTTAATCGTAGGATTATTAAAACGAAAATTTACATACATATGTATTTTGACCCACTGAATCCAGTGGTGCAATCTTCAAATGCATATGACTTCTGGTTTTCGAGAAAATGTTAAAAAACCGCTTTTTGCGATTTTTTTGGCGGAAAATTGAAAAAAAATAAAAATCGCTGAAACTATGTTTATAAGTTAACTGAAGCACGAGAAAATTAATGCCGTTGACCGCGTTTTCATATCACATTTAGTTTTCGAGATATAGCCTCGGAAAAGTAGAAAAACTGAAAAATTCGAAAAATTTCACTTCTCCGGAGGCTATATCTCAAAAACTATTTCATATTTTTATATAATGGATATATATCATTGCAAAAATATGACGATATACATCAAAATAAATATCATGATATATATCGATCGATATATATCTTCGAACCCTGCGATTAACTAAATTTATTTATTTTTTTTACAGCCAAATATTTCTAATTTTAGTTACGAGTATATAAAAAATCTAAAGAGTTTATAAAACGAATCACGTATTATACTTTTTCTACTTTCGTTAGGAAATAGACGTTTTATTTCACTTATTTAAGTTAGGTAATGAACTGCATTATGTAACTAGTGAAATAATGAGAGCAACAGATATCTTGGTAGACGAATTCTAATGTGTTATTCTTTTATTTTTAAATTTATAACTGTCATTAATATATTAAAATTTCATAATTTCAAAAACGCTCTTTCGTATTTATTAGAACGGAAGTATATAAAATATTGTATGAAACTAGTAAGGAAATAGGTTATTATCTTACTTATGTGTTTACATAACTCGGCTACGCCTCGTTCTACAAATTTCACATGCGTAAGGTAATAACCTTCATTTCCTTACTAGTTTCATAAATATCTATTTTCTACGATCGCAAATTATGACAACAAACTTTTAAATTTGATGAATGATTTAAAAAGTAAGATTAAGTTACATTGACAGATGCCTGAAACTAACTTCACCCCGTGCTTAATATCTCAAGACGTGACTAAAACATTCAAAGCCACAGCTTGTCAACATGAAAACAAGTACGTTAAATTACATTTTATTATTGGAAATAGAAAGAAAAATAATTATAAAATAACATTGTGCTGGGTTCTGTCAAATTTAATACTTCTCAACCTTACAACTCATTATAAATGTCAGTAATAAAAAATCGTTCTTACCCAAAGCGTTAGTAGCAGGTCCACCCAGCCATCCACTAGCCCATCCTGCTGGTCCCAAATTCTGCTGCTGTTGCGCCAACAACCTCACCGTCAACGCGTAGGTCCCTAACATCACGCCGAGCGGAATATAAAAACAAATAATTGACCCAATCAACTTATACAACGGGTCAGGTATCTGACATGTCCCGTGCACTAGCACAGAGTCATGATCTTGACTGTACATTAACGACAGAGGGAGGGACATTGCAATGCTTAGAAGCCACACGAATACGATTTTGAGGGTTACGCGACGACGGGTTTTATTGCGACCGAATTTCATCGGGTACCGTAACGAGAGGTAGCGGTCCACGCTTATAGTGCAGAGATGCATGATGCTGGCGGTGCAGAACAGGACGTCCAGGCAGATCCACGCTAGGCAGTACACGCTTGGCAGAGGGAAATAACCTGAAAAAAAGACACAAGCTTTACTCTCAAAAAATGTTTTTTTTTCTAATATTAATACGCAAAATGAACATTTTATGCACGCTCCCTTACTTGTTCCATTGGTTACAACACATATTACTTTAGATTTATGGTGCTGTTCTGTAATTTTCTATAACGCTATAGTTCTGTAAATTTGAACAAAAGCGCATAGATTTTTATTGATAAATACATTTACAGGGTGGCGACTAACCTGGAAAACCGGGAAAAGTCAGGGAATTTTATATTTCTGGAAAAGTCAGGGAATTTTATTCCATGTCAGGGAAAAAAGTTTTTTGTTCTTTAAATTTTTAAATTTAATTTTAGAAAAATAACTACAAACTTTTATTTCAAAATGTATTTAGTTATTTTTAGATTTTATTGGCAGAATACCCGTTATTAGATAGATAGTATACCTTTATAGGCAACAAATACCCTTTATTGCTTCTTAAGAGTGAAAACCGCCATCTATGAAAATATAACCGAAGGATGTTTACTAATTGAAAACTGTTTTGTTTTGTCTAACGTTTCTACCGCGCTGTTTTTTCTGTATGCAATATTTAAGGTTGTGTCTTTGCCTGTTTAGAAACACAAATTGATTTTGCTTTTACTATAAATTTAATAATAAAAAAAACAATTATATTACAATATATGATATAATATATGAAATGTAACCATAAATTCATAAATAAGTCAATATTCTAGAAGTCAGGGATTTTTTTTACTTAATCAGGGAAAAGTCAGGAAATTTATTAATGTTACTTGAATCGCCACCCTGATTTAATGCCATTTTCCAATCAAGTATGATGCGCTTTTGTTCAGATTAACAGATCTGTAACGTTAAAGAAAATTGCAGAATAGCACCATTACTTGAATAAATCAATAATTACTGTTTATATTTAATTGACTCTTGTAGAAATCTGTATTTCGTGGTCGAAATTTTAGTTTTTTTTAGCTTGGAATACGTCGATCCTGAGTTTTAATTTTGGGAAGGAATATATCCTTGAATACTATTATTTATTTATTGGACATTTCGATGGTTAACCCATCATCTTCAGTCTACGCAGATAATAAAAGGAACGTGAGTGTCTAGTTACTTAGATGATGGGTAAATCATCGAAACGCCCAATAAATAAATATTAGTATTCAAGAATCCTAAAGCCATATATTCCTTCCCAAATTTGTTTTTTTTACGCAATCAAAATATTTTTTTGTCTCAACTAAAAGTAACATTCTCTCGCACAATAAAAAACCCTCATTTCGCACACTCAATAAAAAATAACTATTTCTACGATCATTAAGTAATACGTTCATTACACGTGCGCTTCTTGACAGATAATATCGTTCATTATTCACGGCCGTAAATAATAATTTATTAAACAAATAATTTTTATCTTAAAAACTATCCCTGTGGCTCCCACTTCACTCACATCTTTTGGGACCGTGATTTACCGCACTTTATGCGCATAAATATATCACATACCGAAATCTGCTACGGCAGAGTGTCACACCCAGTAATAGGTAAAAGGCGTGACGATATATTTATTTTATTTTGTTGTAAATTTGTATTCTTCTTCGATAAGTAACCGTATTAGTATAACACATTTAATTAAAATAATTCGATGATGAAATACTTCCTTAAATATATCACTTACCGAGATCTGCTACGGCAGAGTGTCACACCCAGTAATAGGTAAAAGACGGGGAATAAATATATCACATACCGAGATCTGCTACGGCAGAGTGTAACACCCGGTAATAGGTAAAAGACGGGGTGATAATATTTATCTACGGATATATTTGTTTAAACTACAATTACTTGTATTTTTAATCAAAACATATAATATATAAATGGTAAGATAATCTCGTGTATATTCTCTTTAAGTACAAGATGTCTAAGTGTGAACAGATGTTGAAGAGTAGGTCGAAGGGTATACAAGACAACACAGTATCTCATGACCTGGAGAAACTAGCCTCGTAAGTTCCCGCGTCGTTCGCAAAACAACTGCCTGTCTAACACTGAATAATTAACCGTGACGTGAGACCGGAACAGGAACAAGCGGTAAAAGCTCTAACCAAATCCCCCAACCCCCTGCAAACACACTAAGCTAACTTTTAACTACTTAAAAATATCGCTAGGTTTATTACTAAACATACGCTAGAGCTCGCTGGACGCGACATTGTGGCGAAATTGTTGCAAATATGTTCACTTGATGAAGATATTCAGCCATTTATATGCTAATGTTTTTCAACAGTGCTTGTTCAAGTTTTCCCTGAGGTTCAAGTTTCTATGTTATCCACAATTGTTGTTTATTTATTTATTTATTTATTTATTTATGTTACACTGTACAACAGGAACTGAATCCCAAGTACAGTACAGGGTTCGCACTCACCGAGCCGCAGTGTAGTAGTTTTATATAATTTTTAGCTTGAGTGAGATTCGAACTCGGGATCTCCGGATTCAAATTCCGTATTGCTACCCACATCACCGTACTGACGGACAACATTAGTTACCTATTGGTAATTTCTGGAAGACTTTTATTACTCTTTAATTAGAATAACAAAAGACATTTGAAAATACAAATGGTTTTTGTATATAGTGATTAAAACTAACTGATAGTCACGTGACCTGTCAAACTGTCAATGTCAATTTATTTTAATTTAATCTAGATTATTTTGATGAATTTTAAATAATTTCTAAAAGAAAAAAAATTCTAGAAGTTAAAATAAATTGACATTGACAGTTTGACAGGTCACGTATCGAGATCTGCTACGGGAAAATTCAAAATCCAGTAATGGCTAAAATGCGTGTTGATATATATTAAATAGTTATAATAAAATTGGTTAACTTGAATATTTTGTTGTTTATTAGCTTTCATGTCATCATTAGAAAAGAGTTAAATGAAACTTTTTACCGATGTAATGAATAAGGTATTTTGGGAACAAGTTTGTAACTATATACGATTTGCTAGAATTATCATATTTATTAGGTTTTATAATTAGTTTAAGCAGATTCAATGAATAAATTACATCCCAATAAAAACCTACAGCTTTGCGTAGGATAGAAACATATAGTACATCCAAAATATATTGACAGATTTATCACATATATGATTTTACCTGAAACTGATAGGAAAATAAACATTTCTAAGACTCAGGAAAGCCTGCTTAGGCAGGTAATAAAAGAAACCTGAAAGTCTAGTTACTTAGCAACATAAAATACAGACTGAATATTTAAGTCAAATATTTTTAAAATTTAAATTAATTTAAAATATGTATTATTTGTTGTATAAGTTTCAGGTAAAATGTTATACGTAACAAGTCAGTAAAGCGTCGTACAGGATTCGTAAGCTGTTTCAAGCTCGGCATGAAACTGTCTACTCATCCTGTAATTGAACACTTTCCTGACTTTTTACGTAAATAACTATATTTGCAGCAAGATTGGCCTGATTTAAATCTTGATTTAAATCAGTTTCCAAATAAATCTAGAGAAAAATATTTCAAATAGAGAACTTTTACACATTAAAGAAAAAAAATTAGCATTGTAATCAGTACATCAAAAAATAAATACTATTAATTTTTTGGCCATTCAGTAGATTTTAGACCAGCTATATCCATTGAACATCATGGACAAACATTGAATTGACTTGTTATGATGGGTAAAAGTTGAAAGAACTTGTGTAGATGAACTATTTGTATTTATATTCGAAGCAGGCACAGTCATCAAACTTTAACGCGATTTAGTTCCATTCAAATGCTGTGCAAACATGATGCGTCAAAATCAAACGACATATAATATACTATCTTTATATCCATCCCTAGATTTACTTGTGGTAAATTTATGCTTATATAAAGAGAAATTTTATTTTTACCGCTGTTTATAATTTCCATAAATTCCGCGATAAAATCCCTCAGCATGCGAACATAAAATCCAGTTTAATTTGGCCTCATCTTCGATCGCAAAAAATAAAATACAGAACAGAAAGTAAATACTCCAGAACGGGGTGATTTGCCACTCGGCGGAGTGGATATTCTGCCAATGCAGCATCAACAAACACACACACACACACAAACACACACACGAAGAGCGAGTCTGAGAGGATGGCTGTGATTGATTCGAGGGCTGTTCACTGCAGATGACATTATTTTTAGCGAAAATTAGCAGAAATAAGTGAATATCATATCAATAAATTACCCTTAATATTCGAATTTCATTTGATATTTAAATCAGATTTAATTTATTCTTACTAAAACAGATATCACTTAAGCTGTATTCAATGCTATCCTATTTAGTAATTACAATTAGTAATTATAATTAATAGTCACGGTTGTCCTATGTAAAATAATAGCTAAAAATATATCATCACGCTTTTTATCCATTACTGGGTGTGGCACTCTGTCGTAGCAGATGTCGATAAGTGAAATATTTCTTCGCGTGAAGTGCAGTTACTAGCCGTCAAATCACAGCCCCTAAAGATGTTAGTGAAAAGCTCCTACAGGGGTAGTTTTAACAAGATGAAAATCTTTTGTCGCCTGTGGGTTCTCAATTCCACAGGTCAACTTGATATTACTGAGCCAGTTATCAGCCGTCAAATCACAGCCTCCAAAGATGTTAGTGGAGGGGAAGTCACAGGGGTAGTTTTTAACGTAGTGAAAATTATTTATCGGCTGTGAGAATCGAACCTGGGTTCTAAAATCCTACTAATTAATTTCCAACAATTTTGTTCATAAATCCATTGCCACACTTATTATTTTTGATTAAAAATTTAAAAAATAGTTTTATTACTAAAATTATTCTAGTATTAAAAAGTGTAAATTACAACAGCAACCCATATTTACCCTTATCAGTGTTTTGTTATGCCTGACCCACAAAAACACTAACACAAAAAGTGGCTCATAGCAAACTTTCCCATTTCCCGTAGCTTTCCGGCAAGTATGAAAATTTAAAAATATTTTCGATCAGTGACTGTGCAGTCATCAGTGAAACAGCGCTGCTGTCAACAGGTGCAGTTGGCCGCGATTTGTAATTGCACAAACATCAGGGGAAAATCTGGGGATGGGGCAATTAACAGTGGTGGAGGTAAAGGGTTGTTTGTTGTGTACACTTCACCCCTCATCGCTGACAACAGCCTGAGCGATGAAATTACGACAATTAAACGGTCTGGCAGATTGTCAACATCTGTTTCACTTTTTTCACGAATATTTATAATTATGATTCGTGAATTTTATTTCAGTCAGTTTAGATATACATGTAGGAAAAGAAATGCATGATTTTTCATAGCCCGAGGGCCTTAAAGCACTGAGGGAAAAGAGCATTTTCTCCCGTGGTCGTATATACAATTTTAAGAGGACATATATTGAAGTAAACAGTAGGAGTAGGATAAATATATAGGAGTAGGTGGCACAGTGGTATCGTGTCGGCCTGTGGATTTTGAGAACAATGGTTCGATTCCCACCGGCGACAAACAACTTTCACCAATTTAAATCTACCCCTGTGGCTTTCTGTCCACTAATATCTTTGGAGGTCGTGATTTGACGACTGGTAACTGTAATTCACTCTAAAAAAATATATCACTTACCAAGATCTGCTTAGGCAGACTGCCACATCCAGTAATGGGTAAAAGGCGTGATGATATATTTATTTATTTTATAAACAGTTATTATGCCATTCGAAATAATACGAAACTTTTGCGACAATAATGAACATTAATTCCAGAGCTTATTAGAGTAATAACAGTAATGTGAGTAATAAAACAATGATTTGCATATCCCAAAAGAATAACCCTAACACATAACTGTTCCATAATTTATAGTTATCATAACTTTATGCAACATAACACAATTAATATTTGACAGTTTTACTGCCAGCATTAATCCCATACGAAACAGAATTCGAGAAACTAACAACAAATATAACGTTATAAAAATTCATCAAATCTAAAGTCTCGATAGAAGTTTTCAAAGGCTGCCTCCATTCCCAATTCATACACTCTTCCCTTCGAGGTCTATTTATCGCGTATGATTTCCTCGTTGAAGCTTTAATCAGATGGTGGTTGGTGTATTTGATCTGCGATGTATAGAATCAGCTCAACGGCTGATTAACACCAACTGAACGGATTGGATTTTTGTGTAAGGGAATGAAACCCTACAGAAGTCGTCGTCGTCGTCGTCGTCGTCGTCTTTGAAGAGGACGGGACACGAGACGGATGAAACGGGTGCCTTTATGTCCATCAGATCGAACTTGGCATCAAAGTTATTGAGTTCGGGATGTATTGACCAAGCCACATATTTAGTTTCCGTGATTCGTGCATTTACTGTTAAATAGTATATTATGTAACAAGATTTATAAACGTCTCTTTAACATAGGGAAAAACCTTTCAGAATTCATATATATATAAATAAAAGGGGGCTTCTGGTTTAAATTCTGTATATATTTA
Organism: Pterostichus niger; assembly: GCA_947425015.1. Classification (NCBI taxonomy): domain Eukaryota; kingdom Metazoa; phylum Arthropoda; class Insecta; order Coleoptera; family Carabidae; genus Pterostichus; species Pterostichus niger. Next base: position 32,997,332 of record OX380345.1, read on the forward strand.
AAATTCAAAAAACTCGACGTTTCGGTACTTTAAACAAATACCTTCATCAGGACAGAAATACAAATAAATAACATAAATGACATAAAAAATAAACAAAAGACATATAAATAAAAATGACAAGTAAAAAGACAAAATATGTAATTTAAAAAATTATAAATTGTGAATCAATGGAAGCCAGGCTTTGTTTAATTCTAAACCATCACAATTATTAATATTATTTTCCTCCTTACAAATTTCAATAGCTTCTCTGATAAGTCTTCCGGTGAAACTTGTAGGTCTCGCTAAAATTTTCGTTTCTTCAAAGTTAATTTTATGTAAAAATTCTAATGCATGATGAGCAATTGAAGATTATTTTGATAATTTAGACGAATGGCTCTCTTGTGTTCTAATAATCTTGTATGAACAGTTCTACCTGTTTGACCAATGTATGCTCTGCCACATTCGCATGGAGTTTTGTAAATACCAGACGATTGTAACGGGATTATATCTTTAACAGAATTGAGTAAATTTTTTAATTTCATATGCGGATAAAAAGAAACTTTAATATTTTTCTTAGTGAGAATTCTTCCTATTTTATCTGTTACATTTTTTACAAAAGGTCGAGTTTTTTGAATTTTAAATATATACAGAATTTAAACCAGAAGCCCCCTTTTATTTAACGTCTCTTTAGTTACGAGTGTATGAAAAATTAGTATCTATCTAAAGAGTCATATACGATACCTTTGATTTCGCTGAAAATTTGTTAAAAGTTTCCTCTCAGCGAGCAGAATATAGGAAAAATACTAACTATTGGCAGTCGAAATTATTTGACCTTGAAATCGAAAAATAAAAACATCAATAACCATGCCTAACCAAATACAGAACGCATTTAGGCATGGTTATTGGTGTGTTTTTTTTACGATTTTAAGGTCAAATAATTTCGACCGCCAATAGTTAGTATTTTTCCTATATTCTGCTCGCTGAGAGGAGGAAACTTTTTCACAAATTTTCAGCGAAATCGAGGGGAAGTAGCTCTTCTGCAGGTTTACTCTTTTTTCTATTAAGACAACAACAAAACGTAACATTTTATGAATTATTTGAAAAGTAAGGTTAAGATACAATGATAGATACAGGAAGCTAACTTCACCCCGTGCTTAATATCACAAGGCTATGACTAAAACTATAAATTTTAAACTTAAAATAAATAAATAAATATATCATTACGCCTTTTACCCATTACTGAGTGTGGCACACTGCCGAAGCAGTTCTCGGTAAGTGATATATTTCTTCGCGTGAAGTACGGTTACCAGTCGTCAAATCACGGTCCCCAAAGGTGTTAGTGGAGGGGGAACCACAGGAGTAGATTTAATTTGGTGAAAATTGTTTGTCCATAGACCGACTCGATACCACTGAGCCACCTACCCCATAAAAAAACTTAGTTTAAATAAATAAAAGCATATTTAATATTTGCCAGCAATATGAATTATTCCAGAATATATGTAACTTCAATTTCGGTGAGTGCGGACCCTGTACTGTAATTGGGATTAAATTCCTGTTGTACAGCGTAACATAAATAAATAAATAAGTAAATAAATAAATAAATTTAAAATATATCATCATCACGCCTTTTACCCATTACTGAGTGTGGCACACTGCCGAAGCAGTTCTCGGTAAGTGATATATTTCTTCGCGTGAAGTGCGGTTACGAGTCTTCAAATCACGGCCCCCAAAGATGTTAGTGGAGGGGGAGCCACAGGGGTAGATTTTTAAATTGGTGAAAATTGTTTGTCGGCTGTGGGGATCGAACCAGGGTTCTCAAGATCCACAGGCTAACTCGATACCACTGAGCCATCTACCCCATATAAAAAATAAAAATAAATTTGCTTTTATTAATTTAAACCAAATTCAAAATTTTATTGATGCAACTGGCCCATAAATGTGTCAGAAAATGCTGCTTTCATATGAAATAAACGCGGTACATCTAACGAAATCACTCATACAAACATGCCCAATCCCGAATCAGAATTCTTTTCCTATGCAAGGATTAATACGATGGGTAAATATCCCGCGAAAGGTCGTAACGTTTCTTTCCCGCGCCACTGCTGTAATCAGCACGGCTTCGTCGCCTCGCACACACTGGGTTATCTGTTCACCGGCGAATGCTTTTAGCATTCGTGGGTAACGCGGGTGTGTTCTATAGGGGATGTTTCAAGGAAAGGGGAAAATGTGTGGCGGAAGGTCACGGACGAGATTTTTTACTCTGACCTTTTCGTAGTTTAGGACAAAGGGTAATACGGATTTAGGAGGTTGCTAGAAAATTTGGAAGTAAATCAATTTCAACGAGGAATTTCGTGTTTTATGAAATTACTTTCAAGTTAAAGTTAGATATTGTTCATTTGTTTACGAACACGGTATTTTCAAATTATTTTCTACGTCTAACTTTCTATATTTTTCTCTGGCAAATTGGGGAAACTATTTTTTAGGAAAATAAACATTTGCCTGACCTTTAAGACTCAGGAAAGCTTTGCTTTTCATGTCTAGTCAAAAAAATAACATATTGCCTGCTTAGACAGGTAATGAAAGAAACGTGAGTGTCTAGTTACTTAGCAGCATAAAATTCTGACTGAATATGTAAGTCAAATTTAAATTAATTTAAAATATGTATTATTTGTTTATAAGTTTTAGGTAAAATGTTATACGTAACACGTCAGTAAAGCGTCGTACAGGATTCGTAAGTTGTTTCAAACTATCTACTCATCCTGTAATTGAACACTTTCCTGACTTATTACGTAAATAACTAGTTCTCAAATCTAGAGTATGATTTGATAGCACTGAACCACCTGCCCCATAAATGGTATTAATCTTTAAATATAAGTATTTTTTTTAATTCCTAAATAGAATTCGGCGATCTCTCACTTTTCACGATCACCTACCTAGTGGAACATGTTAAATAGAAAAACTATTGTACTTGTATATATAGGACGATTTATAAAATGGCATTAAATAGTGCCATAAAAAAGTATGTCTGAAATTAATTAAGTAATTATTTGTCATAATTGACAACAAAAAAAGTCACCGATTATTCAATTTACAAAGACTTTTTTTTAATGAAATAAATGTAATTGGTTTAAATATAATTATGTTGGTGGTCGATGAAAGCCATTCCGTTTAAATACTAGAATAATCAAATAAGATTCAGAATCATTTAAAATTAATTATCTGGCACAGTTGACAACGAAAAATGTCACCGATTGTAGTAAATTCAAACATGTTCATTATATCTATCTTTGTTTTTCATCGCACAATTTGATGTCATTTTTTAATTATCACGCAATTGCAGTTCAATAACTGAGATAAAATATTCGTCTCAAGAGATCACAAATTTCAATTTATATTAAAAACAGACGATTGTGTCTTCTTGATTAGAATTCCACTGTAAGCCATTGTAATTGGGATTAAATTTCTGTTTCACATTAATTAATTTAACTAAAATAAGTTGATAAGTAATGTCGACGGAAATATCTAATAATTTCTTACTTTATTAATCTTCGGAAGCAAGAGTATCAGACCCAATTTTACCGGAAGCAATTTCATAAAAAATTGTAAGTGGGGGCAAAAATTTTAATTTCGACAACTAAAAGTTACACCTATTGGAATCGGAGGTATGTGAAAGAATAAATAAATATATCATCACACCTTTTACCCATTACTGAGTGTGGCACTTTGCCTAAGCAGATCTCGATAAGTGATCTATTTTTTCGCATAAAATGCGGTTACCAGCCGTCAAATCACGGCCTCCAAAGATATTAGTGGTGGAGGAGATTTTTTAAATTTGTGAAAATTGTTTGTCGGCTGTGGGGATTGAACCAGGGTTCTCAAGATCCACAGGCCGACTCGATACCGCTGAGCCACCTACCCCATATGTGAAAGAATGGATATAGTAAATAAAATGTAAAATTAATGTCATTTCCAATAAGATTTTTAGAATTAAAATCATGAACTCTCAAGCATTGCGATGCAAACAATTCCCAAAAAACCTCAGCCAAAGTAAATCTTAGCCCAACAATAACATAGTTGAAGAGGCAGGAAATCAGGTCCCTTACGCACTAACTAACAAGACGGTCCTCCAACAACAACATTGTCCCATGTCCGGCTACAAGAAGCTCAAGTCACTTCAGATTCGCTCCGGGTTACATCGTGACCCACTCGGCCACGACTTGAATTTCATTAATTGACGTGCGTTCGGAATCTTTCACTTGACAAGAATAATAACAATTTGTTATTCAGTCACTGATTTGATACGATTCAAGGAGAATGTTACAATATAAAAAATAATAAGCTGTGTTTTGTACATACATACATACATAACATCACGCTATATCCCATTAAATGGGGTAGCACGAACCCGTCAACATTCTCATCCTGACACACGATACTCGATTCGACCACATTAACACTTCCTCCATACAAACTCTTTCTTTCCTCACAACCAAAATCCATCATCACGCAACAAACATTCATCCATTCGCTCCTGTACACCAGTTTCGTAAATCTTCACTTACGCCTACTTCTCTAACAACGGATCTATTAGAAATGAATTTAATATTACGACAAATATAAACAAACTCTTTCTTTTCTCACAACCAAAATCCATCCATTCGCTCCTGTACACCTGTTTCGTAAATCTTCACTTACGCCCACTTCTCTAACAACGAATCTATAAGAAATGAAGGCAGCATCTCCTGCGCTTGTTTAAAAATACATTTAACACAATTGCAGTTACACACTGTATAGTAAAAACTGAAAATGAAGCAAAAAAGATGAGGAAGGTAGGGATTATCTCCCTGCGCTTGTTTTTGAAACTGAATTCCACACAATTGCAATTGGACACTCTATAGTAAAAACAGAAAATGAACCAAAAGTTAAGAAAGGAAGGGAGCATCTTTCTGCTGTGTTTTGTTTGTGTAAATATGATGTATTTGTTAGTTCCCATACTTTCCGTTGATCATTTGGCGCTGGTTACATGTTGTTGGTAATTTTTTATTTAAGACGTTTGTTAAGAGGTGAAACAGTTGACATTTATAAATGTAATTAACTTTTCACTTTTTTCGTAGCTAATTTGTTTTCATAAAAAGTACAGACAACTTGATTACAGTTTTACTGTAGTGATAAAAATAAATGTTTCTATTTTAAGGGTCCAAGACACCAAAGCAACTTTTTGTAGCGAAATAATCAAGTGTATATGTTGCTTACAAAGTCTTTAATTTCCAAAATTCATTTTCTTTTACGTTGTTCTTGTTATCTTAAGGAAAAATCGTTTTTCGTGAGCTATTAGGGAATTTTCCACCGCTAGATACATTTCCGTTTCTGAATCGTGAATTATATAAAACATAATCGAAAGGAAATTGTTACATCTCATTTGGATTATAAATCAAATGCTGACGTATCAATTTCAAACTTGTGCGTGCGTGATACTAAATTAAACATTAATAATATTTGGAATTTTCATAGTTCTGTTTCTGTCTTACGTTTTTATGGGGTAAGTGACTCAGTGGTATCGAATTTGGTTGAGGATTTGAGAAGCTGGGTTCGATTCCCACAACTGGTAAACAATTTTCACAACATTAAAACTACCCTTGTGGTTCCCCCTACACTAACATTGTGGGCCGTGATTCGACAGTAGTAGTAGTCGCACTTTACGTGAAGAAATCTGCTACAACAATGTGCTTCACCCAATATTGGGTAAAAGGCCTGATAATATATTTATTTATTTTACAAATCAATACAGTAATTCATTTAAAAAAAAGAAAACTTAAAATTTAAGTAAAACAACCAATTTAATTCTACCCCTGTGGCTCCCCCTCCACTAATATCTTTGAGGGCCATGATTTGACGGCTGTTAACCGCATTTCACTCGAAAAAATATATCATTTACCGAGATCTGCTTAGGCAGAGTGCCACACTCAGTAATGGGTAAAAGACGTGATGATATATTTATTTTATTTTACAACCTTAAAATATTTGAAAATTGAAGTTTATGTGAAAAATTAGATACATTTAATGGAATTAAGTATTTTATTTATACATTCAATATTATTAAGTTATGTTAGTTGACATATGAAACGGCCATAATAAGCGTAGCGCAATTCAATGAAATTGGCCAAGTCATAATCAACTGATAGTCACGTGAACTGTCAAACTGTCAATCTATTTTGTAATATATATTTAAAAAGGATTCAATTATTTGATATATTAAATCCGTCAGTACGGTGGTGTGTATAGCGAGACGGAATTCGAATCCGGAGATCCCGAGTTCGAATCGCACTCAAGCTAAAAATTATATAAAAACTATCACACTGCGGCTCGGTGAGTGCGGACCCTGTACTGTAATTGGGATTCAATTCCTGTTGTACAGTGTAACATAAATAAATAAATAAATAAATAAATAAAATGCTTCAGAATCCAATGTGTTTTTTTTTTAATATTTATTTTTGGGACGTTTCTAACATAAATATTTGCTCATCATCGGCTCCTTTAAAAAATATAAAACAATATTTGTTTATATATATATATATATATATTATTATTATTATTTATATTATTGACATTTTACAAATATTGTTTTATATTTTTTAAAGAAGCTGATGATGAGCAAATATTTATGCACGAAACGTCCCAAAAATAAATATTAAAAAAAAAACATTGGATTCTGAAGCCTTTCATTTATTTAATAGGTAAATCTAATTTAACTTTTAGGAAGAATAGTTTGGTATTAAAGTTCATGAGCGTGTGAAGTATGATTTTTTTTACATAATCAAAATTAAAATTAATAACAAAACAAGTTCCAATAAATTGACATTGACAGTCTAAATGGTCACGTGACATTCAGTTGGTTTTGACCACTCTGTACTACAATTATCTTTTAACTTAATTTATCTCGACTCCACGATAAATGTATATACGCCAGCTAACCAGTCTGTTCCTTTCGATTCCGCCAGCACTAGACCTTAATTCAATATCGACAATCTTAAACCAGTATAGCAATGAACTCATGTATTTCCTAAGATATTGTAGAACAGTTTATGCGTTGTGCTGTTACTGTGCACATCTGTTGTGCATTTTATTCGCGAATTTTAATTTAATAGTGATATTAAAACGGTATTAAAGTTGTACTAAATGTAGAATCAGTGTTTAAGAATGTGTTTGATGTTTTGTAGTTTAATATAGAAGTGTTGTGAGTGAATTTGTGCCTGAAATGTGACCATGAAGTGCTGTTTGGAAGAAGTTGTGTCTGTTGTGGTCCAGAAAGGCCGTCCAGGTTCCTGTATAGGCCAAGTTAAAGTCTTCTAAATGGTATTGATGTTATTTTTATGACCATTAATATTGTATGTCTGTCGTTGATTTAATGTCTGGTAACAGCACTTCACGCGAAGAAATATATTACATATCGAGATCTGCTACGGGAGGGTTCTACACCCAGTGATGGGTAAAAGGCGTGATGATATATTTATATGTTTTATTAAGACTGCATTCTATTCTCCAATGAGTGATCAACAATTTCATTTATTGATGTATAATTATTAATTTATATTATTTGAGAAAGTTTTATTTCTTAACGTTTAAAATTTTTGTAAATATATCTCATATCGAGATCTTCTACGGTAAATCCGTCAGTACGGTGGTGTGGATAGCAATATGGAATTCGAATTCGGAGATCCCGAGTTCGAATCTCACTCAAGCTAAAAATTATATGAACTAACACACTGCGGCTCGGTGAGTGCGGACCCTGTTCTGTAATTGGGATTAAATTCCTGTTGTACAGAGTAACAAATAAATAAATAAATAAATGAACTATTCATTTTACTATAATTAATTTGATTTAAAAAAAATGCTGATGTAAGTCGAAATATAATTGGTAGTAAAGCATAATTAATAAAGGATGATAAAGTAGTGAAATATAAAGTAACATGAAATTAATGTTAATTGTCTGTAATTGCAAAAGTAGAAGAGCGCGTCGAGCAAATACGCTGTTCATTTGTTGAAATCTCAGAGATCTCGAGTTTTCATTAAGCAAGCTCTTGTCTTCGGCATCCATCAGCCACCAACGCAATGTGGACTTAAATTACAAGAAGAAAAATCACAGTAGACTATTTAAAATTCACAGCAGTTTCAGTGAATGCAAAGAGAGTTCTTTGTGACACGATTACTCTACAATAACTTTCGTTTACCAAGTTTTCATTTCGTATTCAACGCTGCGTCTGTCGTAAACTTAAAATCAAAATAATACATCGAGCATGATAAATCTCTTAGAAAATCTAAATTACAAGTTAGTTCACAATGAGTTTGAGTTTTCGCAATCGGAACACGGGCGTTGTTGCCAACTTTCCTTGCTCACCTTTGTCTCTTTTCGATCTCGCTGGGAGTTTTCACTTCGTCGTATTTTATAATTATTACGTTTCCTTGTGATGGCGGCACTGCGCCAGACTTTTTATCTTTTCACACTTGACTCTCGCTTCTTTCTTCTAATTCTACTTTTGTGTTATTATTTTATGGGGCGTTATTCAGGGCTGTACAGCGTCATTCACGTTCTGAAATAGCTCCAGGAAATATGCAGCAGTGGCCAATGATACTAGAGACGTACAGTCAACAATAACATGAACTGTTATTAGGTCATTTGCGTTCAAATAGTTCCACTATAAGCTATAGATCTACTGTACTGTAATTGGAATTAAGTCAGTAATGAAATTAATTTGAACAATCAAGACAGGAAAGTTTAATTTCGTTAATATTTCTTGCATTTTGAATGAATTACAATTATCCATTTAAATATAATCAAACAAAAAATCAGCAACAAATTAATTTACTGTCTAAGTATAAATAAAATGTATCCATTCATATGATAGTCGAAGTTTTGACAGTAATACAGGCTGCTTCATCAGTCTATATTTTTTTTACTTGCTTATTTTAAATATATATGTATATCATAATAGTATGTTATGCATCAAGGGAGGGAAACAAGCGATTATTCCCGCGTGTGAAGTTGGCAAACCGAGACGTAAGCGAGGGCCGAAGGCTCGAGCGGAAGTCGAAGTGGACAAGGGATAATCGCGCCCTCCCGTGAAGCATATTATACTTTTCGTAACAAGTGCACAAAAATTACTGTCTTATCGGGACAAATGTCAAATATGGGTTGCGTAACTAGTTACCTAGGAAACACCGCAAACAGCTAATAATCGTAATCTTTAGGGAGAGAAACATGCTACCTAGAGAGAGAAACATCCTACCTAGGGGAGAAAATCAGTGTTTTTCTGTCTAAAATTAGGGAATAAGAACGTGTTGCTTGAGCATGTGTTACGAAAAATATATTAAATTGATTTGAATTTGTTAAATTAAATACATTTACTATGGAAGTGCACTTTACAATTATTTATAAGAAATACTTAACATTTGATAAATAAAGATAGTTATAATTTAAAAAAAAAACAACATAATTTAGCGATATGAACAATTGAGACTAACAAACAATAATAATTTATTCATAATCAATACATTATTTATATTTAATACTAATGAATTTCACGCACATCAGTAATAATGAATGTGATTAACAAAATACTCTCAGCAGCAGATTTGAATCAGGATTAATTGCGTCCAGTCCACATGTGCGTGTATACAGTGAAATCCCAACACAAGAAATCCCCGCCATCTCAATGGATTTATTTCAGTGACGTGTCGCGAAATAAAAAGAGAAATGCGAACGAGAAGTTCAGTTAGGACAACCCTTGGCCATGTCACGTCCAAGACAGGATTATCATCCCTTTCAGGGCTCACGGTGGGGGTTGAATTTAATGACTGGTTCGCGCGCCTTGTGTCATTAGCTCACTGGATCCTATCGGCACAGATTATCGTTCTCATACCGAGATATATAATTGTTAGTAATTTCATTAACTCTCGATAAAGAAATCTTGACTCAATCGAATTACGGATTGGAAGAACTTTCTATTATTTTTTCGGCAAAGTGAGGGAATATGATTTATTGTTCATGGATTTGACAGGTCCTTGAGGAATGAGTTGTCCTTGGCTTGGACCATATGGAACCGGATACGCCAGCGCCACGAAATAACTTTAAAATACTTATTTCAATTACTCGATTATATTCAAAAAAGTAATTGTTACACTGTTTAAAAATAAAGCATATTTGTTTCTAAATGAATTAAATATTGAGAATTCACCACACGTCAGTGTCAACCAATAGGATCACGAATTTGTTTGAAAATGAACCAATGAAATGTACATTTCGTCGGAAATTCATCACTAGTGAAATTTCATCGGAAATACCACTGTTATTAATATCCTTGGTTACGAATAAAATAAATGATATTTTCAATATTTTCATAAACGTCAATTTTGAATATTAAATGTACACTGAAAAAATGTAGAATTTTCATCACTGTAATACCTAATTAATAATGTGCAAATAAATACCTAACTATTCTTGTTAATTAGCTCTTGTTTGGTAAATTCTCAAGCCGAATACAACTCGTAGTATGAAAATTGACAGATAATATTTTGACATAAATATACATTCGTTGTTATGGAAACAGGAAACACAACTCATAATTTAGGTCAAAATATTTTCAGCAATTTTCATACTACTTGTTATATTATATATGACAATATGTTTACGTAGTAGGATTCTGAAATAGTCATAAATTCATAATTGTATGGAAATCAATGCAAATCTGCACATAAAACTATTTCACGGGCTAGTACACATATTTACATTTATATTTCAGTAGTTAATGCAACAAATTGCATGAAATAATCTCAGAATAACACAACAATAAAGACATTCGCTCTAGCTGGAATTATACAAACACTGGAATACTTATTCAGTCTCAATACAATTAAAATTTAAATTATCTTTATTTCGATCATTTAACTTTCAAATAGGGTAGATTGTTTAATGGTATCGAGTCGGCCTGTGGATCTTGAGAACTCTACTTCCCCTGTGGCTCTCCCACCACTAATATCTTTGGGGACCGTGATTTGACGGCTTCGCACTTCATGCGAAAAATATATCAATTACCGAGATCTGCTTAGATAGAGTGCCACACCCAGTAATGGATAAAAGGCGTGATGATACTTATTTATCTTTCAAATAATTTAGAAACGTTTTTTGAATTTTGTGATATCAATTTTAATTTTAGGTTTTTTTAATATACTTATAAATTCTGTATATAATGACGTAAACATAACAATAACCTCAAAATTAACTGTCAGTTAGACGAAAACAGAAGACATGAATAATAGAAAGAACTCTGAATAGACTAGGTGTGTGAGAGAGATATCATAAAACTGTGGAATTTCATAAAAACCAAAAACATGTTTGAAACTTTGATTATCTCTAGTACGATGTTTTTGGATCTAGTCTCAATATAAAGGACAAAGTTACTAGTTTGTGATTATATTGGAGGGCCTCATTGTTAAACTATTTGCCATCTAAGATAAATTGAAAACTGCGAAACTATTTATTCAATTTTATCTTGAAAACTTGAAAAGTAACAAATTCAAACAATCATGATTTCGTAGTCTGTTTGAATATAAACATGACAATGAAATTTTCCAATTCAGGATAATTGAATTTAGCGTAGTTTGTAATTATAGTGAACTAGCATAATCCAGAGTAGATAAAAGATTTATTGGTAAATATTAAAATGATGGATAAAAGCTTAATTCGCTATTGTGGGAGCGTGTACGTGGCAATCATCATGCATTATTCACGTAGCGATCTCGTGTTTCCTGGCGTCGCACCCCTTCGTCGTTCGTTGGTAGCTCCACGTCAACGTTCACTTGTTATGTAGCTGCTCGTGTGACAAACCGACCGGAAATCGGGAAACGAAAAGTGCCGAATCAACCACAAACAACTGAATTCACACAATATTACGAATTAATATAACTTGATTTGCTCAATTGAAATCTTTCTGAGTTCTGATTATTAAGAGGGATGAAAATACCTTCTTTTCTAATTTAAAATATTTTTTATTAGGTATGAAATCGCGTTATTTGGTACTTTCCACAACAGGAAATGAATCACGATACTACATAGTTTATATTCTATATATTTTTGGATGAATAGAAGTTCAAAGAAATGTCATTTTAAATTGACCGCCATACAATCCGGAAATGACGTCATAAATATTAAATGTATACGGCACAAAATCTAAGTTTGTAGCAGTCAGTGTTGACAATTTATTTCATATTTACTTAGTGTACAAATTTATTTATGCAATTTATTTTTTCAAATTTAAAATAAGTAAATAATTAAAAATATAAGTAAACACTTGGCTATGTTTCACAAAATTCATTTTGTGAAACATAGCCAAGTGTTTACTTAAATTTTTATTAAACCTTGTTTCACCAAGTGTTGGATGACAATTAATTTTGTCTTTGTTGTTATTTAAATTGCTATTGCGTAGCTTTCCCTTTTTTTCGGTAGATGGCATGACCAGTTCCACAAAACTTCTCATGTCAACTTACTAGTTTGTTAGAGATCTTATTCTCTGCTGGCACAGTTCTTCGTCACCAGCTTCTTCACGTGAACTTTGTTCTAGGTGAAGAAGTGAGTTATACCATACTGATGAGCTCTAATAAGAGCGAAACGCGTCTATGGTTACTAACTGAACTGTGCTGGCCAGCCTCTGACGATGCCCTCATAAGGTGACTTGGAGGCTGAATTTTGTGAAACATAGCCAAGTGTTTACTTATATTTTTTTTAAACCTTGTTTCACCAAGTGTTGGATGACAATTAATTTTGTCTTTGTTGTTAAGTAAATAAATATATCATCACGCCTTTTACCCATTACTGGATGTGGCACTCTGCCGTAGCAGATCTCGGTTTTCGAACCAAAATAATATCGATTCGACTACGTTTTCGGATACAGACTTAATTAAATTTTCGTTTAATATTGGTTTCAAAAATAAATATATCATCACGCCTTTTACCCATTACTGGATGTGGTACTCTTCCGTAACAGATCTTGGTAAGTAATATATTTTTTCGCTTGAAGTGCGGTTTTTAGCTGTTACGTCATGGTTCCCAAAGATGTTAGTGGAGGGGGAGCCACAAGGGTAAATTTAATTTGGTAAAAATTGTTTGTCGGCCGTGGGGATCGTACCAGGGTTCTCAAGATCCACAATAAAAATAAGAAGAATCACTTTACGCTCTTAATACACACATAACTATACAGGGTGTTTCAGGACTAGTGTAACAAACTTTAACAGCTTATTCCTGAGGTCATTTTGAGCCAAAAATGTCATATGAACATAGGTCCTATTCCTTCTAGTTACCAAAATACAAGAGGTTGAAGTTGAACACGAAATTCTCAAATTTTTTTAATCAAGATACTTTCGAAAACAAGAGTTTTTTTGAAAAGTCATACCCTATTTGTCTTAATTAATTTTATTTATTAATATTAACGAATACGATTTAGAGAACAAAACATAAAATGACACTATTAAATAGACACAGAACAACATAACCAAACATGGAATAGGTTAACACAATATTAAATAAGATAACAAATTTTAAAAAAATTACAGCAAGTGTTAAAAATGAGCGCCTTGAACTCGTATGCATGTTATTATTAATAAATAAAATTAATTAAGACAAATAAGGTATGACTTTTCAATAAAACTCTTGTTTTCCGAAAGTATCTTGATTACAAAAATTTGAAAATGTCGTGTTATTTATAGAACTTCAACCTCTTGTATTTTGGTAACTAGAAGGAATAGAACCTATGTTCATATGACATTTTTGGCTCAAAATGGCCTCAGGTATAAGCTGTTAAAGTTTGTTACACTACTCCTGAAACACCCTGTATATGATATTTCACTTCGATTAACTTCTATTTATTTAAATCAGACACAAAATATAAGTTTCGTTGATACAAGTGAGCATCAGCGTTATAAATAAATATGGATGTAGTGTTTTATGTAGTAGTGTTGAAGTAGTTATAAAAAAGAAAGGTCTCTAGTTTATAGTGGATCCAAACAACTCGGGCAGAGTTTCAGTTTAAAACATGAATTTATCATTTTAAAATCCGTCCGAAATTGCGATTATAAATGTCAGATTTCATCAGCATAAAATTCTTTTCAGTCGTAAATATAAAAACGTAGTAATAACAGTGTTTTTACAGCGAATTTTCATTACGTTAAAAACAGTGCAAGTGCGAAAGGTCACAACAACAAAACTAAATCACGAGCACACGGAGTTACGTTGCTTCTGTTCAATAATTCTCAATGATTCCGGGCGGGATCCGGGCGACGCCGACCGGAATCCACAGCCGAACATAACTGGATGATGGTCGAGTGAGGAAGTAAACTCGATCACTTGACCCTGTACGGATAAATATATTTCACCGAATCCAAACTTTCTGATTTCTCTGCCATCATAACTTTGTTTCCAAATATTGTTTAACTGTGATGGATATATTGGAAAGCTTTTTTCTATATTTGCTACTTGTATGAACGGTACATCTAGCAAGAGTTGAGCCACTAATACAAATGCGGCTTCTTCCGTTTTTGAAGTTCGTTTAAATTCTAATTATTATAGCTAGGGCTAGGATCAACTACTGATTGCATCGCCAAAACTTATATTTTAAACTTGGTTTAAATAAATAAAAACAAATCGAATGTTTGACAGCACAGCACAGGATTAGATTCAATTTGGTGAAAATTGTTTGTCGGCTGTGGGCAGGGTTCGAAAATATCATGATATTTATAATAAATATCAAAATATCTGATATATAGGATATATATCAGATAAATATCACTTTTTGGATATTTATTTTTTAATTTTAGTTTTTGTACATATTTAGAAAAACTGAAAAATTCTAAAAATTTCACTTTTCCGGAGGTTATATCTCAAAAACTAAACAAGATATGGAAATGCGCTCAACGGCGTTGAATTCCCCGTGTCCGAATTGACTTATAAGCAAATTTTCATACAATTTTATGCAATTTAATATTTTTAATTATTTCCTAAGGGGTACCCCTTTGGTTTTTTCAAATTTTAATTCAATTTTCCCAAAAATCCTTAATCGTAGGATTATTAAAACGAAAATTTACATACATATGTATTTTGACCCACTGAATCCAGTGGTGCAATCTTCAAATGCATATGACTTCTGGTTTTCGAGAAAATGTTAAAAAACCGCTTTTTGCGATTTTTTTGGCGGAAAATAGAAAAAAATAAAAATCGCTGAAACTATGTTTATAAGTTAACTGAAGCACGAGAAAATTAATGCCGCTGAGCGCGTTTTCATATCACATTTAGTTTTCGAGATATAGCCTCGGAAAAGTAGAAAAACTGAAAAATTCGAAAAATTTCACTTCTCCGGAGGCTATATCTCAAAAACTAAACAAGATATGCAAATGCGCTCAACGGCGTTGAATTCCCCGTGTCCGAATTGACTTATAAGCAAATTTTCATACAATTTATGCAATTTAATATTTTTAATTATTTCCTAAGGGGTACCCCTTTGGGGTTTTCAGATTTTAATTCAATTTTCCCAAAAATCCTTAATCGTAGGATTATTAAAACGAAAATTTACATACATATGTATTTTGACCCACTGAATCCAGTGGTGCAATCTTCAAATGCATATGACTTTTGGTTTTCGAGAAAATGTTAAAAAACCGCTTTTTGCGATTTTTTGGTGGAAAATTGAAAAAAAATAAAAATCGCTGAAACTATGTTTATAAGTTAACTGAAGCACGAGAAAATTAATGCCGTTGACCGCGTTTTCATATCACATTTAGTTTTCGAGATATAGCCTCGTAAAAGTAGAAAAACTGAAAAATTCTAAAAATTTCACTTTTCCGGAGGCTATATCTCAAAAACTAAACAAGATATGGAAATGCGCTCAACGGCGTTGAATTCCCCGTGTCCGAATTGACTTGTAAGCAAATTTTCATACAATTTTATGCAATTTAATATTTTTAATTATTTCCTAAGGGGTACCCCTTTGGTTTTTTCAGATTTTAATTCAATTTTCTCAAAAATCCTTAATCGTAGGATTATTAAAACGAAAATTTACATACATATGTATTTTGATCCACTGAATCCAGTGGTGCAATCTTCAAATGCATATGACTTCTGGTTTTCGAGAAAATGTTAAAAAACCGCTTTTTGCGATTTTTTAGCGGAAAATTGAAAAAAAATAAAAATCGCTGAAACTATGTTTATAAGTTAACTGAAGCACGAGAAAATTAATGCCGTTGAGCGCGTTTTCATATCACATTTAGTTTTTGAGATATAGCCTCGGAAAAGTAGAAAAACTGAAAAATTCGAAAAATTTCACTTCTCCGGAGGCTATATCTCAAAAACTATTTGATATTTTTATATAATGGATATATATCATTGCAAAAATATGACGATATATATCAAAATAAATATCATGATATATATCGATCGATATATATCTTCGAACCCTGGCTGTGGGGCTCGAACCAGGGTTTTCAAGATTCACAGATCGACTCCATACCACTTGAGCCACCTACCCCATCAATTCTACCCCTTGTATATTATTTTGTTACGGACTTGTATTAGACAATAAATTTATTAATAATATTTTTATTATTATTTGGATCAGCTTATACTGATATTCTGTGACTTACTTTGCTTAAATTGTCTGGACTATTAGATCTTCTCATTAAGGGTCAGTTTAAATTAATCCACCTTCTTAGATCAATCAATTTGTTCATATTAGTCAAATATTTTTATTTGTACTAATTAAAAGTGATCCAAATATCAAATTATCAAACTATTACCATTTTCATTTCAAGTAGTTAGTGACTTTTGACATCTGAAAACTAAAGTTGGTTACTTTCACACTAGCAGTAATCGGTCAATGTTACTTTCCATACCACACGATGGTAAAATCCTGTCGGAATTTCTTAGCCAGCTAAAATTTTGACACGTCTTTATGTCTATTCAACAACTAGTACAAATCACCAAGACGTTGAGAATTTATTAGGCTAGGCATCGGGCGTCTGGTGAAAGACAGATCGGTCTCTCCGTTCCTGCAGGCATTTGTTAATAACGGTGGCGAAGCCACCACCGTCTACTTTAATCGGAGTTCAAACTTTTCGTAATCCCGGCAGGTGGTGGTTTTTGTTTTTTGTTTTATTTAATAGTTGCGCAATGGAATAATGAAGCAAGCAGGGATGAATACTTATGCTATGTTTTATCGATGTGTTTTATCTGTATGCTTGGATATTTTCAATTTAAAGTTGCTACGCATTTCGTGAGATTATTTTTCATAAACGGGAATGTGAAATATGTTGGCTTTGAAATATTTTATTTGAAAATGTATGCTGAGATGATGGATTTGTATTAATGTTTTTTCTTTATTTCCAGGTAAGTCGACTGAGTTTTCTACTGCTTTTCATTACTGGGAGATGATAAATTCAGGTAAACTTTATCTCTTTATACCGGAAAATTCGAGAATCGGACTGAAAGAAACTCTAAATTAATTGAAACTGAACCGATCTTAAATATCAAACATATATAACCATCATGCTATGTCCCACCAAATGGGGTAGCACGAAACCTTGATAACTTCATTTGCAATTAATTGACACATCATTCACATTCATAATTCCTTTCATACAAACTCAGGTCTTCTTTTGTTCACTCAACAAACCTTCACTTATATTTATCCATTTATTCTTAGGGATCCTAAGGATCCTAGAGATCTTAGGTCGTTTACACAATCTTTCATCTTCAATTCTACCAACTTTTATTGAACTGCAAGTAAATCGCTTTCGAAGTCTTCGTTGGGAATTAAATCCATTATTTCAAATTATTTCCAGAATTCACGTTGTTTTTTTCATCAACGTCTAGTTATAAATTGTACTACCGCCAACAACCTTTCATTTTTATGAAATTAATAAACAATTAAATGTCAAAAACTGTTTGTTACCTAGTAACATCACGATAGCAGTACCGTAATATTTATTATACTACTAGTACTGTAAAGTTGCTCTTTCTGAACTAAAATCATTACTGTGAACTTGGATACAGTATGAAATAAAACAATTATAATGAAATGTCAAAAACTGTTTGTTACCTAGCAACTTCAAAATACACTATTGTAATATGTATAACGGTATCTAGTACTATAAAGTCTCATTTTTCAAACTATAAACATGGAAATACGATACAGTATGAAGTAAATATTATTTCTTGCGCTTCAAGTAGAAATATTGAAATAAGAAATCATTCAGGTAATTAAACTCGGTTAATTAACACAAGACCTTGAAGTATTTACGGAAAAACTTTAGAATTTCTTGCATTTTTTTTCACTAAGTACTTAGTGTTTAATTAAAGGAAAACATAAACAGAAACTTTTACAAAAACTTAAACATTTACTTTTAAAATGAAACATCTAAAAGAACTAGATGCGACTCTACATAAAAAAAAATGTATGATTTAAGCTGTCAAATATGCTTTAAATCAGTGGTTTCCAAACTGTGGGTCGCGCCTCCTTAGGGGGGGGGCGAGATTGTTCCGAGGGGGGCGCGCTATATAAAAATATAATTGAGGCTTAAGAACACATTCTCCATTTACAGCATAGCACACACGTGTTTCTAACTCGCGCTCGCAGTAAAACATCCCTAGTTTAACAAACAAAGCCTTAGAAATTTTATTACGTTTCGTAACATCTTATTTGTGTGAAACAGGCTTTTCCGCTGTAGCTGTTTTAAAGACAAAATATCGAACTCGATTATTCGTTGAAAAAGAATTACGAGTGGCGATATCTTCAATGACTCCCCGGTTCGAGAAACTAAAAAACAAGCGCTCATTCAGCACACTCAAAAATTATGATTATATTGTATTAAATATGCCTAATTTAAATTAAATATAATTTCCAATCTTATTACAATTTTATGTTTATAAATGTTGTTACATTATTTTGTTCTATTATTATGTTGTAATAAACATAATTTTAGGTTAAGAAAAAGATTTTTTATAACAAATATCTTATATAATAACAATACTTGTTTATAGTACTCATTCTTTTGTATTGTATAAAATAAATTATTTACGATTTTTGAAGATAGGCTGTTATAAAAAATGAGGGGTGCGCGACAATTTTTTACGGAAAAAAGGGGCCGCTGAGAGAAAAAGTTTGGAAACCACTGCTTCAAATGAATAGCACATTTAGTTCTTTGTAACTTTTAATTGAAGCATTTAGTTTGAGCAGCCAGGAAAATTCTCCACGAAATATTATTTATGGTCGTAATTTAAAATTCCTTTCATATATTTATCAGCACACTTCAGATATGTCACTGATAAAAAATGAAATTCAATCTTAGTAAATCCTTATAAAATAATCACGATATATCTCCCTGCTCTGACAGAGAACGACAACATCTTTCTCTTTGTCATCCACTCTTGAACTGTCGCGATGATGTCATCTCGCTAGCGACTCGAGTAGCGAATTAATAGTGTGGTTTACGATTTCTGAGTAGTTAGTTTGATTCTGTTTGTTTGTAACAGAGCACATCGCCGGCAGCATGTAATAGTAATACTGATCTGTTGGTTTAGTTGAAGGGGAAACTGGATAATGAGATATAGTTTACTAACGGAAGATCTATTGTTAGATTATATAAACCTGGTATTATAAATAAATATATAAGCATGCCCTTTATCTATTACTGGGTGTGGTATACTGCCGAAGCAAATGTCGGAAAGTGATATATTTATACGCGTACATACATACATAACATCACGCAATATTCCATTAAATGGGGTAGCACGAACCCGTCAACATTCTCATCCTGATACACGATACTCGTTTCGATCACATTAACACTTCTTTCATACGAACTCTTTCTTTCCTCACAACCAAAATCCATCATCACGCAACAAACATACATCCATTCGCTCCTGTACACCTGTTTCGTAAATCTTCCCTTACGCCCACTTCTCTAACAATAATATATATATTTATATATTTATGCGCGTCAAGTCAAATCACGGTCTCTATAAAATTGTGAAAATCCACAGTCTGAATCGATATTACTGAGCCACCTGCTCCATAAAAACCCTAACATTAATAGTTAAATTATAAATGTTACTAAAAAATCGTAATCTTCTCAAAAAAAATGAGATAAGAATAGAGAGAGTAAATAGTTATTTCTATATTAAGAGAAGAAAGTGGTGCTGTTTAATTTTCCGGGACGAAGGCGAGGATTATGAAACATTGAGGAAAGAATGGCACTTTCTTCACGAGATATACATATAATTTGTTTCAACATTACTTTTGAAAATAACATTTCCCTCACTCAATTTAGTTGTGATAATAACCGTTTTCCTCACTACTGATGAAAGTAAATAATTTTCTTCATTAATATGGGAAATGGTTACTATTACAACTAAATTGAGTGAGGGAAATATTATTTGACATGGTGACCAAGAAAACGTGATGTGTATTTATTTATTTTACGCTGTACAACAGGAACTTAATTCCAATTACAGTACAGGGTCCGCACTCACTGAGCCGCAGTGTAGTAGTTCATATAATTTTTAGCCTGAGTGAGAATCGAACTCGGGATCTCCGGGTTCGAATTCCATATTGCTATCCACACCACCGTACTGACGGACCATATTTGCACATATAACTTCTTTAATTTACATAAAATAATTATAAAATTTCTTGTATCGCAAACGGAAACATGTAATTTTGACGTTTAATGTTGAAAAACTAGTATGTAACACAAATGGGAAAGGGCCATTGCAAAACTCGTACCCGTTTTGAAATGGAACCCTTTCCTCACTAGTATTACATGAAATAAAATCATCTTTTCTTCACTTATTTAAAAACTTCAAATTCATGAAAAAAGTATTAGTTGTACAAATAACTATGAGAATTCACCACACGTCACTGTCAACCAATAGGATCACGAATTTGTTTGAAAATGAACCAATGAAATGTACATTTCGTCGGAAATTCATCACTAGTGAAATTTCATCGGAAATATCACTGTTATTAATATCCTTGGTTACGAATCAAATAAATGATATTTTCATAAACGTCAATTTTGAATATTAAATGTACACTGAAAAAATGTAGAATTTTCATCACTGTGCAAATAAATACCTAACTATTCTTGTTAATTAACTCTGGTTTGGTAAATTCTCAAGCCGAATACAACTCGTAGTATGAAAATTGACAGATAATATTTTGACATAAATATACATTCGTTGTTATGGAAATGGGAAACACAACTCGTGCTTCGCTCTCGTTATGTTTCCATTTCCATAACAACTCATAATTGTTATATTATATATGAAAGTATCACATTCTTCTATCAATTAAGGAAAGAAAATTAGAATGACGTCGCATTTATAAATAACTATATGGGTGTTATAGCTTAGTTGGTTAGAACATTTGAAGTTTAAAGATCCCAGGTTTAAATTTTTGTCCCTATAATAATAGCAAGGATCCGATTTACAGATTAAAATTATGTGGTGGCAAAAAGAGGATAAGCTTCCAAAGACGCCTTGAATTTAGTTTTCATTAAAGCGTAATTTCTCACCGTCAAAAACCCGCAGTCGAGTCTAAACATTTGGGGTAAATTACGCGCGCAGCCATCGATTACCGCTCTCTCGTAACATCCGCTGTCGAATCATCTCCGTTGGCGGGAAATCGAACTCCTTCCACAGCTTTTTATTTTCTTTCCACCACAATTACAACTCGTAACACAAGCATCAACTTGCAGTTATTCATTACGAACTATATCCTCCCTCGCTGTGTTTCTCCGTAACCAGATATTCCTGAATTCCCGTCGCGTGATAGAGGGAATTGTGTGTAGCTTCTTTTCACACAGAATCTAATTTCCTTGAAGTCAACAATGGGTCACACTGGTGCGTATCTTGTGCTACAAATTTCCTGTCTTCTTTCGGTTTTATTCGGGTTGATTCGGGTGATATCGAGATTCTCTCAAGTTCAAAGGGTAACATGGGTTAACGCATGACGAGATGGTGATGTTACTGTATTTTTTATTTCCAAGTTTCTTTTTCGCGTTTTACCAAACATTGTAAAAAAAAACAACTTTTAACTGCCATCTTTATTTCATATAAAAATTATTGGTTGCAATGCTTATTCACTTAGCTGAATAAGAATATAGTTATTGTAAATTAACTTTTTTTTAAATAATCCAATAACAATAAAGACAAAATTAATTGTCATCCAACACTTGGTGAAACTAGGTTAATAAAAAGTATAAATTAAACACTTGGCTAGGTTTCACAAAATTCAGCCTCCAAGTCACCTTATGAGGGCTGGCCAGCACTGTTAGTAACCATAGACGCGTTTCCCTCTTATTAGAGCTCATCAGTATGGTATAACTCACTTCTCCACCTAGAACAAAGTTCACGTGGAGAAGCTTTTATTCTCTGCTGGCACAGTTCTTCGTCACCAGCTTCTCTTTTTAATAATCCAATACTTTGTTAGTTTTTCATGTAAATATAAAACAAAGATTTAAAAAAGTAACCACAAAAAAGTGATTATTTCCTTCATTATTTATTGTTAATATTAATTTATTTATTTATTTGTCTGTCGGGCAATAAAGTTTATTATTATTATTATAAATCAACCAATCAGAATGCTTCATTTACACCAAGAGGACGATTTTACAGTGATAACATTTTGATAGCTCAGTTGTGTCGAGTCGGGTTAGAGATTTGAGAACCCGGGTTCGATTCTCACAGCCGACAAACAATTTTCACCACGTTAAAACTATCTCTGTGGCTCCGACTAACTACTATAAGGGTTTTGATTCGACGGCTGGTAACCGCACTTCACGTAAAGAAAAAACAAGATCTGTTAAGACAGAGTGCCACACTCAGTAATGGGTAAAATGCGTAATGATATATTTATTTTATTTTTATTATTTTGTATATATTTTACGGAAGTTCAATTCCAAACCAGCCTTCTCGTTTTAAATGGTTTGAGTTCATTTCGAAGTTACTGTTAATGTCTCTAATATCTACCAGTTTGTAATTTCTAGAAATTATGGAAAAAGCCTGATTTGAAATTTGTAAAAAAATCAATTTGTTTTATACCTGGGCAAAATTGTTTACAATCAAAATATAATTGTTTAATTTAACTTCCTTTGATGTATTCAGGTAAATCACTCTTTACGCAGCAATTGCCTCCCATTTAATTGAAATTTTTGGCAGTTTTTACAGTAATTAACTAAATAAATTTAAAAATATTTAGATACAAAATTGTATTCTTCATAACACAAATTTTGTGATACAAAGATCTTTGCTATACAGAATGTTACAAAATATATGTTACAGATATATTCAAAGATTATGGAAGTTTTAAATTAGATGTAATACCGACAGCCATAATTGTTTTTATAGTAAATTTTGAATCATTATTGGGTAGAAACTGACAGCTATGTAAGTTAATGTTGATTTAACACTGTCATCTTTGACACTTTTTGACTTATTTTGACTTCAATATTTGTTTTTTAACACCCTGTATAACTACCAGGAATTTTTTGAAATATACATTTTATTTTCATCAATTTAAATCTACCCCTGTGAGGGCCGTGATTTGACAGCTAGTAACTGCACTTCATGGGAAAAAATATATCACTTACCGAGATCTGCTTCGAGAAAAATTGCCACACCCAGTAATGGGTAAAAGGCGTGATGATATATTTATTTATTTATTTATGTTGTCCACTATTTGCTACCTCGAGAACTATAAGACCTAGCAGGTCAATTAAATTAGCAAACAATTTTTATTTTACAAGACTTTTTAATGAGCATGGCGCCTTTATTTTAGCTATAATAATATACATCTAAACTTGCATTTTTCTCATAAAAATAGTTACCTAAGGGTATATAAATATTATATCACTGAATTCGGAATAAAATTCTCTACTTAACAAGGAAATAAAATAAAAAACATTATGCTCATTAAAATAGTATTGTAAAGTAGAAATAGTTTGTTAATTTAACCGACCTCATAGGTCTTATAGTTCTCGAGATAGCAATAAAATGAACACCCTGTTTATCTAGAAACGCTAAAATCTTAAATCTGTTCGACACCGTCTAACATTATGCAGAATTCTAATAATTTTATTTATTTAATTGTTGTGCTGTACAACTGGAGATGAACCCCATTTACAGTACTGTAAATCTTCACCTTATAATCTTAGTTATAATTTAATGAAAGGTTTGAACCCAGGATATGTCTGAAGTACAGCAGTAAAATTACCATTTCTCCAACACAGGAGCCTGATTCTGTATCTTGCGTGACTACTTGCGGCACCCAAACTAATACAGATATGTCACATGCATATAGTAAACCATCTATCGGACATTTAAAGAACTAATGGGTATGACGTCACTTCTTGCGAGACACGCAAATATAGATGCGTGACCTCCGTAGCTCCTGTTTCTTACTTGCGACACTACCTGTCTCATTCTAACATTATGTTTGTCTTTTACTTTCTTGTCATTTTGCGTATGACAAACAATGACATGTGATTGCAACTGACAGTTCTAGTTTCAAAACCATTACCAACACTAAACTTGGCGCGAAAACGTAAAGCACGGAATTCCCTATGCTCGACACCAGAAAAGAATCGGTGACGTCGTACATTGTACTAACGCAAATTTAATCACGCAACTGCTCACGCAAGATACAGAATCAACCTCCTGAACAATTCCGAAATGAACGAATAGACAACGAAACGTTGAGAAATAATAGATGGCTGACCAGAACAGCACAAAGACAATTTGTGTCTGGCTGGCACAAAATCTGCCTGCATTCTACATTGCTGCAGCTGCATTATTAGTATCGGGAGCGTAGTATTCCTGTCAATATTGATTCGCGTTGCTGTACCATGTACAACACGGACGGATTTGAACAGATGCTGTTATTCATTTATTGAAGATAGAGTGAGCAATTGTTTGTTTTTTGAATATGTAAAAACAAAACCGTATCGATAAATAATACGAGTATCATGTACACTACTCACACTAAAGGTTTTATATGAAAATCGACAGAAAATATATATAAAAGGCGTAATTTTATTTTATTTTTTTACTCCCGTTAAATTAAAGTATTATTGAACGTACTGGTTAACATGGCGCTAAATAACATCTAATCATATGTTGATAAGTTGTAGCTTCGACTGTTTTAGTCACGGCGTGAAGAGAACAACTGACATATTAATATAGGGTGAAGATAGCTTCCTGCATTTGTCATTGTAATTTAACTTTACTATTTAAATAATTCACTTTACATTTAGTAAATTCACTTTACATTTAGTAGTTGTCTTAATTTGCGATTGTAGAAACAGTATAGTATGTGATTCGTTTTATAAATTCTCTAGATACTCCTTTTTTATATACTTGTAACTAAAGATATATTTTATGGCAGAGCGAGCGAGGCTAATAAATAAGGCGAGTCTATAAAGTCCGTTTATGTATGAGTTGCATACGACGTTTTATGTTCGACTGCATGAAGAATATTTGCTCTTCAAATATGATTATGTCAATACCTATATTTAAAACATTTAATTACAGCTCAAAGTGTGCTTCGTTGTTATGCATTTGTTGCGTTATTTATCAAATTGTTAAAGTGAAAAAAGTGTTGAGATGGATAAAGTCATTGAAGACGTTCCAAAATAAATAAAAGGTCTTGCATGTAATGCAAGAGAATATCTAATAATTGTATGAAGACACATATAATACATACAAAAAATGGTGTTTAAATTTCTTTTAAATTTTATTTTAATGTGACATTGACAGCAGTCCAATTTTGCAATTTTATCGTACTAGTCCAATAAAGTACCCGATTATGGACAGTAAACAGTGTCGTAAAACAAGGTAATATGATGCAGTCGAACATAAAAATGTTATTTAATGTACGGGTTTCCATGGCGCTAAATAACATCTTGATCACATGTTGGCAAGCTGTGGCTTCGAATGTTTTAGTCACGGCTTGAGACATTAAGCAAGGGGTGAAGTTAGCTTGAGGCATCTGTCATTATAACTTAAAATTACTATTCAAATAATTCATAAAACTTTACATTGCTTTTCTTGTCACAATTTGCGATCATAGAAAAAGTATAATAAACTCTCTAGATACTTATTTTTATGCACTCTTTTCGTTTCGTACAGCTCGTAACTAAAGAGACGTTTATAAAACTTGTTACATACTATTTTATTTTGATATTTTCCTTTAAAAATAGTTTATAGACGTGTTTAATCGAAAAATATTCGATGCAGAGTTAACAAAAACTTTCGTTTTAATTTTAAAAACTGTTATTGTAAATGTATTTAAACTGAAAATGTTTGTGAAACATTTTATCAAAAAAAATAATTGAAAATGTAATCGAACAATTGAATTAAATTGTTAGTAATCTATAGAAAATATTTTCATTTTGACAGTTTGAAACAATACTTTTTTCCACTATTTAGAATGGAAACAATTCTGCGAAACGTTGTGTAATAATTCTCTGTATGATTTTAAGCTAGCGTAGTGTTCAGCATAACTCTAACCGAGCTTTAACAATGTATTTCTCCATCTGCACCTGCCTGGCGCTGGTAGTGCGATTGTATTACATTCAGACGGGAACATGATACCACTGTTACATGAAATCTGAGCTGTGGACTGAGAAATCCGGTAAATACCTCGCGCGCTGTGATATGTCAGACAGAACATAGCGTCAGGGCTTTCACATCACTGCAGAATGGAACGTAATGTGTCTGTAACGACACTTTTACTAGCTATGCAGAGAATTATGGTAAAAAAGGTTCGTTCTTTTCGCAGCTGGTGTTCAAACTGTACTTTGAGCACCGATGTGGCACGACCACAGTTTAATACAACTTATATTTTTTGTTTCCAATGTTGCATGAAGATACAGCAATTTTTGTTATTTTTAAATAACATAACTTTAAGAAGCCGTAACTCAAAAGGTAAAGGAGATATTGAAATGCTGTTTGAACCAGTGAATTCCTCGTGCTTTAATTGACTTGTAAAACCTATATGTAGTTATGGAAATTTGGTGAGTAGATAGCAATAACATGAGAAGCTAAAACTCGAGAATTTCAGTTCAACGGTTCAAATTTTTTTTAATATGGTTCTATATAGACCAAGTCACTAGAAATCGAATGGCGGTGAGTACAGCTTCATATCTCTTTTAGTTTTTTAGTTACAGCGATTTTTCATGTTTTTCAAATCTCAACTTTGAGAGGCAATATCTCGAAAACTAAAAGAGATATCGCAATGCGGTTTCAACGAGCGTATTTCTCGTGCGCTAATTAACCGAAATAGTATATTTTGAAAATTTGGATTTTTTTTCCGGATTTTTGCGAAATTTTCTCTTGTCAATATCTCACGAACTAGAAGTGATAATGAAAATCTTTGAAAACCAGTGAATTCCTCGCGTCAAAATATATAGGTATACCAATTTTCAGAAGAAAATTCGTATGAATACAGTTTTTATTACAGAAAAACGAAAATTGGCTAAAAATGGAAAATTCTTAAGGGGTTAGCCTTAAGATTTTTACGATTTTTGGTCATTTTTCGTTTTTCTGTAATAAAAAACTTATTCGTATGAATTTTCTTCTGAAAATTTGCATACTTATGTATTTTCACGAGAGGAATCCGCTGGTGTTCACAGATTTTAATTATCTCTTCAAGTTTTTGAGATATTAGCAAAGAAAAATTTTGAAAAATATCTGAAAATTTGCAATTTTTTTTGTTTATATCAATATTAGTTAATTGGGTCACGAGAAACACGCTCGTTCAAACCGCATTTCGATATCTCTTTTAGTTTTCGAGATATTGCATCTCAAAGTTACGATTTGAAAAACATGAAAAATCGCTGTAACTCAAAAACTAAAAAAGATACGAAGACGCGCCCACCGCCATTCGATTTATCGTGGCCTAATTTATATAGAACCACATTAAAAAAAAATTGAAAATTCAGAATCCTTTCAACTAAAAATCTCGACATCAAGACAAAATTTAACCCTGAAATTAAACAATAACTTTTATAACACTACAAATAATTAAAATTAGATCAAAATAAAATTAATCCGCCCTTAAAGAAACATCATTAAGTTAGGAATTACTCATGAAATGTGTTTGTTTATATAATATAATACGCAAGCACTTGAGGTACCTGTGTGTCTTTTATTGTCGCGAGCTTCCGGATTTCGCAATCTTCTTATTCCGTTCCTGTTCTGCACAGGTCTATAATTACACTTTATTCTGTTGAGGAAGGAAGTTCTACCTACTACAAGAACGGTTATTACGTTTAATCTACACTCATAAGAGTTCCTTTCTTCAAAATGAGATAAAAGAAATTACATCATTTTGAGATGAACACTGAATTTTCTTTTTTATTTCTTTTAAACTCGTAGTTTTATTTTAAAATATAAGTAACGACAAGTTGTACCACTATGGTTGCGCTTTTTCTTCACAAATGAGAGCCTACAAATATATTTATTCAATTCTTATTCAGTACGGAATATCGTATTCAGATCTGAGGAGCTGACTAGCATTATCAGTGGGATTAAATCTACAATAAATTAGTGGCGACTTATTTTATTCCGTCTGAATTTAATTCTCCAATGCGTAATATTTTGATACTTTTAAAAATACCATTTATTTATTTAAACGAAATATCATTTTCATACAAACCTGACGAGCTGATTAGCATATTCATTTGAAATAAATCTACAATGAATTAATGAGAAATTATTTTATTCTGTCGGAATTCAGTTCGCTAATGCATGGCACTCTAATGTTTCTAAAAATATCTTTTATTTATTTGTGATCCCGATTAACTGAATATCAAACTCAAGTGTGGTGAAAACCTTGTCTTATTCCGTCCGAAATCTATTCGTTAACACATAGTTACAAAATAACCCATGTTTCAATTCAATGTACGCCAGGACGATGCTTCCTTCCATTCTTATTTTTACAGAATCGTTGTTAGAGGAGTAGGTGTAAACAGGGTTCGTAAATATCATGATATTTATAATAAATATCAAAATATCTGATATATAGGATATATATCAGATAAATATCACTTTCCCAAAAATCCTTAATCGTAGGATTATTAAAACGAAAATTTACATACATATGTATTTTGACCCACTGAATCCAGTGGTGCAATCTTCAAATGCATATGACTTCTGGTTTTCGAGAAAATGTTAAAAAACCGCTTTTTGCGATTTTTTTTGGCGGAAAAATAAAAATCGTTGAAACTATGTTTATAAGTTAACTGAAGCACGAGAAAATTAATGCCGTTGAGCGCGTTTTAATATCACATTTAGTTTTCGAGATATAGCCTCGGAAAAGTAGAAAAACTGAAAAATTCGATAAATTTCACTTTTCCGGAGGCTATATCTCAAAAACTAAACAAGATATGGAAATGCGCTCAACGGCGTTGAATTCCCCGTGTCCGAATTGACTTATAAGCAAATTTTCATACAATTTTATGCAATTTAATATTTTTAATTATTTCCAAAGGGGTACCCCTTTGGTTTTTTCAGATTTTAATTCAATTTTCCCAAAAATCCTTAATCGTAGGATTATTAAAACGAAAATTTACATACATATGTATTTTGACCCACTGAATCCAATGGAAAAATGTTCAAATGCATATGACTTCTGGTTTTCGAGAAAATGTTAAAAAACCGCTTTTTGCGATTTTTTTGGCGGAAAATAGAAAAAAAATAAAAATCGCTGAAACTATGTTTATAAGTTAACTGAAGCACGAGAAAATTAATGCCGTTGAGCGCGTTTTCATATCACATTTAGTTTTCGAGATATAGCCTCGGAAAAGTAGAAAAACTGAAAAATTCGAAAAATTTCACTTCTCCGGAGGCTATATCTCAAAAACTATTTCATATTTTTATATAATGGATATATATCATTGCAAAAATATGACGATATATATCAAAATAAATATCATGATATATATCGATCGATATATATCTTCGAACCCTGGGTGTAAATGAATGATTTATGGACAGGTGTATAGGAGCGAATGGATGGATGTGATTGAGGGTATGTTATGTTACGTGACACTCTGCCGTAGCAAATCTCGGTAAGTGATATATTTCTTCGCGTGAATTGCGGTTACCAGCCGTCAAACCATGGCCCCTATAGATGTTAGTGGAGGAGGAGCCATAGTGGTAGTTTTAATGTGGTGAAAATTATTTGTCGGCTGTGGGAATTGAACCCGGGTTCTCAAATTATGAAACAGGTGTATAGGAGTGAATGAATGGATGTGATTGAAATTTCGGTCGTAAATGTGGTTGAAGCAAATATGATCTAATGAATATGTTAGCGGATGTTCTGTGAATGTTTCAGGGGTTCGTACTACTTCATATAATGGGATATAGTGTGATGTTATGTATGTATGTTAATTTAACATTTGATGTTATAAAAATAAAATAATTGGAGGTAGGACTTTATTCATCATAAATGTTCTTTCAAATCTTTACAAAGTTGTTCGTATGTAAGTACTTATTAGACGTCGCTTGCTCGCCGACGCTGTCTGAATAACTCCCCATCATTAAACAAAAAGAAGAAGCGTACAGCGAACAGAACCACATAATTCGCTCATGAATGAAACGCTACATAAAGAGACATAAAGCATACTTCGTATAGTAGAGGAGAAGGCTCCATGCCAGCTAGTAACGAGGCTATCGATTTTACATTCGGTTAATTACTTTTATGTGCAGTGAGCGTCTTACAAAGCAAGCCATCATATCGCGTCACATCGCCCCATTAGTGCGAGAACCTTAGCAAAGTGGCGCTAGCACTGCAATCACGCGAACGACAAGGGTTTGTTATTACATTACCTACAACGGAAAAAAAACCGTCACTTTGTTACGCTTCTCATAGTCACACCTAGTCATAACCCATAACCAACGTTAACTTATTGATTAAGGACCAATCTTTATAGTAATCCACACAACTGTTAAAAACTCTTGTTTTCATCTAAATGTTACAAAATAATATCCATGAAAGATGAACATTGCTTGAAAACTTTTTAAATACAAATAGAGTTTATGGGGCCCTGCGCGACAGTAACATTACCCAACTGTCATTTAAATAAAACTTGGCACACTAATAGAACTCTAAAAAATATTAAACCCCTATTTTTTTCTTCCGAAAGTTGTTTTTTAGGGGTACAAACCACCCCTGAAAGGTGGTAGAAGCAAGAATCGCCATAAATGAAATTAAAATATTACGCGTTCAATATTAGTAACTCGAAAATATATTCTGCGGCCCCAAAAACCCCCGAGTAACTAGTTTTGAACCTAAAACTCTATTTCAGTTGAATATCGCAATTTTATCCCCCCATCCCTTTTTTAGCCCTTTAAAAAAGTGCATATGATTAAAATGACCCCGAAAATAAATTTTGGTGATCTCAAAAACCCCTGGGTAACCCATGTTGAACACGTACTATTTCTGTATTTGAAAAGTTCCCAATAACTATAAATAAATAAAATAAATATATCATCACGCCTTTTACCCATCACTGGGTGTGGCACTCTGCCTAAGCAGGTCTCGGTAAGTGATATATTTTTTCGCATGAAATGCGGTTACCAGCCGTCAAATCACGGCCTTCAAAGATATTAGTGGTAGGGGTAGATATTTTTAAATTGTTGAAAATTTGTTTGTCGGCTGTGGGGATCGAATCAGGGTTCGCAAGATCCACAGGCCGACTCGATACCACTGAGCTACCTACCCCATAACTATCTGCAGGATAATTGAAAAATAAAATCAAAAAATGACATTTACTTTACTACTGCAATTAGGATTAAATTTTCGTTAGGAGATATTTTCTTCATCGTTGAATCAGTGCTGATAACTATCTGTAATCTTCTGGAAACAATTTGTAAATTGCTGCTTTAATAGTGTGAAATGATTAATATCGGTATTCTGCGCAACGATAATTAAAATTCCACGAAATTCAATCGCTGGTAAAAGGTTCCATTTTTAAACTGACTAACAGGCTTGGTATTGGAATTTTACATGAAACATGATTGGTCGTTGTGACTCAAAGGTAAACACTGTTCATTTACAAACGAGAGTTTACTTTTTTTTCACAAACAAATATGTTGCTATTTTCAAGTGATTCGCATTCCTCCATAAGCTGTAGCTCTCCTGATGTACTATTGATCAATTTTGAATTTAATATCGCTTGAATCATGTTGGCTATTTGTAAAGAGCAAGTTGGTTAAAACGTACGCCTTATAGGCTAGAGTTTAGTTGTGTCCATTTTCATTGCAATTAATTAATTTATACTTATCTTCCTGGGTAGGTGGCTCAGTGGTATCGAGTCGGCCTGTGGATCTTGAGAACCCTGGTTCGATCCCCACAGCCGACAAACAATTTTCACCAATTTAAAAATCTACCCCTGTGGCTCCTCCACCACTAATATCTTTGGAGGCCGTGATTTGACGGCTGGTAACCGCACTTCACGCGAAAAAATATATCACTTACCGAGATCTGCGTAGGCAGAGTGCCACACCTAGTGATGGGTAAAAGGCGTGATGATATATTTATTTATTTATATTTATAGTTATATTGACGAAAACAGTGGTATCGAGTCGGCCTGTGGATCTTGAGAACCCTGGTTCGATCCCACAGCCGACAAACAATTTTCCCCAAATTAAATCTACCCCTGTAGCACCCCCTCTACTAACATCTTTGAGGGCCGTGATTTGACGGCTGGTAACCGCACTTCACGCAAAGAAATATATCACTTACCGAGATCTGCTAACGGCAGAGTGCCACACTCAGTAATGGGTAAAAGACGTGATGATATATTTATTTATAGTTATATTTACGAAAACAGTGGTATCGAGTCGGCCTGTGGATCTTGAGAACCTTGGTTCGATCCCCACAGCCGACAAACAATTTTCACCAATTTAAAAAATCTACCCCTGTGGCTTCTCCACCACTAATATCTTTGGAGGCCATGATTTGACGGCTGGTAACCGCACTTCACGCGAAAAAATATATCACTTACCGAGATCTGCGTAGACAGTGCCACACCCAGTGATGGGTAAAAGGCGTGATGATATATTTATTTATTTATTTATTTATACTTCCTGAGTAATTCTAAATGTCAGATCTGCAGTTGCAGCTCAATTGTAACTCTCCGGTAATGTATTTATCAAAGTTATCTTGATAAGTAGCTCAGTGGTATTAAATCATCCTGTGCATTTAAAAACTCGGGTTCAATTCTCATAGCCGACAATTTTCACCACATTAAAACTAACTTTGGGGAGCATGATTTGACGGATGGTAACCGCAATTTACATTTATAAATCAAATTCAGCAGTTTGCCACATACAGTAATGGGTAAAAGACGTGATGATATATTTATTTATATAGAATGTAATTCTTGTGTATCAGATCCGTATTATGGGGTAGGTGGCTCAGTGGTGGATCTTGAGAACCCTGGTTCGATCCCCACAGCCGACAAACAATTTAAATCTACCCCTGTGGCTCCCCCTCCACTAATATCTTTGCACTTCACGCGAAAAATGTATCACTTACCGAAATCTGCTTAGGCAGAGTGCCACACCCAGTAATGGATAAAAGGCGTGATGATATATTTATTTTATTTTTTTAGATCCGCATTGCTATAAAACGTATAAAACTAACCGATGTGATAAGAAATTAATGCAATCTGGCCTCGATGCGCGGTGATGTGTTGATTCTCACGGTAATGATGACACCGGACGATCGACTGACTGCGTGGTGAATAATTCACCAGTCTCTGGTGATCGCGAGACATAGTACACTCTGTGACGTAAACACGCGATAAACAATTCATAGCTGCAACCACTCCAACCAAGGTCGGCTACAGCAACAGCAACAGCTACAGCAACAGCAACAGCGCAAGTAGAACTCGACGTTGAATGGGGACTAGTAAGTGAGAAAGGAAACATCGTGACTCAACGACGTGTGTATTTATACGAGAATATTTTTATGCTTCAACAGCTACTGTGATGCCTTCATCAGATTATCTACAACTAAACAAACGATGTTATAAATTAACTGATGATAACATGGCTGGTTTGTGTTGAAACGTTCCAAAACAAATTTAAATGTTTCGATGAAAATGTTCGATCGAATTCACCAATTTCAAGATTGTTGTTTCTAATCATTTTCTTCTTGTAATTTTGAATGTCATCATTTCGCCACGACAATCTCATTTTGTGTTTTTATAAGATCGTTACATATTTTGTATCGGATATTTTGCATTGTCAAACTTTTGTAAATTATATTAGAGAAAATGCTTCAAATTAATTTTATTGCAAACATTTTTCTCTAGAATTATTTACAAATATTTGGCAGTAAAATATTTACGATGACAACTATTGGAAGTTAAAGATTATTTCACGATAAAATGGTCTGCAATAGCAACGCTGGGAACTTTTAATTTATAGTTAATTTTATTTCTAAATAAAAAAATAAATATATCATCACGCCTTTTACCCATTACTGGGTGTGGCACTCTGCCGTAAGCAGATCTCGGTAAGTGATATATTTTTTCGCGTGAAGTGCGGCCCCCAAAGATATTAGTGGAGGGAGAGCCACAGGGGTAGATTTAAATTGGTGAAAATTGTTTGTCAGCTGTGGGGATCGAACCAGGGTTCTCAAGATCCACAGGCCGACTCGATACCACTGAGCCACCTACCCCATTAATTTTATTTCTAATTTAAGAAAATAGAATGTTGACATTAAAAATATGCATACATTTTCCATTTTCAAATTATTTATGCAACTAATATTAAAAGTGTCACTTTGTGCACTCATGGGTTAATTACACTACGGTCCATGCTGCAAGCTTCTCAGTCGTGCAATAAAGTTACACTTTTCACACGAATTTCATACATTGTTTTTTCCACTTTCGACGTTTAACTAATTATACTAATTGTTTATTAACATTTCATACGTCTTAACCATTTTGTTTTGTACATTATTTTATATTTTATAGTTTAATTTGTTTCATTTTATTGCACTATTACTATTACCAGCGTGAGATAAACAGACACTTATTACACTTAAAATGAGTACATAATGATTCACTTTTTGCGCGATTGTAAAAAAAATATTTTAACGAAAAATAATCCAAATTGATAGAAATTTTAGTTTTCCTATTTATTTCTAAATTACCTGTGGTTCCCCCTCTACTATCATCTTTGGGGGCCGTGATTTGACGGGTAATAACAGCACTTCATGCACATAAATATATCATTTCCCAGATCTGTTACTGTAGGGTACTACACCGAATAATGGGTAAAAGATTTATTTATGTAAACAAACGCTAGTGAAAAATGTTAGGTTAGATTAGGAAACGTGTGTTAGCAAATTTTTTTAAAATAATTTATTACTATATCGCAAATTCAATTAGTACCTTGTTATTAGTTAGTTAATTAAGAAATTATTTGCAAGTCTCGACAAAACACAAACAGAAATCTCGCGTGTCAGTTGGCCATCACACGCGCTCATATTTCGCTATGCCAGGTAAATTACCCCGCCCTAGATTCGACGCCACTGGCACTAGCAGTGAGAACCGGCGTCTTGCACATCTTATTACTATTTCATACAGTCTCGGATGTTATTTTTAGCGGTCGCTCTGCACTTGAACTAAATGTTTCCTCCATTCTCTTCTTTGTGCATCGCGCCGCGCGCACTAAGTGTTTTCTCACGTGCGAGGAAGGTGTATTTCACGAGATTTGCGACGCGAGGACCACCGTGGAATACCGAGAGAGAATAAATGCGTGGTTTCATTAATTGGCAAGATGGATTGCTTTAGTTTTCGTTTTGCGTTCGACGATTCTGATTTCAAGACTCTGTTTAGATTCCGAGTCAGGCATCGCCGGTTCAATTTATTCACTTGAGGTTCAATTGAAAATTAGTTATTACTCATGGACACGACTGTTATTTATTTAAAAGATTTATTTAATTGTAACATTTTATTTAAATAACAGCAAAGACAAAATTAATTGTCATCTCCATACACTTGGTGAAACTAGGTTTAATAAAATATAAACTAAACACTTGGGTAAGTCTCACAAAATTCAGCCTCCAAGTCACCTTATGAGGGCAACGCGTCTATGGTTACTAACTGTGCTGGCCAGCCTCTGACGATGCCCTCATAAGGTGACTTGGAGGCTGAATTTTGTGAGACTTAGCCAAGTGTTTAGTTTATATTTTATTTAAGTTTCTATAAATATTGATCAAACATTCAAATTTATTCACTTGAGGTTCAATTGAAAATGAGTTATTACTCATGGACACGACTGTTATTTATTTAAAAGATTTATTAAATTGTAACATTTTATTTAAATAACAACAAAGACAAAATTAATTGTCATCCATACACTTGGTGAAACTAGGTTTAATAAAATATAAACTAAACACTTGGGTAAGTCTCACAAAATTCAGCCTCCAAGTCACCTTATGAGGGCAACGCGTCTATGGTTACTAACTGTGCTGGCCAGCCTCTGACGATGCCCTCATAAGGTGACTTGGAGGCTGAATTTTGTGAGACTTAGCCAAGTGTTTAGTTTATATTTTATTTAAGTTTCTATAAATATTGATCAAACATTTCCAATTGCACTATTGAATTTACATCGTCAGTTTAAGAAAACAACATAAACTATTTTCATTTTAAACTGGAGGGATCGGCATAAAACGATAAAATGCACCGCAATTACGTTTACAAAGAAACTCAAAATATGACCCGTTATAACTTGTGTCACAAGATTCGCACAGGGTTGTACAACCCCATTCGCCGGTATTTTTAGGGTAGCCGCACTAATAGATTTCATTGTAGTTATATGGGACAGGGACGTTTAATCGTTTTATACCTTTTGTTGTTGTGTTATCAATTTTTTTAAAGAATTTTAACAGTATAGAATACCAGCTCATCCTCAACTAACATCTTTGGAGGCCGTGATTTGACGGCTGGTAACGCGAAGAAATATATCACTTACCGAGATCTGTTACGGTGGAGTGTCACACCTAGTAATGGATAAAAGGCGTTATGATATATTTATTTCATTTTATTTTTTCTTAACTAAAATAATAATTAATAAAAATATAAAACTAAACACTTGTCTAAGTCTCACAAAATTCAGCCTCCAAGTCACCTTATGAGGGCATCGTCAAAGGCTGGCCAGCACAGTTAGTAACCATAGACGTGTTACAATAATTACTGATTCAGATTCAGCACAAAGATAAAATATTCCAGCTCAATGGGCGAAAGAGATTGTTTGGTACAGTTCAGTTAATCGTATGATGCATGATTTATTTGGGATGATTTAAATCAGTGGTTTCCAAACTTTTTATATCAGCGCTCCCTTTCTTCCGTTAAAAAATTGTCGCCCCCCCTTCATTTTCTATAACAGCCTAAGTTCAAAAATCGTAAATAATTTATTTTATAGAATACAAAAAATAAGATATTTATTATAACAAATGTTTTTCTTAACCTAAAATTATGTTTATTACAGCATAATAATGTTATAATATTTATAAACATAAAATTGTAATAAGATTGGAAATAATATTTAATTTAAATTAAGCATATTTATACAATATAATCATAATTTTTGAGTTTGCTGAATGGACGCTTGTTTTTCAATTTCTCGAACCGGGGAGTCACAGAAGATATCGCCACTTGTTATTCTTATTCAACGATTAATCGAGTTCGATATTTTGTCTTTAAAACAGCTACAGCGGAAAAGTCTGTTTCGTACAAATAAGATGTTACGAAAGGTAAAAAAATCTAAGGCTTTGTTAAACTAGGGAAATTTTACTGCGACCGCGAGTTAGAAACACGTGTGTACTATGATGTAAATGGAGAATGTGTTCATAAGCCTCAATTATATTTTTATATAGCGCGTCCCCCTCGAAACAATCTCGCGCCCCATAGTTTGGAAACCACTGGGTTAATCAATGCAGAGACCAGCGACTAGGAGACTGGAACTGTGCCTCTGGGTGCACAGAAGACAGGGGGGCGCGCCCCACAGTTTGGAAACCACTGATTTAAATGATCCAAATGGCAGATACAACTTCGATTAAGTAAAACATATTAGTTTTTCAAATATAACTCAAGTAGTTAAATCTGATGTCAGTTTCCAAATATAGCATGACATTTAAGGATAAACTAAATGCTAAACGAACAAACAAAACACGCAAATGTTTTAAGTATTTGCTGCTTCAGTTATATCTCTTTTGCGAGCAATAAATCAAAAACGAATGTATTCATCCTGCACAAATATTAAATTATAAAAGTTGCATCGTGCACCCTTCCTTCTCGCATGCACTATCAAAGCTTATTAAACTTTGACTGAAGTTCGTACAATAGCACGTAGCTCGGTGGTTAACTTGGCGGCTTTCAGCTTCTCGATTAAATATTTTCGTGCTGCATACCATCTGTGTATTCGCTCTAACACACGTGAAGCTTGCTGTCTGATAGAGATGGATGGTAGGGCATGCAAGGCGTTGGAATGGTGAGCATGTAATGCACACCAGACACGAATCATTTCTAATTCAGTGGCTTCAACGCCGCGATGTTGAATTGTTCACGATTTTTGAACGTTTGTAATTGTGTTAATGAGTGCTTTGATTAAGGCTGTTACCACCAATTTATTCTTCTTTTCTTATTTTTCTTTCAATTATTTAAGACTTTGAATTTTTAACTGTATTAACTAACTTACTGTTTTTCTTGTCCAGCTTTCTATTATATTAGAAAAAAATACTTCAAATGAAAAAAGTAGCATTTTTTGTTTGTTTTTGTTTGAACCATTTTATCTATAAAATAATTTAATAGTTTAATTAATATATATATTAAACATTTCATGAAATAAAATTCAATTATCAAGAAAAAAATCTTCCGGAATAGGACCCTTTAGATATAGTCTCCGGAAAAGTAATGTTTAGATTTTTCAAATTTTATACTTTCCCGGGACTACATCTAAAAAAACCAAACCTGATATGAAAATGCGCTCAACGGCATTGAATTTCTTGTGCTACTTATAAACAAAGTTTCAGTCATTTAATTTTTTTTCAAATTTATATATATATAACAGGCGCGGTGGCCGAGCGTGTTAAGGCACATCTCTTAACATACTGTGACGTCACCCGAGCCAAGGTTCGTCAGTTCGAATCCGCCTGTCGACAATGTGTGATTTGTCGTAAAATATAAAAAATACAGCTACATGTATTTATCACACTCTGGCGCTATAAGCTAGTCACTTATACGCCTTAAATAATGTAGCATTCGACTACGAAAACCGGCAGTACGGCAGTGTAAAAACTGCGGCTCGGTGTGTCCGGTAGGCCCAGGCTCGATTTGGGCTGCAGCGCCATCAGAAGAAGAATATATTAATAAAATTTGTTAACATCTCAAAACTAGAAGGCATATGCACTTGAAAATCACTGGATTCAGTGGGTCAAAATACATATGTATGTACATTTTCGTTACAATATTCCTACGATTAAGTATTTTAGAGAATATAAGCCTAAAATCTGAAAAAAAAAACAAATGGAAATAATTTAAAATATATACATTGCTTCAAATTATCTATAAATAAGTCATTTCGGATACAGGGAATTCAATGCCGTTGAGCGCATCTTCATATCTTGTTTATTTTTTAAGATTTTGCCTTCGGAAAAGTTATATTCTTCATCCAAATAATAGTTTACATAAAATAAAATAAATATATCATCACGCATTTTACCCATGACTGAGTGTGGCACTCTGTCTAAGCAGATCTCGGTAAGTGATATATTTTTACGCGTGAAGTGCGGTTACCAGTCGTCAAATCACGGCCCTCAAAGATATTAGTGGAGGGGGAGCCACAACGGTAGCTTTAAGTTGGTGAAAATTGTTTGTCGGCTGTGAGGATCGAACCAAGGTTCTCAAGATCCACAGGCCGACTCGATACCACTGAGCCACCTACCCCATATAATAGTTTACGAGTATTTAAATAATACCATAAAGGTATGAATATATATCATATCGTTTGACTAGTTGAATGATTTAGTCATTAATTAACAAATATAACGGTTATAGTTCGTAAAATAATGAAGGTGTTGGCGCAATGTCAGAACGATGAGACAAACGTCAGTTGCAGCAAACGCGTGCTTTCCTGACGACAAAACGACGCCCTTGACTGCATGACTTCCTGGTGATTCATTACCAACGACTAGGATTTATCCGCGTGCATTTTGTAACCACACACACACACACACACACACACACCTCGAGGAACATATTCAGCGAGTTACACGATTTATTATGGGCGCCGCCAGCAAGACACGCTCGCTTGCTACAGGAAAAATATATAAAATGAAAATTATGGAAATATGTTCCCGTGTACCCGCGGGAAAACTGTGTGACATATTGATTTATCTTACTGGAGAAAGAAAACGATACGAAATTTCCAAAATGTGATATCCTGAACGACAACATCGTCAGGATATCCCGCAATATCTAGTACAACTTTACACTATGCTATCTCAAAGCCAATCGCAATTTTTTTTTATTTATATACCGGACCAACTACTCAGGTCATATGCCGATATGTCCTTTGTATGGCCGACACGGGCGGGACCCGAACCTACGACCTTATGGTCGTGAGTCAGGCCCTCAACCCGCGCGGCCACCACGCAAAACCAATCGCAATTATTTATTTATTTATTTGTTACTTTGTACAACAGGAATTTAATCCCAAATACAGTACAGGGTCTGCACTCACTGAGCCGCAGTGTGATAGTTCATATATAATTTTTAGCTTGAGTGAGATTCAAACTCGGGATCTCCAGATTCGAATTCCGTATTGCTATACACACCACCGTACTGACGGACTATACACATTTTGTTTCTATTACACAGGCTGATTATAAAATGGTATCAAATAGTGCCATGAAAAATATAAATGTCTGTCTGAAATTAATTAGGTAATTATGTCATAACAAAAAATGTTATAGATTTGTTAAGCTCAGGCAGATCTTGATAAGAGATATATTTTTTCGCATGAAGTACGGTTACTAGCTGTCAAATCATGGCCCCCAAACACGTTAGTGAAGAGAGAGCCACAAGGGTTGTTTTGATATAATAATCCACAAGCCGACTCGATACCACTGGGCCACCTACAATATAAAGATTTAAATAAATAAATATATCATTACATCTTTTACCCATTACTGGGTGTAGCACTCTGCCGTAACAGATCTTAGTAAATGATATATTTCTTCGCCTGAAGTACTGTTACCAACCGTCAAATCACGGCCTGTAAATATGTTAGGGTAGTGAAAATTGTTTATCGGCTGTGACAATCGAATCAAATCCACAAGCCGACTCGATACCACTGAACAACGCACAATATTTTAATTTTCATGATATTAGTTAGTCCTCCAGACATCTTATATTGGACAGCAGATGAAGCAAGGATGTAATCTTCCCTGTCCTTGCAAAGAGACAAAGATTTCCAGGCTCGAGCCTCGCTAACGATTATCTTTTTCTAGAGCACTGCCGCTGCTATCCATCTTAATTTACCTTAATTCGCATGCACTCTGGTTGACAACACTCCGGAACGCGCTGCCAACAATGTTTTTTTTTCTGCGGTAACAGGATCTCTGAAGATAAATAAAATGAGGAGGTTCTTGGAAAAAAGTGCGCGATTTATTTTGCGACATAACGAGAAAGAGGGTTTACTGTTGTGACAGGTCCAATGTTGTAATTGTTTAACGGCCTGAAAGTGAGGCATTTAACTAAGTATGAAGTATTACGACAATCAATTTTCTAAACTTATATTTTTACCTAACTTATTGTGTTACTTTTATTATGCAAATTCATATTTTATGAGCGGTTTTGTAAACGAAGAAAAGCAATATTATTTTAGATAAACCCATAAACTGATATTTATTTATTTATTTATTTATTCATTCGAACAGGCAATCGCCCAAAATACAATATGTGCGTATAAGTAGTACGACTTTACATATTTCATTTCACATGGAACATAGGATACAGGTCATTTCTCAGGAGAAATCATTTAATAGCATATTTTTGGTTAAGTCTATAAATCTGGTTAACGTGGTTGAAATCAAGTCGCTGTTTACATCATTAATATTAAAATTTAAACTATTAAAGCTCCGACATATTCTCCATAAAGGAGCATGAAACCAGTAGTTTGCGGTACAAATATTAATGAACTGTCACGAAAGGTTATTTAAATATACCGGGTGTCCTAAAAAAAAGGCTCACGCCCTCAGAAAAATATATTTTTAAAGCAATTACAAATTTAGAAACTATCAAAAATTGTGTCATATTATATAAATAGTGAAAATATTATATTTCCGGTTCAACCGAATGCCATCTCAACTTTCTTATTTTAAATGGAATCTCCCCTGTATACTTTTCTAAATTTAAGTTGTACATGACATTCCATATTCAACCATGTATAAAAATGTATTTTTCATTATGAAACAGCGCAAAAAAAGCAAACTATGTTAACAAAGTTTTTTATGCAAGAGGAACAAACAAAAAAATGTTTTTTTTATAAAGAAAATTTGGGTTTGAGGGTGCTGTGAAAAACAACTGAACAAAATAATTGTTATTACACACGTTTAAGTATAATTTTTGCAGGCGCGGTGGCCGAGCGTGTTAAGGCACATCTCTTAGCATACTGTGACGTCACCCGAGCCAAGGTTCGTCAGTTCGAATCCGCCTGCCGACAATGTGTGATTTGTCGTAAAATATAAAAATACAGTTACATGTATTTATCACACTCGGGCGCTATAAGCTAGTCACTTATACGC
Source organism: Pterostichus niger (assembly GCA_947425015.1). Taxonomy (NCBI): domain Eukaryota; kingdom Metazoa; phylum Arthropoda; class Insecta; order Coleoptera; family Carabidae; genus Pterostichus; species Pterostichus niger. The sequence goes on from OX380345.1 coordinate 33,040,234, forward strand.
CTTAAATAATCTGACTAAAGAAACCGGCAGTACGGTAGTGTAAAAACTGCGGCTCGGTGTGCCCGGCCCCTAGGTTCCGCAACGGAATGATGGGACTCATATATTAAGTATAATTTATTATTAATTTCGGTTAAATAATTTAGTTTTTTTACTTAATTAACTAGTCAATTTAAAGCTATAATTTTCTATATAAAAGCTATTTTTCGTTTGCTTGTTACTCTTGCATAAAAAATAATTGAGTAATAAGTAGATACTCATTAGATGCAGTTTTTAATACTTAACATTTTTTGTATTCATACTTTTGGTCTAATTTAATTCGAAAAGCAACAATCATCATATTATCAAAATACAATTGTGTTTCCTATGTTACATATTTAAATTCTAGACCCAGTATCTAAATGAGCTTTATCTAAAATATGTCTAAAATTGCATTTTTCTGTCGCCAATTTAGATAACATGTCTGAAAAATCATGATACTGTTTCAAATTGTCGAGCAATGTTGGTGCGGGCATCTAAAAGACCCAATTATTTGGTACTTTCCGGAAGCTGAAATGCAAATAACTACCTCGTATCCCATTCGAAGCACTTGAAATGGAAACTAAATAAAATGAAACGAACAAAATGAGGTCCCAGACGAGATCAGACCAACGCCGCGCCAGCATTCAGCAAGTCGTCTACATCTCCACGAGCTGCTGATAATAGCAGAGCAACCTGAGCATGCAGAGAACAAATATCTGCTTGTGGGACGCTCATTTGTCTTGATCGATTAAGTAAAACGACGTGACAGGACAAAGGCTTCAGGACCGTAACACACGAATTACATTTTTCACCGGATTTTACGCCCGGAGTAATTAAGAACATAGTTTGTTTTGTTTATCTCGCTGCAGGAAATTAATAAAGTTGTTGCACGCGATGCTCACATTTACAACTTCTGACAATTAAGTTCGCGGACATACTGCATTTTACTTCCATAAAACAATCATTCATTTTTCTTTTTTGAAAATTGTGTCCGTAAAAGATGTAACACATTTAACATTGTTCTCTTTGATTATGGACCAATTTACACAAACAATTTTTAAATATCCATCTTGATATTTTTTATTTGTCTCTTTTGTTTGACAGTTTAAAATAAAATAAATAAATATATGATCACGCCTTTTACCCACTACTGGCTGTGGTACTCTACCGTAGCAGATTTATTTATTCGCGTGAAATGCGGTTATCAGTCGTCAAATCACGGCGGCCAAAGATGTTAATGTAAGTACAAGTCTTGGAAAATGTATTTTGACTGTACTTTTGCCGGTAAAACTATCTTGTTGTTGAAGTATGTTGCAATGGGAGTTGTGCGAGACTTTGCTTTGTGTAACTAAATTGCCAACAGGCGCGGTGGCCGAGCGTGTTAAAGCACATCTCTTAATATACTGTGACGTCACCCGAACCAAGGTTCGTCAGTTCGAATCCGCCTGTCGACAATGTGTGATTTGTCGTAAAATATAAAATACTTCTTCTTCGATGGCGCTACGGCCCAATTCGAGCCTTGGCCTCCTCAAGTTTTCGTCTCCATCCTCCTCGGTTTTGGGATGTTCTCTTCCAATCCCCAACTTGTAGTAGTTCTGCGGCATCCTTTTTTACTCCGTCTGCCCATCGTAGTCTGGGTTTTCCTACTGGTCTTCTCCCTTCTGGTTGCCCTCTAAGGGCCTTTTTTGGTACCCGGGTGTCAGGCATTCTCTGAGCGTGACCTGCCCAGCGTAGTCTCATAAGTCTTATGTGTATCGATACTCTCGGTTCCTCGTACAGTTGGTATATCTCCTGGTTCATTCGCAATCTCCAGTTCTCCCCATCCTTCACTGGCTCATAGATTCTTCGTAATAGTTTTCTCTCGAAACTGTCCACTAGTTCTGAGTTTTTAGCAGACAGGGTCCATGTTTCTGCTCCGTACGTCAATACGGTGCGGATCATGGTTTTGTACAGCTTGATTTTGGTTTTTCTATGTATATCTCTGGATTTTAGCACCGGGAGCAGCGCGTAGTATGTTTTATTTGCTGCGACAATTCTTTTCTTTATTTCGTTGGTTTCGTCGTTATTATGCGATATATAAAATACAGTTACATGTATTTATCACACTCGGGCGCTATAAGCTAGTCACTTATACGCCTTAAATAATGTAGCATTTGACTACGAAAACCGGCAGTACGGCAGAGTAAAAACTGCGGCTCGGTGTGCCCGGTAGGCCCAGGCCCGATTTGGGCTGTAGCGCCACAGATGATGATGAAATTGCCAAACTTGATATTCAGAAAGAAAAGAATCAATAATTAAAAAAGATTTAATTAAATACCTGTCGAAAAATGTAATATATAAATTCCTTTCGTGTCTTTTTCTAATTCAAGTGTGTCTGGCAGCTCGCTACATGCGGTAGCCTCCATCCAATATCCCAGCAGTTTGGAATTGCAAATTCCCAATTCTGTTCCTAAATTGCAGCCGATGCAATACAGAAATGACTGCGCTACACAGAACCATAAATATTGACACAAGAGAACCGCTGCCTCTCATATATCAGCGAGTGTTGGTTTAACACTGGAGCCCTCTACTACGTTAAATACAACTACAATTCAAATTGCCGTTGCGCGTTGTACACTCACTACACTCATCGCAGTTTGGTCGATACACCCAACGATCTTGATGAAAGGCTTTGGAACGAGTGAGTCAATATTGGAGCTACTGGTAAATGTCACTGTTTCCCTTATTTGGGGATTATGCTAACATTTCCTTTATTTTATACTCCTATGTCACATGTACCAACGGAAAAGCTGACAAGTTTTTTTTTTGTTGAACCGTAAACTTGGATTCATTTATTATTTATTTGTTACTTTCCATAACAAGAATTTAATCTCAATTACAGTAGCTTACACCTGAGAGTAAAAAAGCATCATACAGTTATTAATTATATTAATTCCGTCAGTACGGTGGTGTGGATAGTGATATGAAATTCGAATCCGGAGATCCCGAGTTCGAATCTCACTCAAGCTAAAAATTATATGAACTATCACACTGCGGCTTGGTGAGTGCGGATCCTGTACTGTAATTGGGATTAAATTCCTGTTGTACAGTGTTACATAAATAAATAAATAAATAAATTATAAATGTCAAATTTGTTGTTTTCCATAGCAATAATTTTATAACTTTGGCTGTAAAAGTAACACTTTGAATAACGATCGGTAAAAAATAAAACGAGACAAATCAATTTCCAAATTAATTTATAATTTACAGTAGGAATAGGTGACTCACTTCAGTTAATACATAGACTGTATTTAAGAACCCAGATTCGATTCCTACAGCCGATAAATAATTTTCACCACATTAAAACTATCCTCGGGGTTCACTCTCCACTAACATCTTTGGGGGCTGTAAATTAACGACTGGTAACCGCACTTCACGCGAAGAAATATATTTCTTACCCAGATGTGCTGCGGTAGATTGCCACACCCAGTAATAGGCAAAAGGCGTGATATTTATTTATTTAATAGTACTAAGACTGAACTAAAATAAAAAACATTAAAAGTATATTTGTAATAATTGCAAATCTACAAAAATGGCGGACACATACAGAGCATCCAAGTAATAATATGCTACCATATGGAATCAGAATTCCCTTATGTTTAGTTCAGTGTTACCCATCGACAAAAGGGATTTGGCAACAACGCAAAACGTTACACTTTTAACTCTCCAAATATTTACTATCAATTCTTTAGAAAATAAACCATGTTTTTTTACAGTTTCTTATATTTACATTTTAAAATTTGATATTTACTTGACATTCGATTCATAAATAAGAAAAGAACAAGAAAACAAATTGAATTCTGCTTCCTGGAGAATGTAGAAAAACTGCAATTGCATGATTGAAAATGTGTCCATGCAGATAGATATAGTTTGTGATTTGAAAGTTTAAATTGGAAACTGTCATATATAGTGAACATTACCAAACCAAGAATATCTGATGTTTGTCACTTTAGTAATATCGTAAATAACACAAATATATTCGCGACTGAAATTCGGACAAAATTTACCGCTTTCAAGAACTATACAGGGTGTTTCAGGACTAGTGTAACAAACTTTGACAGCTTATTCCTGAAATGTCATATGAACATAGGTCCTATTCCTTCTAGTTACCAAAATACAAGAGGTTGAAATTGTGTAAATAACACGAAATTTTCAAATTTTTATAATCAAGATACTTTCGGAAAACAAGAGTTTTATTGAAAAGTTATACCTTATTTATCTTAATTAATTTTATTTATTAATATTAACGAATACGATGTAGAGAACAAAACATAAAATGACACAATTAAATAGACATAGAACAACATAACCAAACATGGAATAGGTTAACACAATATGAAATAAGATAACAAATTTTTAAAAAAATTACAACAAGTGTTCAAAATGAGCGCCTTGAACTCGTATGCATGTTAATATTAATAAATAAAATTAATGAAGACTAATAAGGTATGACTTTTCAATAAAACTCTTGTTTTCCAAAAGTATCTTGATTACAAAAATTTGAAAATGTCGTGTTATTTATAGAACTTCAACCTCTTGTATTTTGGTAACTAGAAGGAATAGGACCTATGTTCATATGTCATTTTTGGCTCAAAATGACTTCAGGAATAAGCTGTCAAAGTTTGTTACACTAGTCCTGAAACACCCTGTATTTGTAGATGATATAAATATATCATCACACCTATTACTGGGTGTGACACTCTACAAACTGTACTTATGTTCCACTCATTCAAATTAATACTCAAGAAAAAATCCGGAATGAATCATTGTTCTAGGGAAAATGAGTGGAAACATTTTATTTATTTGCAATGTATATTTTTGAAATTGTAAGTTTTTCAGTTCAACTTCAATGTCGAATTGGTTCTGAATCAACTATAAATTGCAGGTCCGCTGTAATTTGAATTAATTTCCTGTAAAGTAACAAAAGAATAATTAAATAAGTCCAGGCAATCATGAAGTTTAATAATATTTGTTCGGTCTATTGTGTTGGCAGAATTGGTTCTGTTGTAATGGTCGTACTGATATTAATAAATGATAAATTTCTTGTTTCAATTCACTAGATACATCAGTAAAAAGTGGCAGCGGCCAATTAAGCACCAAGTTTAATTAAAAATTCATTTTACGACATCTATAAACCGAGTTTATCTCTCCATAAAACTTCGATATTACCTTTTGAAAGGAATAACAAATACCTCCGAATGTAACTATTCGAAAACTCTCCCTAAATGCGGCTTGAAAGTCGATTTCCATATCTATGCTTGCGGTTCATAGATTATTCACGAAGCGAAACAAAAGGCCTTGGCATGATGCATGGCACGCTTAGTGTTCGGTTTGTGTCTTCCACGTCCATTAGGCAAGGAGGGATGTAAATAAACAATCGCAACAGTTGGCTCGAACGCCAAAAGCCATTTGCTGTTTGCCAACTTACCTAATTTCATTTTGGGTTTCGATTTGATAACGAGACATGACAAATGTTTCCATGGGAAATAGCATACGGTGATAACCATCGAAAACATGGAAGTAATCGAGGAAAACATCATTTACTACTTGCAAATAACAACCTGATAAGATTCTACTTTTTTCTTAGAAATTCACTCACTCTGTTTTCATATTAAATTTTTTTTATTTTACTCATTACTCAGTATGACACTCTTCAGTAGATCTCAGTAAGTGATATATTTATGCACGTGACCAGCCGTCTGATAACGGTCCCTAAGGTTAGTGGAGTAGGAGGAGCCACAGGGGTAATTTAAATATTAAAATCTATTTTACTCATTACCGGGTGTGGCACTCTCCGTAACAGATCTCAGTAATTGAGATATTTATGCACGTCACCAGCCGTCTGATCACGATCCCTAAGGTTAGTGGAGGAGGAGCCACTGAGGTAATTTAAATATTAAAATTTATTTTACTCATTACCGGGTGTGGCACTCTGCCGTAACAGATCTCAGTAAGTGAGATATTTATGCACGTCACCAGCCGTCTGATCACGATCCTTAAGGTTAGTGGAGGAGGAGCCACTGAGGTAATTTAAATATTAAAATTTATTTTACTCATTATCGGGTGTGGCACTGTGTCGTAACGGATCTCAGTAAGTGATATATTTATGCACGTTACCAGCTATCTAATCACGACCTTTAAGGTTAGTTAGTGGAGGAGGAGGATGTGCCACAGGGGTAATTTAAATATTAAAATTTGTTTTATTCATTACTGGGTGTGGCACTGTGTCGTAGCGGATCTCAGTAAGTGATATATTTATGTACGTCATTAGCCGTCTAATCATGACCCCTAAAGTTAGTGGAGGAGGAGGTGCCACAGGGCTAATTTAAATATTAAAATTTGTTTTACTCATTACTTAGTGTGGCACTGTGTCGTAGCGGATCTCAGTAAGTGATATATTTATGTACGTCACTAGCCGTCTAATCATGACCCCTAAAGTTAGTGGAGGAGGAGGTGCCACAGGGCTAATTTAAATATTAAAATTTGTTTTACTCATTACTTAGTGTGGCACTGTGTCGTAGCGGATCTCAGTAAGTGATATATTTATGCACGTCACCAGCCGTCTAATCACGACCCCTAAAGTTAGTGGAGGAGGAGGTGCCACAGGGGTAATTTAAATATTAAAATTTGTTTTATTCATTACTGGGTGTGGCACTGTGTCGTAGCGGATCTCAGTAAGTGATATATTTATGTACGTCACTAGCCGTCTAATCATGACCCCTAAAGTTAGTGGAGGAGGAGGTGCCACAGGGCTAATTTAAATATTAAAATTTGTTTTACTCATTACTTAGTGTGGCACTGTGTCGTAGCGGATCTCAGTAAGTGATATATTTATGTACGTCACCAGCCGTCTAATCACGACCCCTAAAGTTAGTGGAGGAGGAGGTGCCACAGGGGTAATTTAAATATTAAAATTTGTTTTATTCATTACTGGGTGTGGCACTGTGTCGTAGCGGATCTCAGTAAGTGATATATTTATGTACGTCACTAGCCGTCTAATCACGACCCCTAAAGTTAGTGGAGGAGGAGGTGCCACAGGGCTAATTTAAATATTAAAATTTGTTTTACTCATTACTTAGTGTGGCACTGTGTCGTAGCGGATCTCAGTAAGTGATATATTTATGTACGTCACTAGCCGTCTAATCATGACCCCTAAAGTTAGTGGAGGAGGAGGTGCCACAGGGCTAATTTAAATATTAAAATTTGTTTTACTCATTACTTAGTGTGGCACTGTGTCGTAGCGGATCTCAGTAAGTGATATATTTATGCACGTCACCAGCCGTCTAATCACGACCCCTAAAGTTAGTGGAGGAGGAGGTGCCACAGGGGTAATTTAAATATTAAAATTTGTTTTATTCATTACTGGGTGTGGCACTGTGTCGTAGCGGATCTCAGTAAGTGATATATTTATGCACGTCACCAGCCGTCTGATCACGACCCGTAAGGTTAGTGGAGGAGGAGCAACAGAGGTAATTTTAATCTGGTGAAACCAGTCGTCAAATCACGGCCCTCAAAGATGTTAGTGAATGGGGAGCCATTGGGAAAGTTTTAATGTGGTGAAAATTGTTTGTCCATTCTGGGAATTGAACCAGAGCTCTCAAATAATTTTAAAGAAAAATATTACATCCAGTAAAAGGTAAAAAATGGTGGTGAAATATTTATTTATTTATGTATCAAATAAAAAAACTTGGTGAATGACATTGTGTACCACTTCTATTTGACAAATTTTGTTCTAAAATAAATTAGAAAACTTTGTCAGAATTAAAATAAAGTTAGTGAGGTACGGTAGTAAATGTAAATGACAGAAACAGAATGAATAACGTATGTCTTTTCGAAATGAAATGGAGTCGAGTAAAAATATGTAGTGAATGTTGAGATAGGCACAGTGTGTGAGAGAAGAGAAGTTATTGAGATGGAACAAGTGAAATTTCAGAAATTTGTTCCCCGTGGGAGAATGAAAATGTTAAGCTAGAGTCAAGGGTACATCCCCGTCGTGCATCGATGATAATAAACTATTAATTTCAACTTGGGTCCGGACAATTAATCTGGCATAATGATCGTTTAAACCCCGGCGAATCATTCCATTTTACTTGGAAATTAATTTCAAACGTGTTCGAATACTTCTAACGTAGAGATCGTTGTGGGGCTCTCTGTTACCTTTGGTTGGGGGCGACGGCGGCTATTAGTGCGGCGTGTGGCGGTGGCCAACTGCCCGGTAAAACCTCCGGAGTAATGGCGGTAATTCCGGCGCCGCAAAGGGCATTTCTCTGCGTCTCGCTCACGCCGCGACTTACTCTCGCGTTAAACGTCACATTAACGATGATTTAGGAGCCAGGTGCGCGTTTTAACGAGCCCCCCACGCCAACGACGACGACGCCGCCACTGAACGAAGACATGATGTACGGATCTGTTTGTTATACTCGCTGAGAATTGCTTTACCACTGTGGTTTCCAACCCAATTTTATTTAACAACCAATAACTATACGTCAATATTAGAATTATTTTTTTATTAATGCTGCCTTTCACTATAATCTCAAACTTGTAAATTTATCCTTTATATTTAAACTAGACCCAAAAACTTTGTACTAAAACAGGGTGGCGACTAACCTGGAAAACCGGGAAAAGTCAGGGAATTTTATATTTCTGGAAAAGTCAGGGAAAAGTCAGGGAACTTTATTCCATGTCAGGGAAAAAAGTTTTTTGTTCTTTAAATTTTTTAATTTAATTTTAGAAAAATAACTACAAACTTATATTTCAAAATGTATTTAGTTATTTTTAGATTTTATTGGCAGAATACCCTTTATTAGATAGATAGTATACCTTTATTGGCAACAAATACCCTTTATTGCTTCTTAAGAGTGAGAACCGCCATCTATGAAAATATAACCGAAGGATGTTTACTAATTGAAAACTGTTTTGTTTTGTCTAACGTTTCTACCGCGCTGTTTTTTCTGTATGCAATATTTAAGGTTGTGTCTTTGCCTGTTTAAAAACACAAATTGATTTTGCTTTTACTATAAATTTAATAAAAAAAATAATTATATTACAATATATGATATAATATATGAAATGTAACCATAAATTCATAAATAAGTCAATATTCTAGAAGTCAGGAAATTTTTTTATTTAATCAGGGAAAAGTCAGGGAATTTATTAATGTTACTTGAATCGCCTCCCTGTAAAAACAATCAAAGTTTTAAAATGTTTTTGGTTTAATCATCTCTTTCGCACATCGTCTTCTGTCTTCGTCTAACTGACAGTTATATACAGAATTGAGAACTATATTATTATAAATAAATATTTCATATATATTATTACTTACTAACGTTAAAACTATTTTGTTTTTAATCATTACGGCTTAATGTGTATCAATTATAACTTACTAGAACTGTGCACTGTTTTAAATTTAAATAAAGTTTTATAAACAATAAAATAATAGAGGACCCCACTGTCAAGGATTACTAGATAAATAAATAATAATCGAACTACATTTTCAAAACGAATTCAGGAATACAAACTTTATATAATATGAAACTTTACCAGCCTATAACTTTCAAACCAGTAAAGATAATTAAAATTGATTAGAAAATTTGTACTCCTCAATCCTTAATTAATAAGAACCCACATTTTCATGAGATTCGCACAAGAACTAAAGAATTAATAATAGATAATCCTGTTAAAATTAACGACTGTCGCATTTAGATTATAAACCCCTTGGGAGAAAACACAAATTTATTAATAAACTAGTGACAGCACCACAGCAACAAAGACGCATCCTCGTCTCACCCCGCGCGCATCACAGACCTGTCAGTTACTACAAACGCCGACTAGGGACCACTGGAACTTTTTCACTTAAAACTTTTATTGTGTTTCATAAGTAAACTGCCTTTTCGGAGAACACATTTTATTTATAACTTTATTACTCGGCGACAAATCGAAAAACGATACATTCCGACGCAGCACACAATGAAAAATTTATCGTACATTATGTTTTTTTTCCTCTCTTTTACCTTTTACTACTAAAAAGTATTTCTTAGAGTTATAAAAATACACAATTGTGTATACAATATAAATATAAATATCAACTGTATATCTGGCAGCGAAGATATGCACTTGCAGATCTGGTTTACATAATTTAAGGTTCAATTTATAGGGTAGGTGGCTCAGTGGTATCGAGTCGGCCTGTGGATCTTGAGAACCCTGGTTCGATCCCCACAGCCGACAAACCATTTTTACCAATTTAAAAAATCGACCCCTGTGGCTCCTCCACCACTAATATCTTTGGAGGCCGTGATTTGACGGCTGGTAACCGCACTTCACGCGAAAAAATATATCACTTACCGAGATCTGCTTAGGCAGAGTGCCACACCCAGTGATGGGTAAAAGGCGTGATGATATATTTATTTATTTATTTTATTTTAAGGTTCATTCACAAAACAAGTTTATCTTAACTTGGGTCAAAAATTAACTTTATTCATTTTGTGAATTTGTTTTAATTTGAAATAAAGTTATAAATTACTGGGTAATTAATCGTAGGATTATTAAAACGAAAATTTACATACATATGTATTTTGACCCACTGAATCCAGTGGTGCAATCTTCAAATGCATATGACTTCTGGTTTTCGAGAAAATGTTCAAAAACAGCTTTTTGGGATTTTTTTGGCGGAAAATTGAAAAAAAATAAAAATCGCTGAAACTATGTTTATAAGTTAACTGAAGCACGAGAAAATTAATGCCGTTGACCGCGTTTTCATATCACATTTAGTTTTCGAGATATAGCCTCGGAAAAGTAGAAAAACTAAAAAATTCGACAAATTTCACTTCTCCGGAGGCTATATCTCAAAAACTATTTGATATTTTTATATAATGGATATATATCATTGCAAAAATATGACGATATATATCAAAATAAATATCATGATATATATCGATCGATATATATCTTCGAACCCTGGTATATAGTAGTTCTGTCTGTGTTTTTCAAGTTGACCGCAAGACAGCGCAAGTTCCCACGTATGTTAGCATATAAATAGTCAAGAGCATGGTGCTAAAAATACCACTAACACCTGTAATTCCATTTTGATAAACGAGCTTTTTTCCGTGGCCGATCGCACCGCGTCCGAAGCGGATAAATAAATGAAACGTTGGGCAGTGTGATGGATCCCGCCTGGTTCAAAATCAATCAGCAACTCATTCGTCCTAGCATAGCACTGCTGTTTTTGTTAAATGACGCGTGTGGGGTATTTGACTGTTTGCAGCGCTCCATGCTACTATAGTCGGGAAATAGTCAAACTACTGACATGGCATACACACATACAACACCGGAACATGTGTACAAACATATTTTTTTCTACTTCCGTTAGGAAATAGATGTTTTATTTCACTTATTTCAGTTAGGTAATGAACTGCATTATTTATCTAGTGAAATAATGAGGTAACATAGCAACAGATATCTTGGAATTCTGATGTGTTATTCTTTTATTTTTTGAATTTATAACTGTCATTAATATGTCAAAATTTCGTAATATCAAAAACGCTCTTTCGTATTTATCAGAACGGAAGTAGAAAAAATATTGTATGAAACTAGTAAGAAAACTCTGTTATTACCTTACTTATTTGGTTACATAACTCGGCTATGCCTCGTTCTGCAAATTTCACATGCGTAAGGTAATAACCTTCATTTCCTTACTAGTTTCATAAATAGCTATTATAATTTCATGCTTCCCTTATTATTTTATAGAAAAAAGCTTCAAATACATGTTGTATAAAATTCTACTTTAAAACCTATGAACAGAATTAATTTTGCATGCTTTATAATGACAATAATTCAATTGAAAATATTGAAAATTAGCTTTAAAATAGGGATAGTCTTGAAAATTAAACAAAATAGTCAGAAAAAAAATAAATTTTGAATTATTATTTTTTATGATAAATTGCAGTAAAAGATATTCTCTTTTTGTAAAAGTGTTGTTATTATTAATAATTAACAAGGAATATTTTTCTGCTGACAAAAAAAATATGAATGATTTGTTTCATTTCCAAGGCTATTTTTGAGCTAATTTTCAACATTTACAATGTAATTTCTGCCGTTATAAAGCATGCAACATTTATTCGGCCGATGGGCCACCTTTATGTCGAATTACAGTAGCTTATAGTGGAATTCGAAGCACTCAGACACCATCGTATTTTTTTGGATTAAAATTTAAGTTTGATCTACAGTATTAGCAATTGTGAATCTGTTTCGGAATTCTGTCTGTTAGTGTTTAGTTATTTATTGAATGAAGTATGTAACGATTTTGGCCGTTAGTCATGCCCTAATCTATTACTAATATTGTGGCTCAATAATTATTTTCTTTGGCATGACTAGTAAATCTGAAAATAGTTGTACAACTATTAATCAACTAATACAACGTACACATATAAATATATTCGAACTGAACATTCTAAATATACAATATAAAATACGATTACAAATTCAAGACTATACAATACATCTATACTCTGTCTCAATATAACTCTTCATAATAGACCGATTTACACAGCCAAAAATTATTATAAAGAAATTTTAAACAAATTCGTGAAAAAAGTATTACTAGTTGTACAAATCAGGGCTAACTTTATTGAATTACTTCTTCTTCTTCTGATGGCGCTACAGCCCAAATTGGGCCTGGGCCTACCGGACACACCGAGCCGCAGTTTTTACACTGCCGTACTGCCGGTTTTCGTAGTCGAATGCTACATTATTTAAGGCGTATAAGTGACTAGCTTATAGCGCCCGAGTGTGATAAATACATGTAACTGTATTTTATATTTTTACGACAAATCACACATTGTCGACAGGCGGATTCGAACTGACGAACCTTGGTCCGGATGACGTCACAGTATGTTAAGAGATGTGCCTTAACACGCTCGGCCACCGCGCCTATTTATTGAATTACATCAACGTTTATTATGGCCGTTTCATTTCATCGTTTTGCCATATAAAAATTTATCGTAAGTTTTTTTACAGATTTAATACGTCAAGTAATACCATCTAAATAAATAAATAAATAAATATATCATCACGCCTTTTACCCATTACTGGGTGTGGCACTCTGCCGTAAGCAGATCTCGGTAAGTAATATATTTCTTCGCGTGAAGTACAGTTACCAGCTGTCAAATTATGGCTCCCAAAGATATTAGTGATGGGAGAGCCACAGAGGTAGATTTAAATTGGTGAAAATTGTTTGTCGTCTGTGGGAATCAAACCAGGGTACTCAAGATCAACAGGCCGACTCGATACCACTGAGCCACCTACCACCAATACCATCTAATGATTTATATTTAATTAAATTAAAGTAAAACAATTTATAAATTATTTATATATTTTTCTAAATGATAAAGTAGATCATATATGTGACTACAATTATATAAGTGAGCTCCACTGTTTGAGATTCACATTTTCTTAAGTTTGACATCACTAAATATTTAAAAATCATTACGGCCAAATTAATTTCAGTTAATACTTTCTGGAAGTGTACATTTTTTCAATTTAGATAAAGTTTCATAAAAAAAATTAAAATATGTTGAAATAAAGTTGGCTATAGTACAAATAATTATTGTTTGCCATTTGGTGATAAAATTTGATACTAAGTATTGGTATCTTTCTAAATATACAATCCTTCGTTGTATATAAAACACGATAACAAATTCATTTGACATTAGCCGAAATCTAATCCAAGAATAAAATATCCCGTCGCATTTTCACTACATATATATATCGCAGCCCGGGCGTATTGTTGCTGGTGACAATAGCCTCATGTATGGTGTTGTCTTCAGCTGTGCGAATCGAAGAAAGGAGACAGCATCTCGTGTTTGTATATTTCCTGCACATGTGTATGTTAGCGATAGTGCTGCCTCAACAACACTCCAACCATTGTTAATCAAGGGAATTGGCAATCTCATGGTGACAGCGTGTGGCTTCGCACTTCTCACTCGATCTCTCTTCACAAAAGCCACCCCCACTACTCATACGCACAATTCACGCTATTCACGCACGGTGACGTCACATACACACGTTTCAATTTATCTACGCATTTATTTAGCGAGTTTTTAATCATATTCATTTTTTTGGTTTAATCATAAATGATAATTAATTGAATGTAAAATGATTTGATTGTTTGTGGTTTGTCATCAATGATGGACGATTTAAATTGTAATGGACTGATAACCGCATATCACTCAATTCAAATATGGTGCCAACATATAAACGCAAAAAATTTATAATTCATTTTATCCACAAATTATTCATACCTGTCGTTTATTTTTCGCTTCCATGAAAATTCTAAATCCGTTATTTATTTATTTCATTTGCTATTCGTTTTTGATACATTACTACATTTAGCGGTTTAATTTTGGTAGTAAATATAGGTATCATTCTACTATCAAATGCACCGAAATTTATTTCATTTTTTGTACTCGTTTTGCACCAATTTTGATAATTGGCCAGTTGCATAAAAATAATCACTTTGAAGCTTAGTTTAAATAAATAAAAGTATATCGAATATTTGTCTTATCAATAATTCCATTTAATTTAATAATAATAATATATCATCACGCCTTTTACCCATCACTGGGTGTGGCACTCTGCCTACGCAGATCTCGGTAAGTGATATATTTTTTCGCGTGAAATGCGGTTACCAGCCGTCAAATCACGGCCTCCAAAGATATTAGTGGTGGAGGAGCCACAGGGGTAGATTTTTTAAATTGGTGAAAATTGTTTGTCGGCTGTGGGGATCGAACCAGGGTTCTCAAGATCCACAGGCCGACTCGATACCACTGAGCCACCTACCCCATTTAATTTGCTTTTATTAATTTATTTAAACCAATTTTAAAATTCAATACAGCATTCCAAGTTATTTAATGACAATTGTATTTTTGATTAAGTAAATATAAATGTATCATTACACTTTTACCCATTATTGGGTGTGGCTTGTCCGTAGCAGATTTTGGTAAGAGATATATTTCTTTGCGTGAAGTTGCCAGCTGTCAAAGCATGGTTCCCATAGTTGTTAGTGGAGGGGAAGCCACAGAGTTAGTTTTTATATGGTGAAAATTATTTATAGGCTGTCGGAATCGAACCCGGGTTCTTAAACTACGAAACAGGCAAATTAATGGATGTGATTGAAGGTTTGTTGTGTATAATTAAATATAAATAAGTATATCATCACGCCTTTTATCCATTACTGGGTGTGGCACTCTTCTGCAACAAATCTCAGTAAATAATATATTTTAGTGGTTACCAACTGTCAAATCACAGCCCCCAAACATGTTGTGGGTGGGAGAGCTACACAGGTAGTGAAAATTCTTTATTGGTTGTGGGATTAGAACCCAGGTTCTCAAATTAAAATTCTTCCTTTAAAGCGGCCACGCTATCAATTTATAAATTGCGCAAAATAGCAAAGAAAAAATATTTAATCAAAAACAAAACGAATTTCTTTTAATAGAATTAATAATACAATATCATCTTTCTTTTCAATCACTTATTTGAAAGCACAAAAAATCGCCCTACGGCATCGTAATAAAAAATTCCACAAGGGGGTGTCAAGTTACTATTGTTTTAATTGTATTTTATTCGAAAAGTCCATATAATATGCTCCTTTCCATCGATCCCTGTGATATGTTTCATGACGTCATCATTGCACAGCTACCTAATTTGCATATGATATATGTTAATGAGGTTGTATTCATTTTGTCGTAACGAGCACACGCGGAAATGCCCGAATATAAGCACCTAGAAAATCGACACATTTACGACTTGGTATATTTATCGTAAGTTTCTGGTTTGTGTTATGGCAATTTTTATTAGGTGACAAATTGAATTATGGGCGGAAAAATCGGAAAGTGTGAAAAGTTTGCGTAGCGTATACCAGTTTATGATTTTAGCGAGCCATTTTAATTTTCTTTGATCATGTACTTTGGAATTTATTAGTCTTAAAAGTTTGTTCGATGCATCAAGTTTCCGAGAAGAAAGACACTTGCTAATTCGAACTGAATCTAAGAGCATCAAACTAACATGTTTTAATGTGATGTTTTGTGTCTAAACTTCCCAATCACATGAGATTCGACTACGTAAATTATTCGGAATTTTTAAACATATCACACCAGATGTTTTATTCCAGTGTTTCTCAAGAGATACTACATCTAATTCTACAAAAAAATATCACAGTAACATGTTTCCAATATACTTATTTACTTCATTTATTACAGTATTTATTTTCAAATTATCTTGTTAAATATTTATTT
Organism: Pterostichus niger; assembly: GCA_947425015.1. NCBI lineage: Eukaryota > Metazoa > Arthropoda > Insecta > Coleoptera > Carabidae > Pterostichus > Pterostichus niger. Next base: position 33,056,577 of record OX380345.1, read on the forward strand.
ATTTATTTTTTAATTGGGTAGGTGGCTCAGTGGTATCGAGTCGGTCTGTGGAACCCTGGTTCGATGCCCACAGCTGACAAACAATTTTCACCAATTTAAATCTACCCCTGTGGCTCCCCCTCCACTAATATCTTTGGGGGCCGTGATTTGATTACTGGTAACAGAAATTCACGCGAAGAAATATCACTTACCAAAATTTGCTTACGGCAGAGTGCCACACCCAGTAATGGGTAAAAGGCTTGATGATATATTTATTTGTTAAACATTTATACCTTACATCATAGTAAAGAATAATGCTAAATATAAAATAAACACTTGGCTATGTTTCACAAAATTCAGCCTCCAAGTCACCTTATGAGGGCATCGTTAGAGGCTGGCCAGCACAGTTAGTAACCATAGACGCGTTTCGCTCTTATTAGAGCTCATCAGTATGGTATAACTCACTTCTTCACCTAGAACAAAGGTTATGGTTACTAACTGAGCTGTCCAGCCTCTGACGATGTCCTCATAAGGTGACTTGGAGGCGGAATTTTGTGAAACATAGCCAAGTGTTTACTTTATATTTTTTATTAAACCTTGTTTCACCAAGTGTTGGATGACAATTAATTTTGTCTTTGTCGTTAAAGAATAATGCTTTAAATATATGATTTTTATTATTTAACACATTTTACAGACCTATAGTATGCGATGCATGAAGCCTGTTTCATTGCCAAAATTGCGAAAGCTATATACAGTTGAGTAAATTTTAAATTTGGCGCTAAAATGGCGGAAAAGCGAGACAATTTTCTAATTTAGAGACTAGTGGTGGTTCCTATTCTTGTGACTCCCCCACCACTAATATCTTTGTGAGCCATGATTTGACGGCTGGTAACCGAATTTCCCGCACAAAAATATATCACTTGTCGAGATTTGCTACGGCAAATATTAGGCTCTTGGAATGAAAAGGTTGCAAACTGCTGTTCTGTTGGTCCTATAAAAATAACCGGTTAAAATTCTGAAAAGCATTCTAAATTTACCGCCATATTTTATGTAATTGTGTGGTATAATGTAAATATTTTCATTGAAAGTGAGTAAAGCTCTCTGAAACGACGCGAACATAAATTCTCTTTGTATGTGAAGACTAACTTTAGCTCATATTCACGAATGTCACCGGGGACATATAGAAGCGTTAGACACAAGAACATAAATTCTGCTGAGCGAGCTACTTGAAATTATTCCCATGAATTATGTCTGCCGTGTGAGATTATTTCAAGAATTTATTGGTTACAATTGTTCGTTAAATTCTTTCACGAATTGATCAATACTTCCTCTACTTCTCCTCCTCTTCCTTGTGGAGTTCCTCACATTTTTGTGTGACGTATAGATGAACCAATCTGATGTTGATTGCTTTTTTTGTTCGTACATTCAGACCAATGTAAATATGTAAAAGATTTATATAAATGTTATAAAACATAGTTCACTACTTATTTTATTTGCTGATATAGGATTTAAATGTATTTAAAATATGTGTTCACATAATTCAAATGACAGTTAATAACACATTAAACTTGGCAACATTGAACTATAAAAATTTACAAGTTAGTAGCTTGAAAGATTAGTTGAATAAAACAAGTTTACAAATAAATATATATTTCAACATTACTTGTGAAAATAACATTTCCCTCACTCAATTTAGTTTAGTAATAGTAACCGTTTCCCTCACTAGTGATTAAAGTGTAAATACATTTTCTCACTAGTGAGAGAAACAATTACTACCCAACTAAATTGCGTGAGGGAAATGTAATTTGACATGGTGACCAAGAAAACGTGATGTGCATTTGCAAATACAACTCCTTTGATTTATACAAAATAATTATTAGATTTCTTGTTTCGCAAATGTGTAAATGTAATTTTTACATTTAATGTTGAAAAAAATAGTATGTAAAAGGGTCATTACAAAACTCGTACTATAAGAACAATCGCTGTCGCTCGTGCACCAACTTTCGTACTCGTTTTGCAGTCAAACCCTTTTCTCACTAGTATTACAATATACTATTTATGATGCTGTTAGAAAGTAAAATTTTGTTCCCTAGGGAAAGAAAGTAAAGCTATATTCATGGTAACTGGAAAACTAAGGTATTATTTGAGGTTAGAAAATATTAAATGTCTAAATTTCTAATTTATTTCTGAAAATTTTAGTTTCTGCTAGAATAATGAAAAATATTTATCTCTATAGCAAGGGTTGAAAGTAGCTGTTTGTGGATTGAAGCTAGAGATTGAGCACAAGCGTATCGCGGGCTGCAATTAGTTGAGGTTTGCAAAGATACTTTTAACCAGGCATTTTATAACAAAAATTTATGATCTGAAATTAAGATTAATCGATTTTTTATTGTAATTAACAAAAATTTTGCATATAGGTTAGTAGAGGAACAATCAAATATAACAAAAATATTAAAGTATTTTGCCATTTGCGGTCTCGGTCTGCAATGGTTTACTTTCAATCACCAAGTAACGTTCTCGTGAAGAAATTGTTATGCTTCCCCTAGGTGCTTTATATTCCTTGTATTCTGCACCTGCAGGAAGAAATATATCATTTTCTTCTCTTTATATACAAATAACTCTTTTATAATTTCTAAAGTAATAATCTATAAAGTATGTCAAATTTGACCAACTATAATGAGTAATCTAGCTATTGTAGGAAACAGAAAAATGTTGCCGGATTTGAATTGTGAAAACAGGTCTTGTATTTATTTAAAAATCAATTAGAAACAGAAAAGCACTCGAAGGCGGCGCACGATAGAATTTAGGTTCGTCTGTATATAGATTCACATTTGATTGATTTAACTATATGTATATTTTTGTTTGAGTGTCCTTGGTATGACATACGGGTGCATTAGTTGAACAGAATGATTTATTTTCTTACGAAAATCGATCACCTGCATTTGTTATTTCTGTAGAGCAGGCAATCAACCACATTCTTCTCATTGTTTTACAAGACCAAACATTTGTCAAACTATAAATTTAACATCAAGAATTTATTTGACTTGTCATTCAAATCCATTTACAAAATACAATTTTATTTTTCTCAAATGCAAATTTTTATGTAGAATATTGCTGCAAGGCCGAACTGTCTGCGTCGCCAAAACACGAAACTGCACAACAACAATGAACGCGGTGCAACAACACTTCTTCACTAAATCTTGCACTTAATTAAGAGATTCGTTTGAGGTTATTTATTTTTCCGGTGAGTTTTCTACGCAAACATCAGCTGAAGCTACATAATATTTAGTTAGTGGATGAGTGTGCAGGTCAGGTGCGTGCTTAAATGCGTGTTATGTGCGTGTGGTCATAAATCTGTAGCCGACTCTCGCCAGAAACTCCCGCGATGACAGCTGACTGCTGATGCTTAAACAACGACCATGTTTATAATTTATGCTCTGCGCCAACCTGCGGACGCGGACGCCACGGGTTTCAAACTTTACATTTTCATACGAAACTCTGATTTAGGGACTTTTTGTACCGGAATAATGACATATTTTTGACTGATTAACAAAATTATTTATTGCCCACAGGAATTTTTTTTAATGTGTACTTCGCATTTTGAAGCATAAATTTGCAAATTTATTTTTGCATATTGGTCGTTAAAGTCGCCTTTTTTAACTATTTTAAAAAACGTGAAAAAATAAATACTTCTCTAATCTAATCTCATTAATAATGGCAACTCGCAAAGATATTAAACACGCGCTTATTTCAATAGTTACCAGGGTTCGTAAATATCATGATATTTATAATAAATATCAAAATATCTGATATATAGGATATATATCAGATAAATATCACTTTCCCAAAAATCCTTAATCGTAGGATTATTAAAACGAAAATTTACATACATATGTATTTTGACCCACTGAATCCAGTGGTGCAATCTACAAATGCATATGACTTCTGGTTTTCGAGAAAATGTTAAAAAACCGCTTTTTGCGATTTTTTTGGCGGAAAATTGAAAAAAATTAAAAATCGCTGAAACTATGTTTATAAGTTAACTGAAGCACGAGAAAATTAATGCCGTTGACCGCGTTTTCATATCACATTTAGTTTTCGAGATATAGCCTCGTAAAAGTAGAAAAACTGAAAAATTCGAAAAATTTCACTTTTCCGGAGGCTATATCTCAAAAACTAAACAAGATATGGAAATGCGCTCAACGGCGTTGAATTCCCCGTGTCCGAATTGACTTATAAGCAAATTTTCATACAATTTTAAGCAATTTAATATTTTTAATTATTTCCTTTGGTTTTTTCAGATTTTAATTCAATTTTCCCAAAAATCCTTAATCGTAGGATTATTAAAACGAAAATTTACATACATATGTATTTTGACCCACTGAATCCAGTGGTGCAATCTTCAAATGCATATGACTTCTGGGTTTCGAGAAAATGTTAAAAAACCGCTTTTTGCGATTTTTTTGGCGGAAAATTGAAAAAAAATAAAAATCGCTGAAACTATGTTTATTAGTTAACTGAAGCACGAGAAAATTAATGCCGTTGAGCGCGTTTTCATATCACATTTAGTTTTTGAGATATAGCCTCGGAAAAGTAGAAGAACTGAAAAATTCGAAAAATTTCACTTCTCCGGAGGCTATATCTCAAAAACTATTTGATATTTTTATATAATGGATATATATCATTGCAAAAATATGACGATATATATCAAAATAAATATCATGATATATATCGATCGATATATATCTTCGAACCCTGATAGTTACCAAGGATACAAACAAAACAGAAACTTGTCATATTGACAGTTAACAGAACGAATTTATTTTCAGTACGCATACGTTTTTGAATAATTTAAGATGCAATCATAGAAAAAAATATGTAAAGTGTCTATGTTCCTCTTACACTATTGCAGCTCTCGTCTTCAACTCACGTTACAATTACCGTGCTCGAGTAGCAAAGAATCTCTTTACGCTCTTAATAGGCAAATAACTATTTTATATGCGATATAAGAAAAATATTTTTTTACTGTTTTCTTGAAAGAATTTCAAAATATAAGTGATAGAAATTAAAATTAATGAAGGAACATTATTATTTAACGTCTTCGCATAAGAACCTGTATGAAACGTGAAAGCTTCTTACAGCGTTGATAATTGTAGCTTTCATAGAATGCAAAGAAAGCTTTTCAACAAAGCTTTTTAGTTCTTGTTAACTTCTTTAAAACAACCGATTAAATATCACATTACTGTGAACTCTTTTCAAGACGGAGAATATTTCAAACACTGTTCATTTCAGTGCAGCTGAATTGATTTCAACAGTTAATAATATTATTGTTCAACGCGAACGCATTCCACAACAGATTAAATGTTTACTGTTGGCTTAGTGTAATTGAAATGTAAACACCACTCGCATTTATTCACTTGATTATGATTCTGTTTTTCAAATTCCTACTTCAGAATAACACTCCATATTTCTATATATTTGTCACGCAGTTCTTCATCGAATTGATATATTTCAGTGAGCACAAGACTCATAACATTGTTGGAAAACTCTTCATAAGAATAAGAACAACATTAAAGTTAAACAACTTCATGACAGATGGCAGGAGAGCAGGAGAGGAAGGCGGGAGGATCACAGAATATATTTATTTAAGAATCACCGTAATTAGAGGAAGACTTGTAAAATATTGGGATTATTTTGCCAGTAGTGATGCCGCAAAACGACGAATTACTTTATTTTCCGCTGTCAACAATTTCTAAATTGGTTCAATTTTTTTGATGCTTTCATTATGTGTTGTACTTCCAATTTTGTTGAATATTGATATTAGATTGATTTTAAGGAGATAAAAATTAAAAAATATTTTGACAGACGTCAAAATTTCTATTGCTGTTGAATTTAAATGTTATCTAAACATACATAGTGGAAAAACAAACTAAATAAACCAATGAAAATGTAAAATTTTTATTTATAATAGTTGAAAAATGTGTCATTTTAAAGTTGGTTTAAAGAAATAAAAGCAAAACGAAGTTATCTGTTATACGGAATAATTGACATTACTGTCAAACATTCGATTTATATTTATTTATTTTAACCAAGTTTTTAGCGGTGCAAGTACATTTTATTTGATAAATTTGTATTTAAGACAACGTGACATCTAGGTAAAAATTAATGAAGATCCTTGTCACACTTTCGGTGCCGCAATTAAGTTTAAGTAAAAAAAATAAAAATTTGTAAGTAATTTTTATTGAGTATTTTATTAAAATTACGATATTTATTTTCTCTGTTTCCAAAGTAAACAAAAGTTTTTTCAATATTACTTGTGAAAATAACATTTCCCTCACTCAATTTAGTTGTGATAGTAACCGTTTTCCTCACTAGTGATTAAAGTGTAAATAACTTTCCTCACTAGTGAGGGAAACAATTACAATCACAACTAAATTGAGTGAGGGAAATGTCATTTGACATGGTGACGAAGGAAACGTGATGTGTATTTGCAAATACAACTCCTTTGATTTATATAAAATAATTATTAAATTTCTTGTATCGCAAATGTGTAAATGTAATTTTTACATTTAATGTTGAAAAAAATAGTATGTAAAAGGGTCATTACAAAACTCGTACTATAAGAACAATCGCTGTCGCTCGTGCACCAAATTTCGTACTCGTTTTGCAATCAAACCCTTTTCTCACTAGTATTACAATATACTATTTATGATGATGTTAGAAAGTAAAATTTTGTTCCCTAGGGAATGAAAGTAAAGCTATATTATGGCAACTGGAAAATTGCAAATACAACTCCTTTGATTTATATAAAATAATAATTTTTTTTTTTGTATCGCAAACGTAAAAAAAATATTATTCAACACACGTGGGAAAGAGCTATTACAAAACTCGTATTATTGGAACATTCGCTGTCGTTCGTGCTCGAACTTTTGTACTCGCCTTGCAATTAAATCCTTTCCTCATTAGTATTACAATATACTATTATCCACTTGTAAAAAGTTTAAACTGGCGAAATTAACGGTTGTATATGGAGTATTACTATATAAAATATTTTAGAAATGTTGAAGAGGGGAAAATATTGGATGTGAAATTGAAGAGAAATGTTGAGACGATCCGAGGGTGTTTTTGTAGTTTGGATTGATGTTGCGGCATCACTACTAGCTGTCAGTGCTTCCCAAAGAGACTGAACAACTTCTTGCACTACTTTCGGAAGCACTAACTCTGGATCCTCGTCTCCACTCACCTCTAACGAGGGTAAGAATCCCAAGAGGCATAACCAACACTGCCACCATGAGATCCGTGATAGCAAGTGACATCAAGAAGTAGTTGGTGACGTTCTGCAATCGTCGCTCCCAGGTAATGGCAAGACACACTAAGATGTTCCCGCCTGCCGTGGCCAGCACTAGCGCTAGCGCTAGCAGACCCCACCAGTTGTTCACCTGGGGGACATCTTCAGGGACCTGCAGGTCCTCCACTTCGTACCAACCATCGGTTGCATTTCCTACCATGAGCGCAGACATCACACTCAACAGCCCTTAACCTTCATCCATCACTTTGCTACGGACTGTACCGCACTTTTATCACTTTGTACACTCGGAACACCAACTTTCGAAACATTCATTTAATTTTCCTAGTACACTGTAGTATGAAAATATCACTTGTAAAAAAAATGATGATTGTCGAAATGAATCACATTTGACTTTGAAAAACAAAACTATGGCCACTGCACAGAAACTACTTTAAACACCTTGAGCAATATTTCACTAAAAATAAATCCTAATATTGTATCACAATGCTAGAGAATTGCTTGTCGAAAATTGGCATAAGTTTCGTATACTGTGTGTGCGATGTTTCCCGCCCAGGAGCGACATGTAGCGTCGAGAGCGCCGGCGGAGAGTTACTGGAGCGTCGCGGCGCGGATTCGACGCCGGTCGACGCTCACGCTTGCGCGAAACTTGACAACGCGCGATGTGTGTGTCTGTTCATCGATGGGTGATAGTTGATTTCAGCATAAATTTCATTAGTATTCATCATTGCCTACACTGATTTAGAAAGGATCAATTCATATTGAGCCTTTGCAATATGGAGGGTGTAAGATTCCTTCTATCGTTGCTTCTCTGGTTGCTTTTCAAATTTTCATTTTAATTTTGAGGGACTCTAAATCGTATATACACAGGTATATTTTTTACTTAGTTACTGTTTATAAAATCAAATTAAAAATGTGTAAAAACGGATTTTTTCATGACCCTGCTAGAAAGTAAAATTTACTTTTATGAGTTGAGAGAAAAAAGAATAGTTATTTGTGTACCTAAAGCTGAAAGTAATCTATTATGTATGAAGTTTGTTAATTGAGGCGCAGCCAAGAACAATGGCCATAAAAGTGCGGTAATAGATTATTTTCTGCTCTAGGTTCACGCATATTTTCGTACAATTTAGAGACTCTATAAAAAAAGTTTAATAATTTTGCTGTTTTGAAATTTGTTTGAAAACGTATATAGTTTTCATGTATCAATGTAAACTCACCTTTCGTACGGTACATAAAGTTGTACTTTCCACTTGAGTATGCGCGTAATGTTTTCTTTACATACATGAAATAAATGGAGAAAATCTTACCGCCATACTCGTATAAAAAGTTTTTCCCTACAGAATGAAAACATAAACGTTAATTTTTAGAGTAAAATTAATTTGTTGTTATTTTTATCAAAAAATATAAATAATTTTAATAAATATTTTATTTTCTCAACTGCGAGAAGAAAGTGATACTTTACATGCCTGGGGTAGAAAATTAACTTTCACAATGGCATTTCACGCGAAAAAATATCACTTACCGAGATATGCTACGACAGAGTGCCACGTCCAGTTATGGGTAAAATGCGTGATAATATATTTATTTTTATTTATGAAACAATACCTTGAGGTAAAAATATGTCACTTTCTTCCCTTGGTATACAAATACCTTTTTATCATTATTTTCTTGGAACATACTATCTTAAATAAATAAATATATCATCACGCCTTTTACCCATTACTGGATGTGGCACTCTGCCGTAGCAAATCTCGGTAAGTGATATATTTATGCGCGTTGCCAGTCGTCAAATCACGGCCCCCAAAGATATTAGTGGAGGGGGAGCCACAGGGGTAGATTTAAATTGGTGAAAATTGTTTGTCGACTGTGGGGATCAAACCAGGGTTCTCAAGATTCACAGACCGACTTTTAAGAACCCTGGTTCGATCCCCACATACTATCTGAGCAAGTTTAATTGGGTCTTAATTTCTTGTTATGCAGCATAGTAAATAAATAAATAAATATTCGTCAAAGTTCATTATCCTCAAAGCTCCCGACCGGCAGAGCAATGCTTACACTGCTGAGTCCATATAAAACTATGCAATACAAATGTATTGAAAGTACACGATACTTGGAGCTTTTTCCCTGATCACCGAGTGCTGTGGAACAAAGAATAACGATCCAATCAACGCCGATGTTCTCTTGTACACCGATAATACCAGCGTGCATATGTGTGCTGTTGTGATCACTAAGTTCCACGTTCACCTATAGATGGCAGGTTACTCTGGGTTACCAGTTCCTCGCTATCGAAGGAAAGGTTAATCGTGTTTGAGGAGATTCTATTGGATTTTTATTTGTTTTATTTTATTTGTTTGAGAGGTTACATTTTGATATTTTTCTTGATAATTTGAAATGGTTTGGATAACCTACGAGAACTCCGCCATAGGCGAATAACATTTGAAATAGGTTTTTCGCTATCTTTGCTTCTCTGAATACTTTGTACAAACAAATTCAAATAAGAATTGTAGAAGATTTAATTTTGTATTTAAAAAAATAGATATTTTCTTTTATTTAGTTATGATTAAAATCAAATTTAAAATATGTATGTAACAGTTTCAATTTTATGACTAACTATAGAAGTTAGCAGTTTTTAATAACTTTAAAAATTAATTATAGTAGTAATAAAATGTGTTAAATGATTTAAATGCAGAATTTGTTACTGTTACATTTCTTGTAGGTAGGAACAAGTAGAAAAAATAGTTGAGTATTTTTTAAGCTGTCTCAATCTTTTAAGTTTTACCGATTAATATTTCATTTTATACGGTTTCATGTTACAAAATACTAAAGACGTTCATTAATTAAATGCTTGTAATAGTTTGTCAAAAGTCTCTACTAGGACCATTAAAACCAAATTAATAACAACAGTCTAATAACCGACCCATTATATGAAACAAAGGGAAATCAATGATTTCTACTACATCATTACACAAAACTAACAATAGATATAAATTATAAATTAGCATAATTCAATCAAATGTATTTACATTCATTAATTAATATAACAAATAACTGAAATGTGACAGATGTCACATTTACTTTTTTCACTCCTCAACCTTCAAGAGACGACTGGAAATAAAAAAAATAATAAAATTCTGGATAGACTGTTTAAATTAATGCATTAATAAAATATAAAATAAACACTTGGCTAAATCTCACAAAATTCAGCCTCCAAGTCACCTTATGAGGGCATCGTCAGAGGCTGGCCAGCTCAGTTAGTAACCATAGACGCGTTTCGCTCTTATTAGAGTTCATCAGTATGGTATAACCCACTTCTTCACCTAGAACAAAGTTCACGTGAAAAAGCTGTGTGACGAAGAACTGTGCTAGCAGAGAATAAGATCTCTAACAAACGATAAAATGGCATGATGCATTAATTTTGTCTGTATGAACGCCTAGTAAAGTTTGACATATGACAAACAGGAACTATGAATTGTAATCTCACTCAAGCTAAAAATTACATAAACTATCACACTGCGGCTGGGTGAGTGCGGACCCTGTACTGTAATTGGGATTAAATTCCTGTTGTACAGCGTAACATAAATAAATAAATATTTACTAATTAGCTAATTGTGAACGCTGATTACGAAATTGATACTTGCATGCTTGAATAAGAAATCCATATGTCACCAAGCCATCGCTTTAATGCTCCGACTACTTCACATAATGATTAATAACTTCAGAATCACAAAAATTAATTAACATAATGTACACGTTTTTATATTCAGTTCTCAGAACCATTTTCCATTTTACGACATGCGATTATCATTCACAGTGAAATAATGAAAAAAAAAGAAATTCTGTTGCTCGACTCTTCATCCTATAACATCTTTTAATAACAGAAAAAACCGGGTCTTAAGTGGCTGCTACATCCCTCATTTCCCCTACATGTGACGTCTATAATTCGCTTGGCCCGCACTAGGCCACTTGACATTGCTGCCACGCCACGCCACGACACGGCATACGTCGGGTCAGCGAAAATACTGTCACAATGACGTCATCTTCTCGCTTGTTGTCTCGCTCGTACACACTACGTGGCGTGGGCTTTGTCTTCCTCGGGTGACACTCCTCCATCTTCAATCCGTAATTAACAAAAACGACGTCGCTTCTAACCTACACTCACACGACTAGTTCTTGTGGAGATACGTGGCTACAGTGCCGTTCATGCTTTGCGACAGAGAAACTGATTTTTAAAAATATAATTGAACTGTTTTCTTTTTACTTCCTTGTACGAAGTAAAGGAAGTATTGTAATCGCGAAAATTTTCGGTTCTCAGATTTCAACGGAAATAGGTATTTTGGCCCTCCCTGAATCCATTTTGACTAATTTCGTCATGCCGTCTGTACGTACGTATGTATGTATCTCGCATAACTCAAAAACGGTAAGCCGTAGAAAGTATTTAGGACTGTTATAACATCTAGTTGTGCACCTCCCTTTTTGGTCATTATACAACTACCGGAAGTGGTACTTTACTTGAAGCCTATAATAGATTTTCATGAAAAACTATATTGAAATATAATTTAAAACTTTCCAAATTTGGTATATAAGACTTCTATATCAATGGAAATAACATAATAGATTTTGGTTAAAATAGACTAACCGGAAGTGGCACATTACATGAAACTACTAACACTTTTTCTTGAAAAAACTGGTATTATTTTAATTTTAGAAATGAATGCTGCAAATAAAAGTTTTAGAGAATTAAATTCTGCGTCTAGCACATTAAGAATTTTTAAATTATCTTTTTGCATAAACGAGATATCTAAATTTAAATATTATATATTTGACGGCTGGTAACCGCACTTCACGCGAAAAATATATCACTTACAGAGATCTGCTTAGGCAGAGTGCCACACCCAGTGATGGGTAAAAGGCGTGATGATATATTTATTTATATATTTTTTGATTTAAAAAAAATAAGTTTGCTATGGATTAGAACAAAAAATAAAAGATTTAATGTCAAATATGTGCAATTAAAAAAATATTCTATAGTTTAATACGCGTACAAGGAAGTCATGTGGTGTCCACATCAGATTTTTTCTTATTATTATTAGTATTTTTTATGAGGTACTTAGCTCAGTGGTTTACCTGTATATGAAAGGAACGCGAGTTCAATTTTAATTGTCGACGAATTTTACTGGAAATTAGAGATTGGAGCCCAGTGGTATCAAGTAGGTATGTGGATTTGAGAATCTGGGTTCGATTCCCACAGCCGACAAACAATTTTCTCCACATTAAAATTATCTCTGTGTGGCTTTTCCTACATATTAACATGTTTGGGGGCCGTGAATTCACGGCTGGTAACCGCACTTCAGGAGCATAAATATATCAGTTACCGAAATCTGACAGGGCAGAGTGCCACACCCAGTTATGGGTAAAGGGATGATAATATATTTATTTTATTAAAATTAATCTTTTATCTCTCCCACCAATAACATCTTTGGGGGCCGTGATTTGACGACTGGTTACCTCACTTCATTTACATAAATATCTCTCCTACCAATATCTGCTTGGGCAGAGTGGTACACCCAGTCATGGGTAAAAGGCGCAATGATATTTATTTATTTATTTTATTAAAATTATCTTTTTAACTCCCACGCCAATCTTGGTGGGCATGATTTGACGACTGTTTACCTCACTTCATTTACATAAATATCTCTCCTACCAATATCTGCTTGGGCAGAGTAGTACACCCAGTCATGGGTAAAAAGCGCAATGATATATTTATTTATTTATTTTGTTAAAATGATCTTTTTAACTCCCTCGCCAATCTTGATGAGCATGATTTGACGGCTGGTAACCGCACATCATTTGCATAAATATATCTACTACTGATATCTGCTTTGACAGAGTGTCACACTCAGTCATGGATAAAAGGCGCAATGATATTCATTTATTTTTATTAAAATTGTCCTTGTAATCCCTCCACCACTAACATCTTCGGGGGCCGTGATTTGACGGCTAGTAACTGCACTTCATTTGCATAAATATTTTTTCTATCGGGATCTGCTTTGACCGAGTGCCATACTCCGTAATGGGGAAAAGGCGTGATGATATAATTATTTTTAAATAAATACTTATCAATTTAATTTTTATCTCTAAATTAACGATACGATTAGCGATACGGAATTCGAATCCGAAGATCCCGAGTTCGAATCTCACTCAAGCTAAATATAAACTACTACACTGCGGCTCGGTGAGTGCGGACACTGTACTGTAATTGGGATTAAGTTCCTGTTGTACTGCGTAATATAAATAAATTAATAGTTGAATTATATTGTATGTCAGTTGATTGCAAAGTAGAGGGTGCTACACTTTAGAGGTTCGCAAAGACATTGGAGCGGGGGAAAACATAAATTGAAAACTCCAACGAATTTATTATAAACTTAAAAGCAAAATACTTTTAATTCTACAAATTATTGTATCAATATATACCAGGGTTCGAAGATAAATCGATCGATATATATCATGATATTTATTTTGATATATATCGTCATATTTTTGCAATGATATATATCCGTTATATAAAAATATCAAATAGTTTTTGAGATATAGCCTCCGGAGAAGTGAAATTTTTCGAATTTTTCAGTTCTTCTACTTTTCCGAGGCTATATCTCAAAAACTAAATGTGATATGAAAACGCGCTCAACGGCATTAATTTTCTCGTGCTTCAGTTAACTTATAAACATAGTTTCAGCGATTTTTATTTTTTTTCAATTTTCCGCCAAAAAAATCGCAAAAAGCGGTTTTTTAACATTTTCTCGAAACCCAGAAGTCATATGCATTTGAAGATTGCACCACTGGATTCAGTGGGTCAAAATACATATGTATGTAAATTTTCGTTTTAATAATCCTACGATTAAGGATTTTTGGGAAAATTGAATTAAAATCTGAAAAAACCAAAGGGGTAATAATTAAAAATATTAAATTGCTTAAAATTGTATGAAAATTTGCTTATAAGTCAATTCGGACACGGGGAATTCAACGCCGTTGAGCGCATTTCCATATCTTGTTTAGTTTTTGAGATATAGCCTCCGGAAAAGTGAAATTTTTCGAATTTTTCAGTTTTTCTACTTTTCCGAGGCTATATCTCAAAAACTAAATGTGATATGAAAACGCGCTCAACGGCATTAATTTTCTCGTGCTTCAGTTAACTTATAAACATAGTTTCAGCGATTTTTATTTTTTTTCAATTTTCCGCCAAAAAAATCGCAAAAAGCGGTTTTTTAACATTTTCTCGAAAACCAGAAGTCATATGCATTTGAAGATTGCACCACTGGATTCAGTGGGTCAAAATACATATGTATGTAAATTTTCGTTTTAATAATCTTACGATTAAGGATTTTTGGGAAAATTGCTTAAAATTGTATGAAAATTTGCTTATAAGTCAATTCGGACACGGGGAATTCAACGCCGTTGAGCGCATTTCCATATCTTGTTTAGTTTTTGAGATATAGCCTCCGGAAAAGTGAAATTTTTCGAATTTTTCAGTTTTTCTAAATGTGTACAAAAACTAAAATTAAAAAATAAATATCCAAAAAGTGATATTTATCTGATATATATCTTATATATCAGATATTTTGATATTTATTATAAATATCATGATATTTACGAACCCTGATATATACCAAATTCTTAATGAGACAAATTTTTCCTTTACTTATTTCTGAAATCGTAATTCTATTCTTTTGAAACGTACATTATCAAACTTTAATTTTGATCACAGAATAGTATGGGAGTCGCGAAATAATTTATTTAAAATTCTTTACTTTCAAGGGAGTCATGGGTCAGAAAAGTTTGAACACCACTGTTCTATTTAATAAATATTCCTTTCTGTTACTACAGAATAAGATCACGTAAACAGGAAGCATTTTTCTCAAAATTAATTTAAAATCGTTTGGCAACATAAAACATTTTAAATTATGTTCATACATCTATTTTAGAGCGGTAAATATATATATATTGGCATGCAAGATTTTTTAAAATTACAAATCGGGTTTGTTCGTTTATTATCGGCAAAATTCGAGAGCTGTGGATCTGTACATTATATTTTGTAACCAACATTTTTAATGATTAATAAAGATATTTTAACGTTACCGAACAAGTTGCTGCAAATCTTACCAATTATTTTTGTTTGTTCGAGTCAGTCGAGTGCGGGCTATTGCAGTGAACGAAAGGTTCTCGGTGTTTTGTGAATATTTTAGTGATATTTTAATGCGTAAATTAGCTTAAAGTGTGTGGTATTGTGCGTATTAGTGCGTGAAGTGTAAAAGAAACGTTGATAAGTGGTAGTGCTCATAGGATTCCAAGGCTGTGTTGATTTCATGTTGGGCAAATTCGGACATGGTCGCTAGCTGATTTCTGCTAAAGGTAGCATTAACTATTTTCAATATATAAATATAAATAAATAAATATATCATCACGCCTTTTACCTATCTCGGTGAGTCATATATTTCTTCGCGTGATGTACGGTTACCAGCTGTCAAATCACGGCCCTCAAAGATGTTAGGGAAGGGGGAGGCACAGAGGTAGATTTAAATTTTTCAATATATATTATATTATATATTAATTAGGTTGATTATCAATTTGTAAATATTAAATATTATGGGGTAGGTGGCTCAGTGGTATCGAGTCGGCCTGTGGATCTTGAGAACCCTGGTTCGATCCCCACAGCCGACAAACAATTTTCACCAATTTAAAAATCTACCCCTGTGGCACCCTCTCCAATAATATCTTTGAGGGCTGTGATTTGACGGCTGGTAACCGCATTTCACGCGACAAAATATATCACTTACCGAGATCTGCTTAGGCAGAGTGCCACACCCAGTAATGGGTAAAAAGGCGTGGTATATTTATATTTATTTATTTATTTATTTATTTATTTATTTAAAATTAATTTAATTAAAATTTCAATTATTTATTCATTTTTATTCATTACTGTAAGTTATCAGTCCAGTGGTGTTTCAAGTAATGTCAGGGTTCGTAAATATCATGATATTTATAATAAATATCAAAATATCTGATATATAGGATATATATCAGATAAATATCACTTTTTGGATATTTATTTTTTAATTTTAGTTTTTGTACACATTTAGAAAAACTGAAAAATTTCACTTTTCCGGAGGCTATATCTCAAAAACTAAACAAGATATGGAAATGCGCTCAACGGCGTTGAATTCCCCGTGTCCGAATTGACTTATAAGCAAATTTTCATACAATTTTAAGCAATTTAATATTTTTAATTATTTCCTGGTTTTTTCAGATTTTAATTCAATTTTCCCAAAAATCCTTAATCGTAGGATTATTAAAACGAAAATTTACATACATATGTATTTTGACCCACTGAATCCAGTGGTGCAATCTTCAAATGCATATGACTTCTGGTTTTCGAGAAAATGTTAAAAAACCGCTTTATGCGATTTTTTTGGCGGAAAATTGAAAAAAAAAAAATCGCTGAAACTATGTTTATAAGTTAACTGAAGCACGAGAAAATTAATGCCGTTGAGCGCGTTTTCATATCACATTTAGTTTTCGAGATATAGCCTCGTAAAAGTAGAAAAACTGAAAAATTCGAACAATTTCACTTTTCCGGAGGCTATATCTCAAAAACTAAACAAGATATGGAAATGCGCTCAACGGCGTTGAATTCCCCGTGTCCGAATTGACTTATAAGCAAATTTTCATACAATTTTAAGCAATTTAATATTTTTAATTATTTCCTAAGGGGTACCCCTTTGGTTTTTTCAGATTTTAATTCAATTTTCCCAAAAATCCTTAATCGTAGGATTATTAAAACGAAAATTTACATACATATGTATTTTGACCCACTGAATCCAGTGGTGCAATCTTCAAATGCATATGACTTCTGGTTTTCAAGAAAATGTTAAAAAACCGCTTTTTGCGATTGTTTTTGGCGGAAAATTGAAAAAAAAATAAAAATCGCTGAAACTATGTTTATAAGTTAACTGAAGCACGAGAAAATTAATGCCGTTGAGCGCGTTTTCATATCACATTTAGTTTTTGAGATATAGCCTCGGATAAGTAGAAAAACTGAAAAATTCGAAAAATTTTACTTTTCCGGAGGCTATATCTAAAAAACTAAACAAGATATGGAAATGCGCTCAACGGCGTTGAATTCCCCGTGTCCGAATTGACTTATAAGCAAATTTTCATACAATTTTATGCAATTTAATATTTTTAATTATTTCCTAAGGGGTACCCCTTTGGTTTTTTCAGATTTTAATTCAATTTTCCCAAAAATCCTTAATCGTAGGATTATTAAAACGAAAATTTACATTCATATGTATTTTGACCCACTGAATCCAGTGGTGCAATCTTCAAATGCATATGACTTCTGGTTTTCAAGAAAATGTTAAAAAACCGCTTTTTGCGATTGTTTTTGGCGGAAAATTGAAAAAAAAATAAAAATCGCTGAAACTATGTTTATAAGTTAACTGAAGCACGAGAAAATTAATGCCGTTGAGCGCGTTTTCATATCACATTTAGTTTTTGAGATATAGCCTCGGATAAGTAGAAAAACTGAAAAATTCGAAAAATTTCACTTCTCCGGGGGCTATATCTCAAAAACTATTTGATATTTTTATATAATGGATATATATCATTGCAGAAATATGACGATATATATCAAAATAAATATCATGATATATATCGATTGATATATATCTTCGAACCCTGAGTAATGTACAATTATTTTTGTGAATTAAAAAAATTAACTTTTTTTTGTAATATTTTTTAAACAGATACAGCTGTTTTGCTAGAATTTTATTCGAAATAAGTTCCACATATGAAAACTATAACAAAATTTATAATTACGGACCTGCATTGATTGGTACTTTAAGCATTGACGCAGGTTCAAAGTAGTTACGAGATAAATTGCAATCTATAAATTGAATTTTTTTTTTGGGAATTGTATATTTAACAAATGGATAAGTAAGTAAATAAATACATATCTAATTATATTATAGTTTTACGTCAAAATAGAGAAGAATCTGCAATATGTATTAAAAGGAATTTGCAAGAAATTAATCACGATATTTATTTTTACGATAAAATTAACTAAACACCTGAATGAAAATATAATCCATTTAATCGTGTAAAAAAGTTGCGCAATAAAGCCATAACAATATAACAAGGTTGACATTGTGATCGCCGCCAAAAAGGGTGGAAAAAAATTCACCCTTAACTTTTAAATCCTTTGTTTGCATACCCTTCATAATTTATTAGCCATTACCCTTGTAGAAATATTGTTGACGGCGCTGCTGAAGTGAAAATCATGAATTTGGCAACGATTTCATTAGCGTACGACGTTGCCGGTGCCACTGTTCATTGTGGCAACACTGCATTTTTAAACACAGCTGATTATGTTTGCTTTGCACCGCCAGCGGATTAACGAAAGCGCAGAAGAAGATTTTAATTATTAGGTATTATTAACTTTTTGTGGTCCGTGGTATTTTAAAATGAACTTTTTGTACTTTTCACTAACTTTGGAACAGGTATTAGATTTGAAATTGGATTATTTGTACAAATTAGCGAAGGTCTCAAACCTGGGAAGACTTACTGAACTTTTAAATGACTGTTGAGCTCGTATTTTTGATTGGGAACTTTTATAATTAGTACGCAATATAAAAATATAATTTGATAATTAGATTTTTGTAAGATGAGTTCTAAATTAACGGAAATTCTGATATAATTTCGACGTGTTTATTTTTTCTGTAAATATTTATATTTTTCGTTCGTACAACATTTTTTCCTAATGTAAATATTGAAAGAGATATTCAAATTTTGTTTTCCTAACTAGATAAACAGAAGTTTTCATTTTGCAAATTTTGCTTCATTACATTGGCAAACAAATATATATTACATGTCAAATTGATTGACATTTACGCGTCATTGAATTTATGCGTTACAATGTCATATATATTTTTAATATTTCTCAAGACGTTTGTAGTTAGTTAATTAATACAGAGATCAAGTAATAAACATTTAAATTTATTTTATTTAATTAAAGTTGTATAACATTCCTTCAATGTTCACATATTTTTATTCATTACTGTAACCTATCAGCAAGTGGCATTAAAAATGTTTGCTTTATATAATGTGGATTTATTTTTGCGAATTTCGAAATTATTCTTTCTGCGTTTTAATCAGTACATTAAATAATATATACACCTAAATTTTTTTTGTAATAATTTAGAAACACCCTGTATAACATTTCTTGGAGACCATAGCTGCAGCTACGTTGTAATCCTGGCAATATCTCAGCTATTCATTATAAAATTAAAATAATTATATCATCACGCCTTTTTAGCCATTAATGGGTGTGGCACTCTGTCTCAGCAGATCTCAGTAAATAATATATTTATCCGCGTGTTGTGCTGTTATCAGCCGTCAAAGCAAGGCCCCCAAAGATGTTAGTGGGAGGGAGCCACAAGGGTAATTTTAATGTGATGAATGTGTTTTTTCGATAGTGGGAATCGAATCTGGGTTCTCAAATTCACAGACGAACTCGATGCCATTTTTCTTTATAATTGAGAATTCGGATTCGATTTTCACAATCGACAAACAATTTTCACCACATCAAGTGACTCCCTCTTACTAATTATCTTTGGGGGCTGTGATTTGACGGCTGAAAACCGTACATCATGGGTAGAAATATATCAATTATCGAGATCTGCTATGGCAGAGTGCCACATCCAGCAATGGGTAAAAGGCGTGATGATATATTTATTTATTTTATTTTAAATTTGAAAATATTTTAACTCAACAATTTAGAGGAAAACAATTATTTATTTGAATGTTTTGCATTTATTTCATGAACATATTTTAAAAATAGGTCGAATTGGCCCGCAGGAGAAAGTTTGTGTTTGCATTCGATTGATTTGAAGCATTTGTTTATAATTGGAGTTAATTATCAGTTATGCAACATGTAATAAAGTAAAATAATTAACTTTTAATTTACTGTTTAATAAACAAAAACGTTTACTTTTTAAAAGAATTATTTTGTATGTTTTCTTGCATTGTATTTATAAGAAACTAGCAAGTAATGAATATATTCCAAGTAAATGAGTTGTAAATTCAAAGTTATTTCCTTAATTACTTCGGGTCTCCGTGAACGACAAGTGAAACAGGCAATTAATAAAAATGAGGAATTACAAAAGACGTAAATTTACAGTTCCGAGGGCTGCTCATAATGGCGTATTGTAAATTTGTACACCATTTCATTTTTCATTAAGTGCTGCCGACTTAGAAAATTAAACTCCGCTCATTCGCCAGTCGGCGAAACAACGAGTCAAATCGCCATCCGCATGCTTCCGCATCCCGGATCATACTTGGCTTGCTTGGCTTGTATCGTGTTTTATAATCACCGACTCTTCCTTCTTTCTACTTATACTAATCTAGCGACTGCTCAGTGTCTCGTTGCTCGTTATAATGCCTTCATTATTCATTGAAAATTTGATACACAGATTTTAAATTTCTACTTCTTCAAACAAACAGGAACCGTCAACATTATTAATAAACTCGGAAAGCAACAACAGTCTCTGATACTATTTCTACTTATTACAAAAGATGGCTTTTGTTTCGACGGAAAGCCTGTATCGGTATTTTCCAATTAGTAATTACAATTAACAATTAGTGCAAGCGTTTTTAAACTTACGATTCAAATTATAATTAATAGAATCATAAGATAATTAATTAGAAATAACATTTGTAGAGAACTTTGAAAAGGAACATGAATAAAGAAATCTAAAAATAGCGTAATGCTATTTTAATTGTTATCTCCTCTATTTATTTATTTGTTTGTTTATTTATTTATTTATTTATTTACTAACCGAGCCGCAGCGTGGTAGTTCATATAATTTTTAACTTGAGTGAGATTCGAACTCGGGATCTCCGGGTTAGAAATCCATATCGCTATCCATACCACCGTACTGACGGACGTTTTTAAAATACATTTTATGTTCGACTGCATCATATTACCTTGTTTTACGACACTGACTGTCCATAATCGGGTACTTTATTGGACTAGTACGATAAAAATACAAAATTGGACTGCTGTCAATGTCACATTAAAACAAAATTCAAAAGAAATATTTAAACACCATTTTCTGTATGTATTATATGTGTCTTCATACAATTGTTAGATATTCTCTTGCATTGCATGCAAGATTTTTTATTTCTTTTGGAACGTCTTCAATGTCTTCATCCATCTCAACACTTTTTTCACTTTGACAATTTGATAAATAAAGCAACAAATGCATAACAACGAAGCACACTTTGAGATACAATTAAATGTTTTAAATATAGGTATTGACATAATCATATTTTAAGAGAAAATATTCTCCATGCAGTCGAACATAAAACGGTTGTATGCAACTCGTACATAATCGGACTTTATAGACTCGCCTTATTTATTAGCCTCGCTCGCTGCGCTCGCTCTGCCATAAAATTCTGCTCGTCCAATAAAGACCTAAATTATGTACTTGTTACATAAACTACTATTATATTTATATTATTGTCAGCACAAAAATAAAGTTAGTGTAAACAGGTGGAAATGAACCAAATAAACAAAGATGAAGACAATAGTTAATAAATAATTAAAAGCTGTGAATAAAGCTCTTTTTATAAAAAAATTGATTGTATCAAGTGTATCTAATTCCACTTTAAGCTAACTCTAATTGGTATTAATGAAACAAGTAGAATTAATGAATTTTGCATCTATTTTCTGTTCATATCCTCTGGTGTGGTGAGTAATACGTCAACTAGGAAGTTCTTGATGAGGGGTTAGGTGGTCTGTCTGGGACATCTCACGCCGGGTTAGCGAATCTTTTGATCTTGGTGTGAGCTCAAACACTCAGCGTGCATCTCTTGCGTTGCTGCTGCGGGCGAGAACTGTCTGTGCCATACTCACTACCCGTGTTCCTATCATGTGCAGAGAATATGGAAAGTTTTCACTTCCGTCAAAATATCACCTGAAATATTACAAATTAAATCAACTTTCTGTTTATTAACATTCAATTAATATTTTTAAAATGGGGTAGGTGGCTCAGTGGTATCGAGTCGGCCTGTGGATATTCAGAACCCTGGTTCGATCTCCACAGCTGACAAACAATTTTCACCAATTTAAATCTACCCTTGTGGCTCCTCCTTTACTGATATCTTTGGGGGCTGTGATTCGACGGCTGGTAATCGCACTTCATGCAAAAAATATATCACTTTCCGAGATCTGCTATGGCAGAGTGCCACACCCAGTAATGGATAAAAGGCGTGATGATATATTTTATTTATTTATTTATTTAATATTTTTAATTAAATAGACGGAGAAAATAAAATTTTCTTTCCTCAATTGACAGAAGAAAGTGATACTTTTTATTCCTATGGAGTAAAGTGTCATTTCCTCACACTCTCGTTAAAATAGAGCGTAGGCATTTCTTTCCCCATTTGTGGTTCGAAAGTTATCTATTTTCTACCTAGAGAGGAAAGTAACTGTTGTCTTCCCTAATGTACAATTATTTTTGTGAATTTCTGTAAAATTATTTTTGCATTGTAATCAGTTCATCAAATAATATATACCCTTACATTTTTTGCAATAATTTTGAAACAAATCTTACACAATTTTTACGCCTTATGTTCAATAAAAAAAAATTGGAAATGATGATTATTATAAATATGAATAACCAAGGAGCCTTTTTCAGGAAACAAAAAACAATTTGTTTGTTTATCGGTGGCATTTTGTTATCATATTTGTGATTGGTTTAGAACAGCCCACCAAAATAGCTGACAGCTCAGTAATGAATTATTGTCGGGGTGTTTACAAAAAAGTTGAATTGTGCACATAAAAAATGTCAAATTTGTTAGATAGTTGCCTGAAAAAATATGAGTGGTTCTGATTCCACTATAAGCTACTGTAAGAGGGATGAAATTCCTGTTGTGCAGAGCAGCAAATAAAACAAACAGTAAAAGGTTCGTTGTCAACATTGATCAGAGTTTAGGTCAGAGCAACATGACGTCACGTCACTAGCACGTCACATGACGTGTGTATTGTTGACATGGCGTGCTTTAAAACGCTGAATATTTAATGCGTTTTTGATTAACATTTATTTACAGTGCGCGATACGATCAGAAATTTGATTACAACGGTCATTTTCATATGTAGCGACTTGTTAAAGCGTCCGCCGAGAATATTACCACAAGATCAATTTACATTCGGTGAAAGAAAAGCGGAAAATCAATTTGACGTTTTTTAATCACACCACAGAAAAAAATTCTTTATTAACTTTACAATCATACAATACAACACCTCATCAAATAATAATAAAGATTTTACTTTCTTTTTCGCTTTGTTACCTACTAAAATACATTTAAAACATTTTTATTTTCGGGGTAGATTTTTGTTATTTAGCTAACGTTTAGTTCACTGCTTTTAAATCAATCAAAAACTAAATTATGATGGTCTGAAAAAAATCTGTCAATGTTCATTTTGTTCCGGGGAATCGAAGCACATTGACGAAATGATTTAACGTTCATCATTCGTATCAGCCACAAAAAAACACCCACAAAAAAGAATGAAATACCAACCGACGGACAATGATAAAAAATGTCAATCAATTTGTAACATCATCATCATCGAAATCTCTATTCTTTAAAACATCATTAAAAGACAGAATAAAGTACTGTTCACAACCAGCTAATTAGCCATTTCAATTAATAGTCAGTAATGTATTTATTTATTTATTTTATTGATGTTACGCTGTACAACAGGAATTTAATCCCAATTACAGTACAGGGTCCGTACTCACCGTGCCGCAGTGAGATAGTTCATATAATTTTAGCTTGAGTGAGATTCGAACTCGGGATCTCCGGATTCGAATTCCGTATTGCTATCCACACCACCGTGCTGACGGACATTAATAGTCAGTAATGTAAAATTATTAAATTCCCACAGAAAACAAACAATTTTTACCATTGTGACTTCCCCTGCACTAACATCTTTGGAGACCGTGAAAAATATATCACTTACCTAGATCTGCTACGGCAGAGTGTCACACTCAGTAATAGGTAAAAGGCGTGATGATATATTTATTTAAAAAAAAATGAGAACTGTTAATAAAAGTCGAGTAAATCAGAATAAATTTTTTTAGGTGGCTCAATGGTATCAAGTAGGGTTGTGGTTTGACAACTCGGGTTTAATTCCCACATCCGACAAACAATTTTCACTACCCGTGTGACTCTCCTCCAATAATGTAATAGCCTATGTCAAAAAATAGATGCAATGCAATTTGCAATAAACCCGGAATTTTCGGACGTTTTCTTCAATCCATGAGACGACGATTTAAAAGTTTTATATTAGTTAATTGTTTTGACACATATTACCCACCCTACCTCTGTTTTTTAAACACCCTGTATAATGGGAAATGTCGAAGGAGTGTTCATCCTACCTGAGATTAAAGAAGCAACATGCGGTTGTAATTATAGCTCTTAAATTAAATCATAAATAAATAAATATATCATCACGCCTTTTACCCATTACTGGGTGTGGAACTCTGCCTAAGCAGATCTCGGTAAGTGATATATTTTTTTCGCGTGAAGTACGGTTACCAGCCGTCAAATCACTGCTTTCAAAGATATTAGTGTTGAGGGAACCACAGGGGTAGATTTAAATTGGTGAAAATTGTTTGTAATTAAATCATAAATGTAAAAATTTATTGTTTTTCTTCTTTGTCGTCATTTGTCACTTTTATTGTCAATCGGCAAAATATCTTTGATTAATACCGAACATTATATATTTGATGTTTTATTTACTTTTCTAATCTGACTGCATAAAGATTGTAATTTTTATGTTTAGTACGATTAGATAAATGTAACATGATGATAACAGTGTGTTATGGTAATTTTAATGAAATGCATAATAGCAAAAACAAGTAGGTTTATTGTATACCGGCAATTAGAATTTTTACTGCTCATCGATATTCCACTGTGTCTGTGAATATAATTGACACGATAAACTAATAACACTTTGTAAACAGTTTCGTTGCGATTTGTTTTGATAGGTACTAGCAGTCGATCACTCGATATTTGATTAATTAACAACAAAGACAAAATTTTGTTAGAGATCTTATTCTCTGCTGGCACAGTTCTTCGTCACACAGCTTCTTCACGTGAACTTTGTTCTAGGTGAAGAAGTGAGTTATACCATATTGATGAGCTCTAATAAGAGCGAAACGCGTCTATGGTTATTAACTGTGCTGGCCAGCCTCTGACGATGCTCTCATAAGTTGACTTTGCGGCTGAATTTTGTGAAACATAGCCAAGTGTTTATTTTATATTTGTTATTAAACCTTGTTTCACCAAGTGTTGGATGACAATTAATTTTGTCTTTGTTGTTTTTTTTTTTTTTTTTGTGGCTTCTTGGCGGACCAACTACTTAGGTCATATGCCGCCATTACTCCCTGATCCGCGTTTTTAGGTCTTTTTTGTCAACAGCTACGCGGGTTTTTCTCTGGACGGTCACCCATCCAAATACTCCCCGCACGCAACGTTGCTTAACTCGCGTTATCGCTTGGATCAGTATCAACGAGTTGTGCCATGGCCGTTGACTAGTCTTTGTTGTTATTTAAATTGCTATTGCGTAGCTTTCCTTTTTTTCGGTAGATGGCATGACCTGTTCCATAGAACTTCTCATGTCATCTTACCTATTTGTTAGAGATCTTATTCTCTGCTGGCACAGTTCTTCGTCACACAGTTTCTTCACGTGAATTTTGTTCTAGGTGAAGAAGTGTGTTATACCATACTGATGAGCTCTAATAAGAGCTAGTAACTGTGCTGGCCAGCCTCTGACGATGCCGTCATAAGGTGACTTGGAGGCTGAATTTTGCGAGACTTAGCCAAGTGTTTATTTTATATTTTATTTGATTAAATTGTAATTTATAAATTGAAATTCTTCATCATACGAGCATATAACATCGCAAGAGAGATGCAATTACATTTCTGTTTATGATGAAACTATTTCAATTTCCTTTATGCTATTACAAATTATTTTGTACATTCCGTTGTCAAATATTTCTAAATTATTTAAACGAAAAATGCTTGAACTGGAAGAAATTTAATAGTTATTTTTATATGATCCAGTTGTACCAACATAACTTATATTTTAAACTTTAAATTTGACGTTAAATATTCTTCATGAAATAACTTTGTTTCTAATTGTGTTTTTTTTCTTTTTCAGGTTAGTATCTTTATTTCTTACTGATGATGAACGAAACACCCCATAACTAGTGGTAAGTTTTCTATTTTAAAGTTTAAGGAAACATTTATAATAACTAGCTATTTTAGCTTAAATTTCGTTTTAAGATGAAATGATTTAATCCTTAAAGAAAAATTTAAATTACGCACAACAAATTCAAATCCATACACATAGTTTTAATAGTTTTAGTTTTGTTTTCCGTTTTCGTTTTCAATATCTTGCAGCAACGTTACCTTATTAAACTGTTCACAAATTTGTTTTTATTTTGGTTTTAACTCAAAATTTATCAAAGTCATAACTTTAGTTTAATTGTACGTTTTATATTTAAGAATTAACTAATAGGATGACGCATAGATTGTTGTCTATTTTTAACAGCTGTCATTGTTTAAGTATCATTATCATAACCTAATTTATTTATCAATTATTTTTCCAAATTTTATTTTTAATAACACTAATCTTGTTCAACTACACGTGACACACATACCAGGGCCTTTGACGAGATACGGTGTAACTAACCTAACCTAATAAATGTATTTTATATACGACTAACTAATAATATTATCATTATATATGCGTTTTTTGCTATATAATGCTATATATTAATCCCGCCGGGAATAATGGTCATTTTTCCCGCTCGTGAACCAATCAAAATGCTTAAAACATGGATCATTGTTTTATTGTGCCATCGGAACAGTGTTGCCATAGCGACTCATATTTAAATTAAACATGCTCGTTGCTAAGTTCACTGTTATTTACGAATCGGAAACAAACAAAACGAAATCATCGTTGAGAAGTTGTCAAAAACGGTCTTGTAAATTGTGTTAAATTATTGTGTTTAACTGTAATTGAAAAAATGGACAGTATTACAGAAGACAGTATATCTTCTACACCACCAGACATAACGAAAATCGCTGATGCTACTACATATGGTTTATTACCACAAAAGTCTAAAAATTTCTATGACAAAGCATACCAAAGTTTTATGGACTGGCGTATTAAAATGAAGACAAATTCGTATTCAGAAAATGTATTGTTGGCATATTTTACTGACTTAGGTGAAAAATACAAATCATCTTCATTATGGTCTTTTTACTCCATTTACTCATTTCAATTAGATGTAAACTTATAAGGTAAATTTTTATTAAATTAGTCGTATATGTTAGTCGTATATAAAGTATAGTATACAACTCGCTATAATGGCTATTATTACCTCGGATGATTACAACCCTTGCTCGCTCCGCTCGCTCGGGTTGCAAACTCCATTATAACGTCGTTGTATAATATACTATTATTTTATCAATTTGATATATTTTCAAATATTTTAAGGTTTCTTTTGTAACTTGACAGCGTGGCCACTTTCATTTAATTGAAATAAAAATCACTAGATCGCATTATCTGATCTACCAAATCTGTAAAAAAAATCATGACAAATTTCTATATGGGAAAACGATGAAATGAAACGTCCATAATAAACGCAGCGCAATTTAATGAAGTTTGCCATGCTTATAGTAAACTTTTCATTGATAAAACAAAAATCCGATTTAAATTTTCTGTTTCTCACAGATATCACTACTTATTAAAACCTACATCAAATTTGAAACTAAAACTAATTTGGATTTGAGAATGAACTTTAAAGTTTTGAGAACCCGGGTTCGATTCCCTCAGGCCATAAACAATTTTTACTACATTAAAACTACCCCTAACATCTTTGGGGGAGGTGTGATTTGATAGCTGGTAACTACACTACACGCGAAAAAAAATATTAGCTAAAATTCTTTTTTGAGAATTCGACTACATATATAGTTGAAATAGTTTTATGTAAAAGTAATTCAATTTGAAATATGAATGGAAAATGTGTGCAAACAAAATATTCAATGTAGTGTTAGCTGCGAAAAGAACGACTACATCGCGCAATCCATGTCCGCAAAGCTGGTTGCGCCCAATAAATTATATTCAAACAGTTAAATTACAGTTTAATCTGTGTCACAAAATGAATTTTAATTACATGTATCACTCGTAAAAACATTGAAACGTATTCGGAAAACATAAAATTTAAAATATGTTGTGTAATAGTAAATTTACAGTCAGTAGAAGTTAGAAATTTTAACTTGGAACACACGTGCGTGTGTCAGTGTCACGCACCTCGTTAGCGTGATTTAATTTCATGCGTGTGCGTGTTATTTGTACGCGCTTTTATCGCTTGCGCACCTACGAGTATAATGTTGCACGATACGAGTACGATATACGAGTATGTTAACGTCAGCTAACCTCAAACTATTTTTTTAAGTTTAATTTTACACAAATAAAATATACCCTAATTGTAATAAGAATACAGTTTGTTTATACGAGCCGCAAGTGAGTTACGCAAAGAATGAGATAACAATTGGACATTGTATTACGTGTTTTTCATAATATTTTTCCTATAATGCATTCATTTACTTTTTATTTAACACTGACATTATGAAAAAACATTTGAAATTTAAATTATTTAGACATTTATAAGTTAGATTAGAATTTTATAATATTATCATTTTAAAATAAATACTTTAAAATTTAAGTAAAAATAGATAGTGTTCTAAGGGCACGATTTTAACATGTTAGAGATACTTAAAACACCCAAAAACACTGCTCTTAAAACAGGCAAAAACAGAGCTTGCGTTACCACCCAATGTGTTTTATTTATCATAAAAAAAGTAAATTCTAATAATACTTATATAAGCAATGGCAGCTAAAATTATGTGTCTGTTTGACAGTATGACAACTTTACAAATAAAAAAACTTTCTAAAAAGACTTGTACAAAATCAAATTGTGTGCCATGTGCCATGTGCCATCGTTTTTAACAAAAACAATGTCGGAAAATTGGATATAAATACTTGTTAATTTTAATCTCTTAAAATATGTTTCTACGATTAATATAAATATAAGAACTATAAACTATAACTTTTAGGGAATATAAACAAAATCTAGAAGAACCGGTGTAACTGTCCAATATCTGAGAATAATTTAGAAACAAATAAGATTATTAATTATATAAGTTTAAGAAAATTTCGTAAGTTGTTGTTTGAGAACTGCAATGTTGGTGAACGTGGGGCACTCGAATGTAATAAAAACCATGTTATTATATGTATTGATCTTTTGTCTGTAGCAAATAGAGCAAATGTAATGCATTATTTAGTTTCTATGACGTTAAGTACAACCAATACTTTTTATAAATATTCTCATAACTAATATAATAAATGATAGTTATGATAATTGACAATAATATTTTGACATGAATTATGTCTTGGAAAATAATACGACTCCTTTGTAAAGAAATGATTTACTTTCTTCCCTTTATATACAAATAACTATTAAATATTTGATATATGTACACTACTCAAAATTGTACAGGGTTATTTTAAAAATTGAATGTAAAATTAAAACATAATATTAAATATATACTAGGCTTCTTAAACACATAATTATAAATAATAAAATATCAAACTAAACACTTGTCTAAGTCTCACAAAAAGTGTTTAATAAAAATATAAAGTAAACACTTGGCTATGTTTCACAAAATTCAGCCTCCAAGTCACCTTATGAGGGCATCGTCAGAGGCTGACCAGCACAGTTCAGTTAGTAACCATAGACGCGTTTCGCTCTTATTTGATATTTTATTAGTTTGATATTTTATTATTAAACTTAGTTTCACCAAGTGAGCATTCAAAGACAATTAATTTTGTCTTTGTTGTTTTTTACATAATTATAAAATTAAAATGTTTCTAAGCAAAATAATATCTTAAGTATTCTTACAAGTATTTGAATATAATTTATAGATTTAATTTTTAAAATATTCCTGTACAATTTTGAGCAGTGTATTCTTAAATTTGTTTATTTTGTACGAACAAAAAGCAATCAGCATTCGATTAAAGCGCTCGCGGATTTATTGTCTATAGTTTGCCATAATTTTGCCACAAATTGAAGAAAGGATGTATTAAATTATGATGTTAACGATAATGACAAATTAACGAATAATTAATTCATAATGACTATCCGTAGTTAAGCGTACTCGATGTCGTTGTACAATACTGTTCCGTGAGTAAGTGAATTACAAATGTATTATTGAAAGACGAGTGTATTATTAATTCGGTGATTTCGTTGCGGAACCGGTACGGACTCATATTGTAACCGGAACCGGTGTGGAAACCACAAAGAGAATTGATTTACAACCACACTGGTTACCCCAATCCGGTTACACCAGCAAATTGGTCAAATAACTTAATGGTAACAAACGATCGTGATACATACACAATAACCGAAAATTATTTTTCATTTCATGCGAAAATGATCTCGAGATTTCAACATTTTAATTTGGAAATATATTTTTTATATTTTTATAAAGTTACAGTCTTTACAGTCGTAATAGTGTTGACAGCACTGGATATGAATGGTAGTTGAAAGTAAAATCGACACTGGCATGTGTAGAAATTTAATTTGAAGATTGCAGAAAATAGAAATAAAAAAAATTGTAGAAAACTTGAGAATTAGTTATTTAAAAAATGTATTTTAGATTTGAGAACCCGGGTTCGATTCCCTCAAGCCATAAACAATTTTTACTACATTAAAACTACCCCTAACATCTTTGGGGGAGGCGTGATTTGACAGCTGGTAACCATACTTCACGCGAAAAAAAAGCATTGTCATGGTAATATAAATAATGAAAAAATCACTTCGCGTATTAATTTAGTGAAAAAAGTGAACATATTTAACAGTTATGTAAAAAATTACTTTCTTCTCTAAGGATGAAAAGTGTTACTTTCTGGTCTCAATTGAGGAAAGAACATATTTCGTTACGATTGGGCCGTAAAAATTAAATTATAAAAAACATGTTTCACAATAAAGTGACAGTAATTTTGCTGTTTTCTAAGTTACCTATATTACTTATTATAATTAGTCAAATTTGACATATTTTGTTAAGATTCAGACAATATTTACACATTAGTTTACTTGTTGATTGAGTTCTAGCAGTTTTCTATTTGCAGATTTTGATTAATTTAATCTACATAACCTACATTTAATATATTTATTTCGGGATTGAATGGCGGTCAATTGAAAAATGGTAATATTTAATTTACTTTTTTATTTACAATATGCTCAAGTAAAACACAATATTTGTTACACTATTTGTCCGTCATCAGTACGATGGTGTAGATAGCGATACAGAATTCAAATCCAGAGATCCCAAGTTCGAATCTCACTCAAGTTAAAAATTATATATTAGCTACCACATTGCGGCTCGGCATGGCCGGACTCTGTACTGTAATTAGGATTCAGTTCCTGTTGTACAACGTAACATAAATAAATAATTATAACTGTATTGCTTTATATAATAGCTGAAATTCTTTTGCTAATTATGTTCATGGCCATCTGTGCAAATAATGTCCAAAATGCATCGTCATGTTACAAAGCGCATATCCAGTTTTTTTATCAGGCTTTCATTAAAGACACTAATCATCGTAAACAATTTTTACCTGTCAGGATTCACAACAATTTGTAATAAATGACAGTTTTATCTAGTCGACAAAGTGCATAAACTAATGAATGTGTCACGTCTGTATTTTTGGGTCACATAAGACATGGTTTGCGATAGAGAGAGACAGAGTTGCAAACACGAAACAGAACCATGTAGTATTTACATACACGACGATGATATATTATTTGTGTTTATGAAATACGGACTTACTCTATTTCAATTCACTTGAAATGTGTTAGAACATCCAACACATTTTATTTGCACTAGAGAGTTTGTTTGACACAGTCATGCAACATTAATGAACATATAAATATATAAATCAATATTAATATTAAATATGTATGATTCTACATTTATAGTTCTATTAGTATTTCCATAAATAATATTTATTGATATTTACGTAGGGTGAGAAATACATGGTTCAAGGCTGTTCCATCACAGAAATATTATATCAAAAGGTTTATTTTACATTTCAACAATCATGGAAGATTAATCAATGAAATTAATTCCTGCAAAATTCACAAATGTACCTAACAAATAATATAATATATTCTGACCTGGTTCAACAAACGAACTAATAAGTAAATAATAATTAACAGCAGTAAAGGGCCATTGAGTTCTCAAGAACTGTAAGAGTTGCGATTTTGGTTAAATTAGACAAAAGTTTTCACATTAGTTGGCCCATTTAACTGTGTTTTTGTTTTCCCAACAAAAGATTTAAGACAAAATGTGGAAATTTACATACATATGTATTTTGACCCGCTGGGTCCAGTGGTAAAATCTCCCAAGTGCATATGTCTTCTAGTTTTTGAGGTGATGTAAAAAAATCGCTTTTTTGCCTTTTTTTTGCGGAAATTTGAAAAAAATTAAAATGGCTGAAACTTTGCTTATAACTTAACTGAAGCACGAGGAATTCAATGCCGTTGAGTAAAACTTCATATCTCCTTCAGTTTTTGAGATATAGCCTCGGAAAAGTACAAAAACTGAAAAAAATTAAAAATTTAACTTTTCCAAAGGCTATATCTTAAAAACTAAACAAGATATGAAGATACGCTCAACGGCATTGAATTCCCCGTGTTCGAATTGACTTATATGCAAATTTTTATGCAATTTAAAGCAATTTAATTTTTTAATTATTTCCTAAGGGGTACCCCTTTGGTTTTTTCAGATTTTAAGCCAATTTTCTCTAAAATCCCTAATCGTAGGAATATTGAAATGAAAATTTACATACATATGTATTTTGATCCACTGAATCCAGTGGTAAAATCTTCAAGTGCATATATCTTGTAGTTTTTGAGATAATGTTAAAAAACCGTTTTTTGGCAATTTTTTTGCGGAAATTTGAAAAAATTTAAAATGGCTGAAACTTTGCTTATAACTTAACTGAAGCACGAGGAATTCAATGCCGTTGAGTGCAACTTCATATCTCCTTCAGTTTTTGAGATATAGCCTCGGAAAAGTACAAAAACTGAAAAAAATTAAGAATTTAACTTTTCCAAAGGCTATATCTTAAAAACTAAACAAGATATGAAGATACGCTCAACGGCATTGAATTCCCCGTGTTCGAATTGACTTATATGCAAATTTTTATGTAATTTAAAGCAATTTAATTTTTTAATTATTTCCTAAGGGGTACCCCTTTGGTTTTTTCAGATTTTAAGCCAATTTTCTCTAAAATCCCTAATCGTAGGAATATTGAAATGAAAATTTACATACATATGTATTTTGATCCACTGAATCCAGTGGTAAAATCTTCAAGTTCATATATCTTGTAGTTTTTGAGATAATGTTAAAAAACCGTTTTTTGACAATTTTTTTGCGGAAATTTGAAAAAATTTTAAATGGCTGAAACTTTGCTTATAACTTAACTGAAGCACGAGGAATTCAATGCCGTTGAGTAAAACTTCATATCTCCTTCAGTTTTTGAGATATAGCCTCGGAAAAGTACAAAATTTGATGATTTAAAATTTAAGAAAAATTCAATTCTGCCGCTAAACAAAATCAATGGCATTTAATTTCTCGTGACCAATATTTTTTTTGTAATATATATATATATATATATATATATATGGGGTAGGTGGCTCAGTGGTATCGAGTCGGCCTGTGGATCTTGAGAACCTTGGTTCGATCCCAACAAACAATTTTCACCAATTTAAAAAATCTACCCCTGTGGCTCCTCCTCCACTAATATCTTTGGATGCCGTGATTTGACGGCTGGTAACCGCACTTCACGTGAAAAAATATATCACTTACCGAGATCTGCTTAGGCAGAGTGCCACACCCAGTGATGGGTAAAAGGTGTGATGATATATTTATTTTATTTTAATATATGTATATATATATAACATTGTGAA
This sequence comes from Pterostichus niger, assembly GCA_947425015.1. Lineage (NCBI taxonomy): Eukaryota > Metazoa > Arthropoda > Insecta > Coleoptera > Carabidae > Pterostichus > Pterostichus niger. Next base: position 33,091,029 of record OX380345.1, read on the forward strand.
TAATTCTTGCAGATAGATAAACTGTAGTAGTATTCCTATTAAAAGTAATCTTAAACCACTCTAAAATCAATAGCAATAGTAAAGATAGCCCTTAACCTTCCTCCATATCTCGTCCTCCCTCCTAGTTCAGTAGTTGAGAATTGCGAACTAGTTCCATAGAGTTCACCAGCATAAACTACGTGGGTCACGACTATGAACAAGTACAAGGAACACTGAGTCTATACCAGCCAGTGCAGTGGCGCTGGCGGTGTAGTTGTTTGCGGTAACTCGGCCACGTACCACGCCGAACCGTGCTCTTCATTTCTCACAGTGGTCGCGGCCAAGTCTCGCTCAAGCGGTAATTAGATCAACACTAGCGCCAAGTGGATTGAGTGGACACTACATGCTATGATAATGTCATCATCGGGAGCTACACTAGGCTTATGTTTCATATGTTTATTAGAATACAGGCAAGAAGTTAGTTACACAGTAAGCGTGCGATAAAATTGTTACTATTAAAAATTTTGATATAGTGTGTTATGCATCAAGAGAGGGAAACAAGCGATTATTCCCGCGTGGGAAGTCGAGGTTTGCCAACTTCACACAAGGGATAATCGCGCCCTCCAGTGAAGCATATTATACTTTTCGTAATAAGTGCACAAAAATTACTGTCTTATCGGGACAAATGTCAAATATGGGTTGCGTAACTAGTTACCTAGGAAACACCGCAAACACCTAATAATCGTAGTCTCTAGGGCAGCGGTTCCCAACCGGTGGGTCGCGACCCACAAGGGGGTCGCCTTAGCTTTTTTGGGGAGTCGCCTTGCCTTTTTTGAGGGGAAAAAATATAATCACTAAGTCCTAAAATATATTTTGTCAAACCTTTTATTTTTTGTTTTATTGATCAAATATGCGAAAGGGGGGTCGCGAACATTTTTAAAAAACTAAAAAGGGTCACGATTAAAAAAAGATTGGGAACCACTGCTCTAGGGAGAGAAAGCAGTGTTTCTCTCTCTAAAATTAGGGAATGAGAACGTGTTTCTTGCGCATGTGTTACGAAAAAGTTTATTATTGACACAGGTTATTAATATCAAATCATACCCATGACTAACTTTATTCAATTGCGCTACGCTTATTATGGCCATTACATATGTAATTAAAATTCCTAGATTTGTCGTAAAATATAAAATACAGGTACATGTATTTATCACACTCGGGCGCTATAAGCTAGTCACTTATACGTCTTAAATAATCTGACTAAAGAAACCGGCAGTACGGCAGTGTAAAAACTGCGGCTCGGTGTGTCCGGTAGGCCCAGGCCCGATTTGGGCTGTAGCCAAATCCCAAATTTATAGAGCTGATACGTCAATTAGCGCCTTTAACGAGATAGATCCTAACTAACATAACCTAATAAAATTGTTGTTGTTTTTGTAACTTGACAACATGGTTACTTTTATTTAATTGAAATAAAAATTTGTACATATCAAATTTGTAAAAACAAATAATTTTATATGGCAAAACGATGTAATGGAGCGGCCATAATAAGCGTTAGTGTAATTCAATGCAGTTGAACATAAAATGGCCAATTTCATTGACTTATGAAACACATTTAATTGTGTATATTTTATTTATACATTTAATATTATTAGGTTAGGTTACGTAAGTTTAATTCAGTTCCCGCGTATCTCGACAGAGGAGCTACTTGTACTCGCTTTGTAAATTTGAAATTTGGAATTTTAATGACATGAAACTGCCATAATAAACATAGCAGAATTAAATAATATTGGCCATAATCCTACAGTTTTCAAGTTGCCATGAATAGGTTTGAGTTTGAGGGTCGTCTACATCAATAACTTAAAAGAGTTTGCGTTTTTTAAGATATAGATAGAAATTGAAAAAGTTCGTTTCTTATTCATAAAATAATAAAATACGATTCTTGCAATATTTAAAATTTCTAGATATAATAATGTTGAACTGGATTTGATTAAGCCGAAATTGCGAATTTTAATATTATGTAATAGAAAAAATTAAAATTCCTTTTAAATTTGGTTAATTAGGATTTAATGATAAATTATTTAATAAGTAAGATATGACGTCATTTCTGATCGGGTCAAGTCATTTAATATTAACTTTTAGGATATAAATTACATTTTGAATTAAATATGAAAAATATAAAAAATACAACAGGAGTCATCACTCTTGGAGTCTGAAGTCACTTTCATGTCGTTCTAAGAAAGAAACAAACTACTATTTTCGTTTCCTTAATTAATTATTTATTTATTTATTACTATTACACTGCCCTACAGGACGAGCCCAATAAAAGAACAGGAACAAAAATATACAAATATACAAATACATAAGTGCCTAAAAAATGAAAAAAGAAAATTAACAAAGAGTTACAGAGTATTATAATAAAAAAAATATAACCAAAATTAATATAAATGATTTAGATTATTAACAAAAATTTTTATGTCATAAATATCTAATTGTGACTGTACAGAGTTATAAAGTTTACATGCGTTAAATATTGGTGACTTATATAGTGTATAATATTATTAAATGTCAATACAAGTATTTTGTAACGAATTTCGTTAAATGGCAACAAGATATGAAAATGCACTCAACGGCAGGGTTCGTAAATATCATGATATTTATAATAAATATCTGATATATAGGGTATATATCAGATAAATATCACTTTTTGGATATTTATTTTTTAATTTTAGTTTTTGTACACATTTAGAAAAACTGAAAAATTTCACTTTTCCGAAGGCTATATCTCAAAAACTAAACAAGATATGGAAATGCGCTCAACGGCGTTGAATTCCCCGTGTCCGAATTGACTTATAAGCAAATTTTCATACAATTTTAAGCAATTTAATATTTTTAATTATTTCCTAAGGGTTCCTTTGGTTTTTTCAGATTTTAATTCAATTTTCCCAAAAATCCTTAATCGTAGGAGTATTAAAACGAAAATTTACATACATATGTATTTTGACCCACTGAATCCAGTGGTGCAATCTTCAAATGCATATGACTTCTGGGTTTCGAGAAAATGTCAAAAAAAAACGCTTTTTGCGATTTTTTTTGGCGGAAAATTGAAAAAAAATAAAAATCGCTGAAACTATGTTTATAAGTTAACTGAAGCACGAGAAAATTAATGCCGTTGAGCGCGTTTTCATATCACATTTAGTTTTCGAGATATATCCTCGGAAAAGTAGAAAAACTGAAAAATTCGAAAAACTTCACTTCTCCGGAGGCTATATCTCAAAAACTATTTGATATTTTTATATAATGGATATATATCATTGCAAAAATATGACGATATATATCAAAATAAATATCATGATATATATCGATCGATATATATCTTCGAACTCTGCTCAACGGCATTGAATTCCCCATGTTTGAATTAACTTGTATGCAAATTTTAATGCAATTTAAAGCAATTATACCCCTTTGGTTTTTTTAGTTTTTAAGCCAATTTTCGTTAAATGGCGAAGAATATTGCTTTAACAAAAACAGTTACACAAAATTCACTTTGTAAACACGATGTAAGTAAAAATATGTGTACAGTGAGCATTTTTCTGTTACCAGTTTCCAAGTGGCATAAATCTGAATCCTGTATAGAAAGAGCAGGTTAAACTTGCGCGTTGCGCCCCACCGGCACATGTTTCCACTTAATATTTATCTTGTTTCGCTCGAGACGCTGATACAATTTCCCTCTCACTCTCGGCAACATTACGCCCTTGCCCTGGTGTCCTGTCTGGCTTACCAAGCACTTTCGACTTTATTCAGCGAATGAACGAACCGCGGTCTTTCAAGAAACTGTGCGTGCATATAAATTAAATTTTATGTCTCTTGGGATGTTACTATTACTTTTTTTCAAAGTATGTACATGCTAATCAGGCAGAGAGTGGGTGTGGCTGGGTGTCAGATGAGATAGTGAAATTTAAGAGGGGAGTTTTTTCGTAGAAAGTTGTGTAATTGCAGGTTTCTGTTGTAGTCTACGATATAAAAGCAGTTCTCTTTCATTCAAGTATACATTGTTTTTGTAGCTTTTGTAAAATGAGTACATAATGGTTCACTTTTCGCGCGATCGTAAAAAAAAGAAATACGTGCTTTTGTTATTAAAATGACAGTTATTAAAAATCTGTAAACTTTTCCGAATTTCAAAAATTCAGATGAAATTAAACCTTCGTAGATTTTAGTTCAAATACTTTCTTAGTTTTACTTTCCGTTGGTAGCACTGTACGAATAAAATACATATATATAACATTCCATCAAATGGGGTAGCACGATCCCTATAAACATTTACAGAACTTAATCAAATAATCATAATTCTCGTCATACAAACTCAATATCCACTAATATCTTTGGGGAGCGTGATTTGACGTCTGGTAACTGTAAACTGTAAAATATTTTGAAAGATTAAATCTGTTTCGGAAATGGCCTTCAGATTTAAAAGAACTTAAAGTAGATTAGGTTACCTTCAATTTTTTTGTAGATATTTCGTAATATTTATGGGGTAGGTGGCTCAGTGGTGGATCTTAAGAATCCTGGTTCGATCCCCACAGGCGACAAACAATTTTCATCAATTTAAATTACCCCTGTGGCTCCCCCTTCACTAATATCTTTGAGGGCCGTGATTTGATGGCTGGTAACTGCATTTCACGCGAAAAAATATATCACTTACCAAGATCTGCTTAGGCAGAGTGCCACACCCAGTAATAGGTAAAAGGCGTGATGATATATTTATTTATTTATTTACAAACTCAATTATTCCTCACACCACTAGAAATAGTTTATTACGCAACAAACTTTTAATCACATGCATCCATTTACTCCTCCTCCTATTCACCGTGTTTCATCAATCTTTCATTCGACATACATTTCACATCTCAAATAACATACACGCACTCCTCTAAAGTAAATCTAAAAAAATAAGGAAGGAAATTAATGTTAGCTTGCCCATGTATTGAAAGAAAATTCCACACAATTAATTGTTTTTATTAAGTATAATGCCTATGGCACACTGGTCGATGAGCATCGATGAGCTCTTCGATGAAACAACAGAACGCACCCGTCATCTAGGAAAATTAGAGGCTCCTCTATTTCCATCGAAGAGCTCATCGATGAAACGAACGTATCTCATTTCACTCGTATCTTTTGTGTCTCACTTAAGGTTAGCATATTTTTGAAATTTAGTTTTTCTTTCTCAACTTTAGAAGCTTTTATTGTTTGTCAATGAAGAGTGCGTTCTGTTGTTTCATCGAAGAGTTCATCGATGGTCATCGACGCTCATCGACCAGTGTGCCATAGGCATTAGATGTAAAATTTTATTGGCGAACTGGTAATTAGTGATGTGAAATTTATTCTTCGGGGTAGATGTACGTTTACAATATTTTGGATGTATTGCTCGCGCGATAATCCGTATTTTGTTTGTTTTTGTGATAGTCGGGAATATGCAGAGTGCTGGTATGTACGTGTCACGCTTCTCACGCGCAGCTAACAAGTTTAGCCGTACCATTTGGCCGCGGCTTGGCTTGGCTTGGTTGGTTTGGGAGCGGCTCCATTAGTGCCCCGCCTCTGGTTTTAATATAATGGCCTACGCGCCACGATGCTGCTAGTATATAGTCGTGCTGGTCGTCGCGACGCTGACGCTGACGTGAGACAAGACCTGGCTTTACTCTCATTACATATATACCTACATAGAGATTTACATAAACCTTTCTAATATTTTACCCTAGTAGATATTGAAATTGAAATACTTTGTGCATCATTTTCAATCAATAAACAATAGATTAAAAATAATCATATTAAAAAGAAAACTAAAGATTACACTAAAAATGTTCAAGATAGTTTGAAAATACATAAAAAAATTCACTTTTTCGTTTCGTAAAATTGGTATACTACAACCAGTAGCTTTTTTGGCGACTGCCTATAATATTAGCTCTTCTAATTGGTTGTATAAAAAATCTGATGTGGGCACCACATGAGTTCCTTGTACGCGTATTAAATTATGGATATTTTTTTAATTGCACATATTTGACATCAAATCTTTTATTTTTTGTTCTAATCCATAGCAAACTTAATGATTTTTTTTAATCTAAAAATATATAATATTTAAATTTAGATATCTCGTTTATGCAAAAAGCTAATTTAAAAATTCCTAATGTGCTAGACGCAGAATTTAATTCTCTAAATCTTTTATTTGCAGCATTTATTTCTAAAATTAAAATAATACCATTTTTTCAAGGAAAACTGTTAGCAGCTTCATGTAATGTGCCACTTCCGGTTAGTCTATTTCAACCAAAATCTATTATGTTATTTCCATTGATATAGTAGTCTTATATACCAAATTTAGAAAGTTTTAAATTATATTTTAATATAGTTTTTCATGAAAATCTATCATAGGCTTCAAGTAAAGTACCACTTCCGGTAGTTGTATAATGACCAAAAAGGGAGGTGCAGAACTAGATGGTATAACAGTCCTAAATATAAAGTTTCAATTTTTTACGACTTACCGTTTTTGAGTTATGCGAGATACGTACGTACGTATATACGTACGTACAGACGGCACGACGAAATTAGTCAAAATGGATTCAGGGAGGGCCAAAGTACCTATTTCCGTTGAAATCTGAGAACCGAAAATTTTCGCGATGACAATACTTCCTTTACTTTCTACAAGGAACTAAAAATAGTGTTTCACCTCGAGCAGAAAGTCGTTGCATTTCCAACTTAAAATTTAGTACTTTTGATTTGTTGATATAAAAAAAAAATTAAAAGCAATAGCAATAGATTACTTTCTGCACTAGATACACAAATAACTATATTGTGACTATGAAAAGTGTAGCACCTGTTTATAAAAATCTACTAAATACTTCATAATTCTTTTAAACGAAAATATCAAAGTGATATAGAACAAAGTAATTAACAAAGAATTTCTTTGATAATGGTATTTTAAATGTTACATTATCCTGAAAATAGATATTGATCTACTTTATACAATTACCAACTATCCTATTTTCGGGAAAGTTTTATACATTACCTTCAATACAGATTTTATGGACTTTTAATTAGGTTTGTTTTAGTACACTAATTACACTACATATCCCTTACAAAATAAATTATAGTCGTAAAATAATAAAAAGCTTTCCACAATATGAAATAACATTTCAAAATTTAAAACATAAAATGATTACTTTCAGCAAATATAATTATTTAAAAAAAAACGATAAAAATCTCGATTTAATTTAATCAAATCTTAACACAATTACAACAACCCTAAAAATAAATAATCTAATCATTTTATATTCCCGGCAAATTTATCATTTTCATCAAAATGATTCTACCTGTCGATCCTGCAATATTCACTGAAATATATATGCTGCAAAGGCATTTTGTAAGTGTCATAACTATAGAGAAATATCTCACAACGAATGTGAATTAATTTAGTACATTTACTATGGTAAACAAAATCCGACGCCTGGCGACGCCAAGCGTCCGAGGGTAGAAGCTTTGCTACGTCGATAAAATCCTGCCGCGCAGGAGCGGAAAAGCTGGCTGGGAAATTGTGGAAAATAGGGAGCTTGTGTGTAGGTTAGACGGTTGTTCATAGATGGCGCTGCAATCGAGAAATGTAAGGAAAGATACGTGGAAATCGAGCGAATTTGATTCCAGAGCAAAGGTGAGCCAATTTTATGTATACCGTAGAACCAGATCACTTATTTATTTGACAGGTTCACTTTGCGCACTTTGGATTTAACTTGACGTAATCCACCCCAATAAGTGCATGAGTTTGTTTAGATCTATTTCGTTAGTCATGTGATCTAATTTATCTGAACTGATTTAGGTGAACCAAGTGGTAAATAGAACACTGCTTTTGATCAAAGTAACCTAAGCAACGTATTAAACATTAAAAAAAACTTGGGTTCGATTCCCATCGCCGACAAATATTTTAATTACCCCTGTAGCTCCCTCTTCACGTACATCTTTTGGGTTGTGATTTGACGGCTGGCGCATAAATATATCACTTACCGAGATCTTTTACGGCAAAGTAACACATCCATTAATAAGTAAATGGCCTGTTTATATATTTATTTTTTATATATTTTTATAAACCTGTACAAGTTTTTCAAACTGGGATATAAAAATGGCTTTACCTAAATTAATTTAAAAATATTTGGATTTTGCTTAATTAATTTGGATTAATTGACATATTTAATTACAGTTTCTATACTTACCAGCATTTAAAATTGCAATTAATAATAATTATACGCGTTAAGACAATGATATATACATGAAAAGGTTCAGAGTTTTATTTTAAAATACCTTTTAATCAAAACTTTTCACCTTTTCCGCGTTGTTAAATCTTACTGTTTACATTTCTGGGTCATATAATTTGACGACTGGTAACCACAAATCATAATAAAAATGTTTGTGAAAATGTACACTCCATGAAAGAAATATAGAATTTAATATATCCTTGTTCAATCGTTTATTTTGTTTCTATTCAGTATAAAGGTTTGATTAATTTTTTATAAAAATTACCCAGATTATGCTGGATAAAAGTGTGCTGTTTTTCATAATACAATATGCATGATCCGTTTATTTAGGCCTCTCAGCGGCTCAAATCCTTTTTGAACCTACATCGTAAACAACACAGATTCTCCGCAATCCTTATACGTACGTGTCCTGCCGCACTTGACATTTCAAATAATCTGAAAAAAATTACGACCACGATTACAGTTTTTTATATGAAAATGGAAAAGCCACCTTTTTGTTTTTTACTCATGGTTATGCTCACCATGAAATAAATATTAATATAAATTATTATTATTATTACTTATATAATTATTATGGGGTAGGTGGCTCAGTGGTATCAAGTCGGCCTGCGGATCTTGAGAACTCTGGTTTGATCCCCACAGCCGACAAACAATTTTCACCAATTTAAAATCTACTCCTGTGGCTCCCCCTCCACTCATATATTTTGGGACCGTAATTTGACGGCTGGTAACCAGACTTCACGCGAAAAATTATATCACTTACCGAGATCTGCTTAGGAAGAGTGCCACATCTTGTAATGGGGAAAAGGCGTGATGATTTATTTATTTACTTATACAATATGGTTTTGAACAGAATAAAATTGTAGTCCTTTGGGGAGGAGATAACAGTGTATTGGACTGATTTGATCTTGATTTTGATTGGCTAATCAAAACATTAAAACGAAGACATATTTACACAGTACAAAACAATAAAATTAAGCCGATGCAGAATCCTTTCTTCTTTCTTGATTTAGATTAAGAAATAAAACAATTCCAAATCGATTTCCTTGTACAGTCTTTGCCAAAAGCATGATGAAATATAAACCAATATGTTGCCAGGAGCCAAAACTTCTTGTCTAATTGAAAATCGGTGCCAAAGTAGGAAAACTTCTAGGAATAAATTACATACAAAGTGGATAAATTAAAAAACACAGTCGATAATGAATATCATTCAGACAACATGGTATTCACCGAAATTAAATTCCACTCTTTGTACTTTATTTTTTGTTTAAAGTCCGTGAAAAAATGCAAGGTACAAACAGCGTCATAATAACCGACTTAAGCTACATTCATATGAACAGTGTCACCCGAAAATGTTACGATCGTCAAAACGTCAGGAGTTTTCACATATACAGGCAGGCTGTAAAATATGCATATAAAAACTAGCTACAAATGTTTGCATCCAATTATTATATTTTTTTTGTTTTAATTACGGTTTATTAGACCGACATGGAATTAGGTATTTTATTTATACATTCTGTAATAGGTAAAGTTAGGTTAGGTTAGGTTAGTTACGGAGTATCTCGTCAGAGGCGCTAGTTGTCGTGCCGCTGTGTAAATTTGAAACTAGGAATTTTAATAACACATGAAACGGCCATAATAAACGTAGCACAATTTAATGAAGTTGGCTATGGTGTAGGTTATCCTGACCGGTGGAAGTTACCTATCAATTAAATAAATATATCATTACGCCTTTTACCCATTACTGGGTGTGGCACTCTGCCGTAAGCAGATCGTGGTAAGTGATATATTTCTTTGCGTAAAGTGCTGTTACCAACCGGCAAATTACGGTCCCCAATGATGTTAGTACAGCTTTTTCGTTGCTACATTTGAAATAAAATAAATAAATATATCATCACGCCTTTTACCCATCACTGAGTGTGGCACTCTGCCTAAGCAGATCTCGGTAAGTGATATATTTCTTTGCGTAAAGTGCAGTTACCAACCGGCAAATTACGGTCCCCAATGATGTTAGTACAGGGGGAGCCACAGGGGTAGATTAAAATTGGTGAAAATTGTTTGTCGGTTGTGGGGATCGAACCAGGGTTCTCAAGATACCACTGAGCCACCTACCCCATGATTTTATTTTATTTATTGCTCTGCACAACAGGAACTTAATCCCAATTATAGTACAGATTGTGTGATTAAATGCCAGGTATTGTGGAATTTTAACATACTTGTCATTCACTAGTCATTCTAATGAATTTACGTTGAATCATTGCGGGACTATAAAAGCATTGAAGGATTGTAGCCGATACAGATAATCCCACATATTCTTTAACTTGATGTTTATCTATCGATAAATTATTGCCAACCCTTATTTATCTTGATTACTTTAAAGATTAATTCCATTTCGGCATTCTGTGACTAAAATCATGTATTTTGTTATTTCTATGTTACTTTTGTGCATTTTACGCTCGTCGAAGCTTTTTACAAACCTGTCATTGAGCTGTTATTGTTTTTGCTAGTTCTTTCTAATTTATATACAATTATGCGTAGTTTATGAGTCAAGAATGTTAATAACCGTCAAAATTGAAACATTTCAGTCTTCGTCAAAGACGACAAATTTTCGTGTGTTAACGTCGTCATGTGGATGTAGCTTTACGCCAGCGCCACCATGAGGGAAAGTTGTTGTAACACTTGATGAACTTTGTAATTAGAAACACACAGCCCTCGCCACGATATTTTATTATTTTGTTTTGCGTGGTACCTCGGAGGCTTACCAAGAGTAGAAATTTCTGTACTTGTGGAAATTACAGGCTTTCAATTAGACCTGGTTCAATTATCTAGAGATAAATTCATAACTATTTGATATTTAGAAAATGTATATGAATAAATTGTGTAAATTATATTAAATGTCATTGGATATTGAGGGTGTAAATAAATGGATGAATATGTGCAAAGGTTTGTTGAGTGATTGGAAAATTAACCCTTTTATTTATAATTGATAAAATAAAATAAATATATCATTTATTAAATAAATAAATAAATATATCATCACGCCTTTTACCCATTACAGGGTGTGGCACTCTGCCTAAGCAGATCTCGGTAAGTGATATATTTTTTTTGCGTGAAGTGCGGTTACCAGCCGTCAAATCACGGCCCTCAAAGATATTAGTGGAGAAGGAGCCACAGGGGTAGATTTTTTAAATTGGCGAAAAATTGTTTGTCGGCTGTGGGGATCGAACCAGGGTTCTCAAGATCCACAGGCCGACTCGATACCACTGAGCCACCTACCCCATCATTTATTTATTTATTTATTTATGTTACGCTGTACAACAGGAATTTAATCCCAATTACAGTACAGGATCCGCACTCACCAAGCCGCAGTGTGATAGTTTATATAATTTTTAGCTTGAGTGGGATTCGAACTCGGGATCTCCGGATTCGAATTCCATATCGCTATCCACACCACCGTACTGACGGACATGATGCATTTTATCCATTACTGGGTGTGGCACTCTGTCGTAGCAAATCTCGGTATGTGATATATGTTTCGTGTGAAGTGTAGTTAACAGCCGTCAAATCATACCCCCCGAAAGATGTTAGTATAGGGGAGCCACAGGGGTAGATTTAATGTGGTGAAAATTGATTTAATACTTATTTAGTATTATGGCTCGTTGTGTAAAATATACTTTTAACACTATTTACATATATTTTTTGTCTACTCCCGTAATTAAAATATCATTAAACGCACTGCTAAATAATATCAGTCACATTCATAGTTCCTATCACATAAACTCATTTATTCATCACACTTAGAATCGTAATTAATTTCAAATTTATGGTTTTGAATCTTATTAATAACAACAAAGACAAAATTAATTGTCATCCAACACTTGGTGAAACAAGGTTTAATAAAAATATAAAGTAAATACATGGCTATGTTTCACAAAAAGCTCTAATAAGAGCGAAACGCGTCTATGGTTACTAACTGAACTGTGCTGGCCAGCCTCTGACGATGCCCTCATAAGGTGACTTGGAGGCTGAATTTTGTGAAACATAATCAACATTTAAACGGTATGGCTTTCACTGACCCCCAATATATTTATATTTAAACCAATTCCATTTATTTCATTTTAAAAAGTCTTCCTAAACTGGACAATCGGTGGCATTTTTCGTTGTCAATTATGACAGAGTTACATTGTTTTTTATGGCATTTTTAAAATCTTCTGTACTAAAATAATCGTTCCCTGTCGGTGTAAAAACACCCCTAGCATTTCTCGCCACGTCTTACAGCATTTCGTACGTTGTTATTTTTCGTGCGGACTCCTAACGAAATTCGCGCACCTCAATTACCGTTCCGGGCCGTCAGTGGCGTGGTATGGGATGGGCCGCGGGGTCAATTGGGTTAGCGTCTCGGCGCGTAGCGTCTCATTAACCGGGCGGTGGCGGCGGCGCGACTGACGATCATCGCGACGTCTTGTGAATATTAACGGCGACACGCGTGATCGTGAATAAACGACGCCGAGTGCGACTCGGCGCTACGAGTAGTAATGAGTAATGATAAACATGACTACATACCACACATGCAGGGGGTGAGTGCTTCTTAAGCAACATACACACTAGATATATTCATTTCGCGACTTCAGCACTTATTCTAAAGTATTATGGGGGCCAAGACCACCTCTTGGCTTAGTTTTTTTAGTTGATATTTTGTATATGTTTCATTTGTTTCATTCGAATTTGAAAGAAATAGAAGTCACATGTGTGAAGATGGAATAGATGGCTCAGTGGTATCGAGTCGGCCTGTGGATCTTAAGAACCCTAGTTCTATCCCCACAGCCGACAAACAATTTTCACTAATTTAAATCCACTCCTGTGGCTCCCCCTCTACTAATATCTTTGGGAGCCGTGATTTGACGGCTGGTACCCGCACTTCACGCGAAAAAATATATTACTTACCGAAATCTGCTTAGGCAGAGTGCCACATCCAGTAATGGGTAAAAGGCGTGATGATGATGATATACTATTTTCATTTTAAACTGGAGGGATCGGCATAAAACGATTAAACGTCCCTGTCCCATATAACTATAGTATGTTCAAAGATATTCCGTTATGGCTTTAACTTACTAAGCCTGTGTTGAACCGCAGACAGTAAGAGATTCTACCTGTTGGCGATCAGGGTAGGATTGCAAAATATTTAAATTCGGAAATCTCTAATCTTTGTGCGGATTACGTATTTCAGAATTGTTATACAATGATACTTTCATGTAACATTTTTTTTTTGCTTCATTATCAATAATAATATTTGTACAAAATTCTCTGTTTCATTATTGTAATATATATAAAAATAAAATTAAATTGGGAAATACTGAATACATACCTGTCCTTGCAGCCCTATAAAACAAGCTTAAATCCCTAACAATAGACCCGCTGAGAGGGCCATAACGGAGTATCTTTGAACATAGTATACAATGAAATCTATTAGTACGGCCACCAGAAATCGCTTCACGATGGTCACAACAGGTAATTTTTTAAGGGTCGTGTTCAGCCTAAAATTATTCTTGTTTTTTCCTATGATTGACCATACCGGCGAATGGGGTTGTACAACCCTGTGCGAACCTTGTGACACCAGTTATAACGGATCATATTTTGAGTTCCTTTGTAAAAGTAATTGCGGTGCATTTAATCGTTTTATGCCGATCCCTCCAGTTTAAGATGAAAATAGTATACATGTGACGATCATTTTGTAGAACTTGATTTGATGCATTTGCATCAAGACCCTGATGTCATGTTAGATAGATTAGCTAGGTCAAAAAACAGACATTGTAATATAGTAATTTAACGATGATTCCGCGGCTTAAATAGACAAATATCTATGAAAGCATTGTTATTATTTACTTTAGGTAGGAAATCGAATATATTCTGTAACGCAATACGATTCAAATTTTCACGATAGTGTTATTGATAGTTTACCGGTTTGGGTCTAAAATTATGACCGATCGGACGCCGATACCTAACCAATAAATAATAACCAGCATCAATACTGCCAACCAGGGGCGTATCTGGGGTACTTGGCGCCTGGGTTCGTTTTTGTAAATAAAAAGTATCCGGTAAAAAATTATGGTATAATATTGCACATGACCATACTAGACCTATCCACACACATTATTTCATACAGATTACTTCATTTTAATGCCACAAATTAGAGAAATTAATAAAAATAGTTCGAGAAAATCGCCTACTAATTATGATTTTTTGTTACAGCTTTGTCATAGAAACAGAAGCTGTCACTATAACCATCAAGATTTGTTGTGAATATTAAGAAATCTTGACAGTTAACTTTATATTTCAAACATTAATCACATTACTTCGCGATATTTTGTAATTAAAGGCCTTAGTACGATAGTAGGTACCTACATTTGGTATTCATTTAATTACTTATTTTACAAATAATATTAAGACGCAGTATTTGTGTTCTTTTAATATACTCATATTTATTTTAACTTTTTGCCGTCTGCCGCCCTTTTATGCTGGCGCCCGGGTTCTGGGAACCCCAAGAACCCTGGGTTGGAACGCCCCTGCTGCCAGCAAGATAATGTCGGCCTGTGTGAAAACGGTCTTTGCTACAGATATATCTATCCGAATACGCGTAAGACATACGTGATTACTTCTTACTTGTTTGTCACTTAATTACTACAAATATAGATCTTGTTTGTCGTAGATAATAATAGCATTAACATAAATAAATTAAATTTCGTATGCGAGAGGTATAAAGCCGAGAGTTTTTTGTCGAATAAAGTTTGAATAACATTGTTATAATTAGGTGATAAAGTCGCAAAATTAATCAAAAATTAATTTGAAGAAACTAATTTTGACAAAAGATTAATTGATAAACTTTGGAGACGCGTAATAAAAAAGTAGTTCATTAATTTTTAGCTATAAAAAAATCTGAAACAAGTCAGTTTAAAACGAAATAGTAATGGTGTGTTTACCATTATTAAAAAGGGTCAATTTCTAAAAGTGACTAAGGTTACATTTTTGATTATAACTAATGAATCTTTGATGTTATAATTAAAAGAAAAATCTATCAAAAATCTCAAGGAAGCAAATATTTTTAATTACAAAATCACAAAGCTAACCTTCATCAAGAATCAGGCACAACATTTTTAAAACGTAATTTAAAATTCTCTCTTTTTCACTAAAATAACCTAAATTACATTCTTGTTCAAGTACTTTAATAAATATTATTATTTAATTTATTTTTTATTATTAAAAGCAGTGATTCTTAACCGGTGGGGGAGGGGTCTATGAAAAGATCTCAAAAGGTCCGCGAATCTCAAAATTTAACTGTACCTCTACATGTTTGTCTGTAATTATTTTTTCTTATTGAATTTTTTGTTTTAATCCGATTTAGTAACTACAGATACATGTATTTTAACACTTCCTCATATCCAACCATTTATTCCTCCAGTTCTTAAGAATCATAAGTCGTTTAAGTAATCTCTCGCCCTCAATTGCAATTACTATCAATTTTTCAATGGGGTAGGTGGCTATTAAGAAAAAAACAATTTTCACTAAAAAATCTACCCCTGTGGCTTTTCCTCCACTAACATCTTTAGGGACCATAATTTGACGGCTGATAACTGCACTTCACGCTAAGAAATATATCACTTACCGAAATCTGCTACGGGAGACTGCCACACCCAGCAATGAGTAAAAGGCGTAATGATATATTTATTTTATATCAATTTTCAAGAAAATGTAAATACTCAATAAAAATTTATGTGCAATTGCAGCGAACATACTAATCCATTTAACGACAAATACTCGTAACATAGATCAATAAGTCACGGAATTGAATACATCAGATAATGATTTATGATGTGTAGTTACCAGCGCAATACACCTTGCCATTCGATTATGTTTATGGGCTACAAAGGTTATTGTTATAATAATTTATGCAGATTACAATGAAGACAATAATTAACAAATCTATTTGTGAATAAAAATTAGTAAACAATAAACATTGAAAGAACTGTTACACAATTTTAATTAAATTAATTTTAATGTTTACTAATTTTTTTATTACTGTAACTATCAGTTCAGTGGTCCGAAAATTATTTGCTTTAAGTAATGTGCATTTATTTTTGCGAATTCCAAAAAAATATATTGTATTTTGTGTTCATAAGAAAGTCATTACGAAACCCAGTTGCGTATCGAAAGAGCGTTCATTACGATACACAACATTTTGTTTTAAACGGTTGGTAGTAGCGAATGACATATTGAGAACATTTTAATATAACTTCAAAATGTAAACAATTGTATACATATCAATAACTGTTACCAACCACAACATTTCTTATACAAATTTCCCTAAATTGACTCGATTGCCAATATTGCAGTTTTTACAAAATTTAGTTCTTAAAACATGAAAAATAAAAAAATACTTTTTTATACTAGCGTATTATAACAACAACTTTTCGATTGTCATTTCCGTTGTTAAATGAAGTACTTTTAAGCACTAGTGCTTAAAAGTGACAGTTTAATGCGTAAAAGTAAAAGTACACCAACTGTCAAATTGTTTGTAAGTTTCTTCATACAATTTTGTTGATTTTCCTGGAACCAGTGTAGCCAATGCAGCCTCTGCACCATTTTCAATATCAGAATCAATCTCTGAGTCACTCATTTTAAGTAAATTTATTACCAAAAATTCTCAAGAAAAATTATACACCGAGCACGTTGACATCAATGTTTATTAAACAACATTGAATCGCATAGCAACAAAAAGATGAAACTGATGAGTGCCTACTTTTAAATTTGGAAAAATTCCAACTCGGCTAAGCCTCGTAGGATAATTTTCACGTCGCGTGCTTAAAACACATTTCTTTCGCAACTTATTACATAAATAGCTATTATCGTATTTGTCCGCGTGCGTAAAAAAAACATGTCTTATAAAACTCGTTCTTTAATATATTTTGCGTTGTATTTAATACATCAAATTATATGTACCCTTACATTTTTTGCAATAATTTTGAAACTGCCTGTATGTCCCCGTATAAATAATGTTATATGAATTACATTGCTAAGCTGATAAATTAGCAAAATATTTGCTGCATCTCTAAAATTGTAACTCCCTGTATATATGATGATTTATCAGTTGATTGTATTCGATTTGTTTGTCATGAAATAATTTTGTTACTAATACATTTTTCTTCTGTTTCAGGTTAGTACCCTTGTTTTTTACGTATGAAAACGAAACACTTCACAACCTCAATATATATAGTGGTGAGTTTTCTATTTGAAAGTTTAAAAGATCTTTTATAATTGGTAGTAAAGTATAAAGTTCGTTTAGAAATGAAATGGTTCTACCTAAAGAAAGTTAGTGAATTTTTTAAAGACGTTAATCTTCAAATCTGATTATCTTATTAGGTTAATTCAGCGAAATGAAATCAACGGGATCTCGCTTTCGTTTCGGGCTGTTTAATTCAATTTCAACCTTTAAAATTACTCTCAAACATTTGTTGATACACTACCTGTATTTGTGAAGCAAATTTATGTTCAGAAAATGTTATAGATTCGTGAAATTTTAATACGTGACATGACATGCAGTTAAACAAAATTGATTTTTTTAAAATTAATGGAAAACATGGACGCAAATATTTGGATATTTTATTACAAAGTGGAAAGTTCAACAAAGTTTTCTTTCTCGCGGTCAACACGTTTACACGATATTCGTCTTTATTTTTACATGACGTTAGGCTCTTGAAATATTGTGAACAGAATTGTACGACACTAATTGACAGCCAGTAGAAACATTGTTTTAAGCATGGTTACCATGGTAATACTGGGTGTTCCTGTACTTATGGATCAAACTTTAAGGGTATATACAGGCTGTTTCACAACTTAGAGCAAAAAATTAAAGGGTATATTCTGTACGACGTGCTGATCATGAAACAAAAAGAATTGTTTTTTAAATCGCAAAACTATTTTCCATGTTTCCCAGTCCAAAATTTTTCGTTGCCACTGCCACTGGGTGGATGATTATGTTAAAGTTATTAATTAAATAAAATTCTATTATAAATAACTGCTAATAATTGAATTGTGTAATTATTCTTTCGTAGTTGATACCTACTTCATTGTTTGTGTTTAATAGGAAAGCGAATCCAATGCAGTACTACAAAAAATGTTTTAGGTTAACAACCCTTAATTTTTTTAATTTAAAAAAAATCTTTTTGTTTCATGATCAGCACGTCGTACAGAATATACCATTTAATTTTTTGCTCTAAGTTGTGAAACACCCTGTATATACCCTTAAAGTTTGATCCATAAGTACAGAAACACCCTGTATAAACATTTCTTGAAAACTTTTCATTACTTCACTTAACTAAGCTATATTAATAATTGGATTTTTCCTGTTAAAAATGTCAAAAAATTGTTTTATATTGTCAATTTTATGTACATATATTTTATCATAACTTGATTATTTTAAGCAAAATATAAAACTTAAATTATTTTTACTTTTTCTATTGGTATCGTTACGATTTTGTTACTGAATCTGCCCTCCGGCATTAATTTATATTCGGGAAATTATGTATCGTGCAACGCATTAATCTACATGAGTAGCGCACTAAAAAAATCCGGTGAGAATCAATGCTCTAGACCTCTAGAGAGATTATGTGAAAATTATACATAACATCATAACGCTATATCTCTTCAAATGAGGTAACACGAACCCGTGAAACATTCGCTATACATTTATTTCAAATGACAAATATTTCCTTCGCAATTTTTAAGCAGAACCTGAACAGTCATTTTTTATGAAATATGTCAGTTTTGTAAATAAAATTATAAATGGTTCAAGCTCTGACGCACAATATTTTATTTCATAAAAATAACAATTTGGAAGACTGTTTTTGAATAATACATTAAGTATATTTCATCTCTAATTATAATCTTATTTAATAGCTTATTTAGCTATCATAATAATTTTTATTATTGTTAGAAAAGTGGGTAAAAGTCATTTGCAATAGATTAGTTATGTAGAACGTATGTTGAATGAAAGATAGAATTGAGGGTGAGTGAAAAATTTTGAATGTTTTTGGCATGATGAGATAATGTTGTATGAAAGAAATTATATAAATATATCATCACGCCTTTTACTTATTACTGAGTGTGGCACTCGACCGTAACAGACCTCAGTAAGTGATATATTTCTTCACGTGAAGTGCAGTAACCAGTTGTCTGAGCCACAGGGGTAGTTTTAATTTGATGAAAATTGTTTATCGAACATTTTTACGGAGGCCACTCTAAAATCTTTTAAAAATGCATTTTTTTTTATTTGCTTAAATTATAGTTTAAACCCTTAGGAATAAGGGACAATTAATTTAAATGCCGCGCGGAAGTATTTCAGGGGAAAAAAAGCATATATCTATTAGTATTTATATATGTATATGACTCGAAACTTTAAACACGTGTTTCGAAATCATATTTACAAAATCGGGCGAAAAGAAATCTGAAATACTAATTAATGGATCGTGCTGAATGTTTTTATTTCTTATTTTAGATATAAAATACTCAAAAAGTACGGGGGCTTTTTTTAAAAGTGCTTCATTCGTTTTTTATGGTCGTTTTTATACAGAAATTTAGTCCCGAATAATGAACTTTTTTCAAACGTGCGCCATTTTGTTAAAAATCTAAATTTTCAAAATCCAGCCCGTAGTTTTTTAGAGTATACATCAGAGATTAAGAAAACATATCCCTTTTTGATCCAGGTCTATTGCTGTTCCCGGAATGTTTTCACCCGATTTGCCCTACGCGCCGAGAGGAGTTGCCATTTTTTTTTAATTTCTGACGACAATTTTGAATATTTTCTTTAAAATAAATTTTTTAATAAAGTTTAAAGAGCAATAAATGAAGATCCAAAAACAGTTCTTAAGCAGCACGTTTAGATTTCATTAAAAAAAATCTTGAAAATGACCCTTTTTTTACCTTGTCTAGAGTGGCTTTACCCCTTAAGCCGTTTCGATACCACTGAACCACCTACCCAATTTGATATTGCAGGGAATTAAACTTTGAAATGTAAAAATTCTGTATTAATTATTAAATATGTAGAGGAATATTTGTCATGTACCAAAAATTCTGTTTGAAATCCTGTGAAAGTTGGAGTTGTAAATGTGTTGGTAAAAGTTTAGATGGAACTAGCTACAAATATGTATTTCGTGTGTTGCGAATTAATTTACATTAATGGCGATGTACATTTGAAAATTGTCAAAAACATTTGAGTCCCTAATTAATTGAACCGGACTTTTTGGTGTTAATGCTTTGCGATGCTAATGACATCCAAATTAAAAAATTAAATCGTGTTTTTAATTGATATATTTAATCATAAACGAGACGCTAGTAGAATATAAACCAATTATGATTAACTATTATTGTTTTATTATTCATTTATTTATTTATTTTCTGCTGAGCTGATATCATGAACAGTGGCGGACTGAAATTGTTATTAAAAAGGGTTCAAAAACAAATATATGTTTTGTAAAACAAATAATTGATTTGAATATCGGTACTGGCCACTGTTGTATTTAGAGATAAAGTATTTTATGAGAAAAAACAATAAATGGAAAGCTGTAAAAAATCTGTTGGACATATTTTAATTTAGACATAACTTTTCACAAGCATTTCCATAAAATTGAATTCTATTTCCAGCTGTTTTGAAGCCAGCCGAGAAACACCTTTCGTTTTATTTTTCTTCTTGTCACATAACATAATTAATTTTCAGATCTGAATTTTCCATTTTCTGATAACTTATAGACAATCTTGCGGACTATTTCCCCGGAAAACATTTTCAGGCGAAATATTACTTCAGCATATTTTATAATATAAACGTACTAGTACGGTTGCTATACATAATAATTATTTTATGTGTAAAGGGAAGAAACTGAGACGTATTTCTCCCTGGATGTCACTTTTTTTCCGAGGTATACATATTTGTTTTTCACTTGGCTGTCATACACCTAAATAAATAAATATATCATCACGCCTTTTAACTATTACTGGGTGTGGCACTCTGACTAAGCAGATTTTGGTAAGTGATATATTTTTTCGCATGAAGTGCGGTGACCAGCCGTCAAATTACGGCCCTCAAAGTTATTAGTGGAGGGGGTGCTACGGGGATAGATTTAAATTGGTGAAAATTGTTTGTCGGCTGTGGGGATCGAACACACAAAGTAACATTTTCAGAAATGAATTAGAAACTTAGATAAGATTTATTATTCTAAATTCGATAGATTTAACTGTCGGTTCTCTTTGAAACATTTTATAATAAAATTAAATTAAAAAACACTAGGTTAGTTTCAAATAAAGTAAAGTTTATTTTACAATACGTATTTCGGTCGACTAGACCATCATCAGGTGAACAAGATATATCTTGTTCACCTGATGATGGTCTAGTCGACCGAAATACGTATTGTAAAATAAACTTTACTTTATTTGAAACTAACCTAGGGTTTTTTAATTTAATTTAATTTATTATTCTCTTGATATATGTCACGTGGATGTCACTATTGCATGTCCACCTTATTCAATTGCGCTACGCTTATTATGGCCATTTAATATGTCATTAAAATTCCTTGTTGCAAATTTATGGAGCAAGCAAGTCCTAACTAATCTAACCTAATAATTGTGAATGTATAAATAAAGTACGCAGTTCCATTAAATGTACACCCATACCTCGCTATACGGCCGCTCTTTATACGGCATTTCGCTATAACGGCCCTTTTCAATTAAGGCACGTTTTC
Source organism: Pterostichus niger (assembly GCA_947425015.1). Lineage (NCBI taxonomy): Eukaryota > Metazoa > Arthropoda > Insecta > Coleoptera > Carabidae > Pterostichus > Pterostichus niger. The sequence goes on from OX380345.1 coordinate 33,113,080, forward strand.
GATTTACGGCCTAAAATGTTTCGCTATAACGACAAAAATAAACTTTTTCCCTCATTGAATTTGTATTAGAATTGATTGATTCCATATACGGCTTTTCGATTTACGGCCAAGTTTCGTGGAACGTATCTATGCCGTAAAGTGAGGTATGGGTAGGGTTGTGCATTTGACCAGTCAAATATTTTTCGGTCAATTGACCGACTATTTGACCGGTCAATTGACCAAGAAACATTTAATAAAATTCACAATTAGAATTGTAATTTATTTATATAGTACTGTTTACTACATCCAATATTACTGAAAATGAAAAACCAACAACAATTAATAAACAAAACCACATCAAATTCAAAATAAAGGGGAAAATAAAGTAAAATGAAATAATATGTATTTATTTTATTTGTAAAGTAAAGTAAGCAAATTCTCTAGAACCCAGAATACCAAACTAGATATATTCATGTAATAATAGTAAGTAGCTATTTCTATTGAACAACAGATGTCATTTAGATTATTTGACCGTTTTATTTGGCTGTCAAATATTTTTAGTCAATTGACCAGTCAATTGTCCGGTCAATTAACCACGGCACAACCCTAGTTATGGGTGTATTTCATTTTATCAGATAAACTTCAAGTTTCAAATATTTTAAGATTGTTATTGTAGCTTGATAACGTGGCCATTTTCATTTAATTAAAAAATTAATTAAAAAAAAAAACTAACGATAAATTTTTATATGTCAAGACTATGGAATGAAACGGCCAATAACATTAATAAACAATCGGGGAAAAGAATAGATTCATAATCTGGGCCACATCTCGTCCATGAACAGGGTTCGTAAATATCATGATATTTATAATAAATATCAAAATATCTGATATATAGGATATATATCAGATAAATATCACTTTTTGGATATTTATTTTTTAGTTTTTGTACACATTTAGAAAAACTGAAAAATTCGAAAAATTTCACTTTTCCGGAGGCTATATCTCAAAAACTAAACAAGATATGGAAATGCGCTCAACAGCGTTGAATTCCCCGTGTCCGAATTGACTTATAAGCAAATTTTCATACAATTTTAAGCAATTTAATATTTTTAATTAAATTTTCCCAAAAATCCTTAATCGTAGAATTATTAAAACGAAAATTTACATACATATGTATTTTGACCCACTGAATCCAGTGGTGCAATCTTCAAATGCATATGACTTTTGGTTTTCGAGAAAATGTTAAAAAACCGCTTTTTGCGATTTTTTGGTGGAAAATTGAAAAAAAATAAAAATCGCTGAAACTATGTTTATAAGTTAACTGAAGCACGAGAAAATTAATGCCGTTGACCGCGTTTTCATATCACATTTAGTTTTCGAGATATAACCTCGTAAAAGTAGAAAAACTGAAAAATTTGATAAATATCACTTTTCCGGAGGCTATATCCCAAAAACTAAACAAGATATGGAAATGCGCTCAACGGCGTTGAATTCCCCGTGTCCGAATTGACTTATAAGCAAATTTTCATACAATTTTAAGCAATTTAATATTTTTAATTATTTCCTAAGGGGTACCCCTTTGGTTTTTTCAGATTTTAATTCAATTTTCCCAAAAATCCTTAATCGTAGGATTATTAAAACGAAAATTTACATACATATGTATTTTGACCCACTGAATCCAGTGGTGCAATCTTCAAATGCATATGACTTCTAGTTTTCGAGAAAATGTTAAAAAACCGCTTTTTGCGATTTTTTTGGCGGAAAATTGAAAAAAATAAAAATCGCTGAAACTATGTTTATAAGTTAACTGAAGCACGAGAAAATTAATGCCGTTGGCCGCGTTTTCATATCACATTTAGTTTTCGAGATATAGCCTCGGAAAAGTAGAAAAACTGAAAAATTCGCAAAATTTCTCTTCTCCGGAGGCTATATCTCAAAAACTATTTGATATTTTTATATAATGGATATATATCATTGCAAAAATATGACGATATATATCAAAATAAATATCATGATATATATCGATCGATATATATCTTCGAACCCTGTCCATGAACCTGTAAATCTAATCATGTTTGCCTAGTTAAACAAATAACTATTTTGAACTGAATATTAGAAAAATAAGTGAATAATAAATAGTGGTTTGGTAAAGACGAGTGCATGAATACTGTATGCACAATGTGTTAAAGTAATGATGATTCCGCGGTGTATGTAGACATCATGAAACCTGCGTTAACTTCATTAGCAGCTGTTGTCCCAAATCACTCAAAAGAATCATCGAGCGTAAAAAGTACATCAGCATGGAACAAGGCATATCTGTCAAAGCAAATAACGCGAGAACATTTCTCCGCCGCGCCGCGCCGCGCCGGTGGAGAACCGAAGCGAAACTTTACAGTCCAGACAAATAACAGCACGTCCAGCCGCGAAATAATCATGCAAATGTGATATCAGGACCGTCCTGAGCTCAAGCGACCGCCTCGCCCCGCTACGGTGATTCATCACATTTACGACGAATTAAGCGCTCGGCAGCACGCGCCGAGCACTCGGTTATGGGCCGTAAAAACAAGCCTAAAACTAATTTCGACGCCCTTTACTGCCGCTTCGATTTGTTGCTTGCTACTTGCTGCTTGCTGCTTCAGATAAGACTTTCTCAACAAGAACATGTCTTCTAAATGTTTCTACTATTTTTAAATTATTTCACATCCTATATTTGATACTTTCAAACGTTTATAACATTATGTTATTTCCCATGAAATTTAAACATTTATTTTATGACTCAGTGGTATCGAGTCGGCCTGTGAATTTGAGAACTCAGGTTAGATTTTCACAACCGACAAACAATTTTCACCATATTAAAACTAGATTGTACAGGAATTTTTACTATTAATAAAAAATATTAAATAAACACTTGGCAAAGTTTCACAAAATTCAGCCTCCAAGTCACCTTATGAGGCAGGGTGGCGACTAACCTGGAAAACCGGGAAAAGTCAGGGAATTTTATATTTCTGGAAAAGTCAGGGAAACGTCAGGGAATTTTATTCCATGTCAGGGAAAAAAGTTTTTTGTTCTTTAAATTTTTTAATTTAATTTTAGAAAAATAACTACAAACTTTTAATTCAAAATGTATTTAGTTATTTTTAGATTTTATTGGCAGAATACCCTGTATTAGATAGATAGGATACCTTCATTGGCCACAAATACCCTTTTTGCTACTTAAGAGTGAGAACCGCCATCTATGAAAATATAACCGAAGGATGTTTACTAATTGAAAACTGTTTTGTTTTGTCTAACGTTTCTACCGCGCTGTTTTTTCTGCATGCTATATTTAAGGTTGTGTCTTTGTCTGTTTAGAAAGACAAATTGATTTTGCTTTTACTATAAATTTAATAAAAAAAAACAATTATATTACAATATATGATATAATATATGAAATGTAACCATAAATTCATAAATAAGTCAATATTCTAGAAGTCAGGGATTTTTTTACTTAGTCAGGGAAAAGTCAGGGAATTTATTAATATTACTTGAATCGCCACCCTGTGAGGGCATCGTCAGAGGCACAGTTCTTCGTCACCAGCTTCTTCACATGAACTTTGTTCTAGGTGAAGAAGTGAGTTATGCCATACTGATGAGCTCTAATAAGAGCGAAACGCGTCTTTGGTTACCAACTGTGCTGGCCAGCCTCTGACGATGCCCTCATAAGGGGACTTGGAGGCTGAATTTTGTGAGACATAGCCAAGTGTTTATTTAATATTTTTTATTAAACCTAGTTTCACCAAGTGTATGGATGATAATTAATTTTGTCTTTGTTGTTATTTTTACTATTTTTACTTGTTAATTTTTAATTTATTCAAAATGAATCAATTTTAATATAAAACATTAAATAAATTATAATAATTATCATTTATCTAATTTAAAAGTATCATATGTGGCTACTGTTTCTAATTTAGTCACTAGTAAATTATTGATATTGTAAATGATTTGAACAAATGTCCAAGAAAAACTGAAATTCTATTTGAGTTTTTTTCTAAACATTAATTTTTTTAATTCATCCAGCAATTAATCTTCGCCAAACATTCTAACCCTAGTATACACCCACAAAATCATCATTTAATTCTTTTCATACAAGCTCATTTATCTCTTTCGTTCACGTAACAACCCTTCAATCATAATCATCCATTTATTCCTGAGTCGTTCACGCAATCTCACACCCCCAATTTCAGTTACATAACTGATTCCAAGTTAAATTAGAATTCTCAATCAAATATGTAAATAAGCTCTTGATAGCTACTACAGCTACCACCCCAAAATAGGGTGAAGTGCGTGGTTATATATTTATTTATTTTAGTATATTGGCAAGCCTGCTCGGCAATACGTTATTGGATTTCTTTTTAGTTTCGCGTGGATTTATAGCCAAACATTTCTCACAAAATGTATTAGAAGAAATAGTTCAATTGTGAAATGTTTTAAAAATAAATTCTAAATTGATTGCAAAGTTTGGTAAAATAACAGATTTAAGACAAATTATATGGAATAAATGTGATTAAAATAAAACAAAAGTGTAAATGAAAAAGACAGTTGGTAAGATTGAAAACTTCAGTTTTCTCAGACAGCCAATAAGTTAATGGATTGGTATGATTGATTTGTTACAAGAAAGAAATATAAATCTATTGTTTTTATCTTAATATAATAATCACACATTCATTAATATTCAACGACGACTCACTCCACCAAAATATAACATAAAACTTTTATTACAATACAATTTATCGTTAGTAATTTTAGTATTATTCTACGAGTCGGGAACTTTGTTATATTAATGATAACGAACGGTGTTGTGCATTTGTTTGTGTGATGCATATTTGGTGATAGATTTATGGAATAAATAACATATTACCAGAGCTATTATTCCTAGTTACAATTTAATTTCAACTCTAAAATAATAACTGTCGAGCCGCTTAGGTTGTCTAGAATATAATGCAGAGATTTTACCAAAATGTTATCGCTGTAAAATGGTCCTGTTGTTACAAATGAAGGATTTTGATAGACATGTAATGAAGAAACTAATATTTATATAATCACAACAAAGACAAAATTAATTGTCATCCAACACTTGATGAAACTAGGTTTAATAAAAAATATAAAATTGGAGGCTGAATTTTGTGGAACTTAGTAAAGTGTTAATTTTATATTTTTTATTTATATAATAAAAAAAAAGAAAAAAATAAGAGAAAATTTTGAATAGTTATTTGTACAACTAGTAATGAAAGCAAAACTTTTTTTCACTCACTCTGGCGTTGCCATCATGCACCAAATTTAAAATTCGTGAAAAAAAATATTGCTTTCATTGCTAGTTGTATAAATTACTATTTCACAATTCAAAATTTCTTTCTTTGTGGAAATTGAAATGCTCTACTTACAAACATTTGTTTAAACATAGTAAAGTACTAATAGCACATCATATGTTACAAACATATCTGCTTAGGAAACTTTGTTTCAAACGGTAGAAACTTTACAAACAAGACCAAAAAGATTAATTTTTCATCGTAACGTAAATTCTTTAAAAACATTGTAAACATTTTTTTTATTAATTATTTATATTCAAAACAGATTTGTAAAAGTTTACTTTTAGATTCTTCTAAAAATATAACATTTAAATTAAATTAGGATATCACCGGGATTTGAACCTGGGACCTTATCAACTCTAGCCATAACAAAAATAGAGAGAAAAATTGGAATAAAATCAGATTTGAATCATAGGCGACTATAGCTTAGTTGGTTAGAGCATTATGACCGGAGTTCACAAAGTCCCAGGTTCAAATCTTGGCGGTATCCTAATTTTTCCTACTATAATTGAATTATGGGGTAGGTGGCTCAGTGGTATCGAGCCGGCTAGTGGATCTTGAGAACCCTGCTTCGATCCCCACAGGCGACAAACAATTTTCACCAATTTAAATCTACCCCTGTGACTCCCTCTCCACTAATATCTTTGAGGGCCGTGATTTGACGGCTGGTAACCGCACTTTACGCGAAAAAATATATCACTTATCGAGATTTGCCCCGGTAGAGTACCACACCCAGTAATGGGTTAAAGACGTGATGATATATTTATTTATTTTTTATTATAATTTAATTTAGTATTACAAATTCATATTAAGTATATAACATTTAAATTTTGTTGATATGAATCGTCAAATTTTGGGGGTTTATATCCAGTGTTGCCAGCCCTATTATTACGACTGTAAAGATTGCACCTTTAAAAAAATATAAAACTAATAACTTATATTCTTCTTCGTATTCTTACTGTTTTCGGTTCAGTACATTATTTATACCGGTTTAAATTGACGGTTTTAGAACCGAAATAATATTGGTTCGGTTACAAAATCAATTAAATTCTTGTTTCGGTTTCGGTTTCCACATTTCAAAACAAAAAATATCTGTTTCGATTTTCGGTTGCGATTTCATAATGAGGTGAATATCGGTACGGTTTTCGGTTACGGTTTCTTTACGGTTCGGGTACTTGAAATTAATTTAAATAAACAAAAATTAAATTAAATAAAACTGTTTTTGAAAATATTTTGTGTTACTTCAACTGAAAACGCCAGCGATAGGAATTACATAATAAAATTGTTTTCCAATAAAAATGTTTCAATACACAGTTTATGATTTTTCAGTTATACATAAAATAAATCAAATTTTGTTGACCAATTTTTTGCGCTATATTTTTCTTTAAACACAGAACATAAAAGTTTTATAAAGTGATTTATATTTTCCCTTGTGTGCCTCACTCTTCACTAACATCTTCCTGTTGGGATTAATTTCCTGTTGTGCAGAGTGACAAATAAAAAGAAATAAAGTTTGAATCTGTTAATTGGATAATCCTGTCACAAGTTCGTTCAAAAACACATTAATATTTTCCTGTTTATAATAAAGTCATAAACAATGATGAATGCGTATTGTGTATGCGTGTTGGTGCGTACATATACAAAAGAATTGCAACAGTGTGCGTGAGTGCAAACATCATCTTGGCGGGAACGACGCCTAATGAAAAAACTTTACCAATATCCGCGGATTTTCAGCAGGAGAAAATATTTCAAAATCCGGTCAAGTGCCCCCGGACCCGACACGGCTCGGTGCCCAAGTCCGGGAGGTTCTACACGAATGTCCGGAAGTTTTAATTCCCACTTCTTGTCGCCCGGAACATCGATTTATCCCATTAACTAGCGGCGATGTGACGCACACTTTAAATGCACCACCAATCTTCTTCCAAGATTTGATTTATTTAACAACAAAGACAAAATAATTGTCATCCATACAGTTGGTAAAACTAGGTTTAATAAAAAATATTAAATAAACACTTGGCAAAGTCTCACAAAATTCAGCCTCCAAGTCACCTTATGCGGGCATCGTCAGAGGCTCTTATTAGAGCTCATCAGTATGGTATAAATATTACCGTTTGTCAGAGATCTTATTCTCTGCTGGCACAGTTCTTCGTCACCAGCTTCTTCACGTGAACTTTGTTCTAGGTGAAGAAGTGAGTTATACCATACTGATGAGCTACTAACTGTGCTGGCCAGCCTCTGACGATGCCGCCATAAGGTGACTTGGAGGCTAAATTTTGTGAAACATAGCCAAGTGTTTACTTTATATTTTTTATTTTATTTATTTATTTTTATTTGTTTATTATTTAATCCTAATTACAGTTGCTTATAAAACAATTCAATCTAGTCAGTGGGATTTGAACGCACGACCTCTTGCTTGTGATCAAAATACACTTATAGCATTTTAAAAATAATTTGGACATTTTAAATCGTATATTTTTGTTGACAAACCTCAAGTTGTTTAAAAATATTTCTTATCAAAGAAATATAGGGTGATTAAAAAAATAATATGGCCTCAATCGGTGACGTTTTTCGTTGTCAATTATGATATATAATTTGTCAATTGTGACAGATAATTAGTTTGAGATATATGACTTTGAATCTTGTTGATTATTGTTTATATTTAAACGGTATGGTTTTCGTCGACCACCAAAATAATTATGTTTAAACCAATTACATCTATTTTATTATAAAAAAGTCCTTCAAAATTGAACAATCGGTGACATTTTTCGTTGTCAATTATGATACCTAATTAATTTCGAACGTTTTTTTTTTCATGGCATTATTTGATACATATTTTTTTTAATTAGCCGTTAGCTATTTTTATTTTTAATTTGTACGATTGAAATTAAAGGCGGATTAATGAAATTCACATTTACACCCAATTTATTTCTTTTTTAAAATTTAATTCTTATTTTTTTTTAAATGGAGAATTCAGATCTATAATACAAATATAAATTACATGTAAATTGGACACATGGGTAAATTGAACTAAAGAGATGTTTATAAAACTTGTTACATAATATCAGGGTTCGAAGATATATATCGATCGATATATATCATGATATTTATTTTGATATATATCGTCATATTTTTGCAATGATATATATCCATTATATAAAAATATCAAATAGTTTTTGAGATATAGCCTCCGGAGAAGTGAAATTTTTCGAATTTTTCAGTTTTTCTACTTTTCCGAGGCTATATCTCAAAAACTAAATGTGATATGAAAACGCGGTCAACGGCATTAATTTTCTCGTGCTTCAGTTAACTTATAAACATAGTTTCAGCGATTTTTATTTTTTTTTCAATTTTCCGCCAAAAAAATCGCAAAAAGCGGTTTTTTAACATTTTCTCGAAACCCAGAAGTCATATGCATTTGAAGATTGCACCACTGGATTCAGTGGTTCAAAATACATATGTATGTAAATTTTCGTTTTAATAATACTACGATTAAGGATTTTTGGGAAAATTGAATTAAAATCTGAAAAAACCAAAGGGGTACCCCTTAGGAAATAATTAAAAATATTAAATTGCATAAAATTGTATGAAAATTTGCTTATAAGTCAATTCGGACACGGGGAATTCAACGCCGTTGAGCGCATTTCCATATCTTGTTTAGTTTTTGAGATATAGCCTCTGGAAAAGTGAAATTTTTCGAATTTTTCAGTTTTTCTACTTTTACGAGGCTATATCTCGAAAACTAAATGTGATATGAAAACGCGGTCAACGGCATTAATTTTCTCGTGCTTCAGTTAACTTATAAACATAGTTTCAGCGATTTTTATTTTTTTTCAATTTTCCGCCAAAAAAATCGCAAAAAGCGGTTTTTTAACATTTTCTCGAAAACTAGAAGTCATATGCATTTGAAGATTGCACCACTGGATTCAGTGGGTCAAAATACATATGTATGTAAATTTTCGTTTTAATAATCCTACGATTAAGGATTTTTGGGAAAATTGAATTAAAATCTGAAAAAACCAAAGGGGTACCCCTTAGGAAATAATTAAAAATATTAAATTGCATAAAATTGTATGAAAATTTGCTTATAAGTCAATTCGGACACGGGGAATTCAACGCCGTTGAGCGCATTTCCATATCTTGTTTAGTTTTTGAGATATAGCCTCCGGAAAAGTGAAATTTTTCGAATTTTTCAGTTTTTCTACTTTTACGAGGCTATATCTCAAAAACTAAATGTGATATGAAAACGCGCTCAACGGCATTAATTTTCTCGTGCTTCAGTTAACTTATAAACATAGTTTCAGCGATTTTTATTTTTTTTCAATTTTCCGCCAAAAAAATCGCAAAAAGCGGTTTTTTAACATTTTCTCGAAAACTAGAAGTCATATGCATTTGAAGATTGCATCACTGGATTCAGTGGGTCAAAATACATATGTATGTAAATTTTCGTTTTAATAATCCTACGATTAAGGATTTTTGGGAAAATTGAATTAAAATCTGAAAAAACCAAAGGGGTACCCCTTAGGAAATAATTAAAAATATTAAATTGCTTAAAATTGTATGAAAATTTGCTTATAAGTCAATTCGGACTCGGGGAATTCAACGCCGTTGAGCGCATTTGCATATCTTGTTTAGTTTTTGAGATATAGCCTCCGGAAAAGTGAAATTTTTCGAATTTTTCAGTTTTTCTAAATGTGTACAAAAACTTAAATTAAAAAATAAATATCCAAAAAGTGATATTTATCTGATATATATCCTATATATCAGATATTTTGATATTTATTATAAATATCATGATATTTACGAACCCTGCATAATATACTATTCTTTGACTTGTTTACTTTGTACATGCACAATGCATTTCTCATTTATATTTGAAAGATAAAAGTTGGTTATCTCATAAATTAAATGTAAATGAAAATGGCTGCATGAATCCAGCTTTAAATTAAGGAAAACTCAAATATAAGTCTCCTATGTTCTGGATTCAAACTTACACCCTCAATTTCACTAACATGTATCTGTTTCACCAGCTTTTCACTAAACATATCTACATTCTTCTCTATCTCGCACCAACATATTCACTTCAAATTCAAACATTGTAATTTCTATAGATGGGAAAAATGTATAACTTTTTTATTTAGAAAGTTCTGTTCTTATTAAAGACTAATCCTTTTAAAACTTTTCGCTAACTTTAAAAATTATAATAAAACAATCAGTTCTTTTGTTTTTTCAATCAAAGGTGTATAATCAGGTTCTAACTTAAATTCAGTTTTCTTCTTATGTTAATCTTTCTTCTTTCTTCAACTTTTTGTTTCAAATATTTGACAAGCCAGTTAAACATTGTGATTTATGTTTTTACAGTGAAAACTTGATTGGGTTACAGTATATTGATAATAATTAACAGGTTCTTTGATCATTTTATAATTCGTTACGAAAAAAGTTGAAAAAACTTAATACAAAAGTTTCAATATCGTACTTCTTTCATGAAATTTTTTTTTTATTATTAATTAGTGACATAAAGAAAGTTATTCCATATTAGCTGTTGATTCGCAATTCAGAGACAATTGTTCGCTTCTAAATTATATTTAACATTTAAGTAAAGTGCATTTCAAAGTACATAATCTCATTATCTTACGGCAATTACCTTTCCCGCTATTAAGATGCAAATTCGTATTAATACTCATCAAATTGAGTTTCAAACACACTAATAGTATCTCACTATATCATTCCGCTGCGAGTTTGTTTCTTAACGACACTTGGAATAGATCTTAGCTATTTTGTTGTTATGTATATATTTTCTAATAAAGGTCCTAATTAGGTACCCGAACCATAACTGAAAACCAACCCGATATTCGCCTTTTTAAAAATACGTAACTTAAAAAAATTTAAACGAAAATTGATTCTGTTACTGAAAACTTAATCAAAGTAATGTGGAAAAGACGTGATGATATATTTATTTATATATTTTTTAAAGTTGCTAATATCTTTGGGGGCTGTGATTTGATGGCTGGTAACCGCACTACACGCGAAAAAATATATCCCTTACCGAGATGTGCTACTAAAAACTGCCACACTCATCTAATAGGCAAAAGGCGTGATGATATATTTCTTTATTTATTTTAAAATTAACAGTACATAAATCCAGTAAATGGGGTAGGTGGCTCAGTGGTATCGAGTCGGACTGTGGATCTTGAGAACCCTCATTCGAGCCCCACAGTCGACAAACAATTTTCACCAAATTAAATCTACCCCTGTAACTCTCCCTCTACTTAACATCTTTGAGGGCCGTAATTTGACGGCTGGTAACCGCACTTTACGCTAAGAAATATATTACTTACCGAGATGTGCTTAGACAGAGTGCCACACCCAGTAATAGGTAAAAGGCGTGATAATATATTTATTTATTTATTTAAGTTACAGCTGTTTTAATGTGTTTATTTTGAACCGAAACCGTAAAACTCAGTAACCGTAATGAAACCGAAATTTATTATTTAAAAAAACCGAAACCAACAATTATTTTTTTTCATAAAACTGTAACCGATAAACTAAACAAAATGTTTATTGATGTGATAAAAGTAGTTAACTATAACCGAACCCCAACATTTTTCGAGTCCCTGGTCCTAATAAATTTTTCTGTCAAGCAAACAAAAAATATTGTATCGAAATCATAGTTCAAATGACAATTATATTATTATTAATTTTTATCAGATTTAAAAAGAAAAATGAAGTGGGTAGCTCAGTTATTTAACATCTTTAAGAGTCGTGATTTGACGGCAAATGAAAAAAATATCATTTATTGAGATCTGCTACGGCAGTGTCACACCCAGTAATGAGTAAATGACGTGATGATATATTTATTTATTTTATTTTAAGAGATGCTAAGCATTATTTTTGTTTTCATTTAAATTTGTTGGAAATTTTCAAATTTGGTAAAATTAAACATTGCATTTTGCACTAATAAAATTTAATGCTTCCACATTCAAAATTAAAAAATATATGGTACTATTTTGTTTATAATTACATTACATTGAATATAAATATTTTAAAATGATTGCAACGCTAACGAACAAGTTACAACATAACTCATCAATTAGTTTGCTCGTTGAAAAACATCGGTCCGCAGGCCTAGTACTGTGCGGCACTCGGACAACGTTACCAGTGTTTTATGAGCATTTTAGTGAATATTTTAAAGTATTAAATTTTTAAATTGTGTGTATTTGTGTTTGGAGTGTAGTGTAAGTGATAACGAAGTGAAATAGAGTGTGTGGAGCTCGTAGGATGAAAGTGGCAACGTGGGTAACTGGTTCCTTATCCAAGTATGCAATTATATTATTTTTAGCAATCATTGGCATTTTAATGGGGTAGGTGGCTCAGTGGATCTTAAGAACCCTGGTTCGATCCCCACAGCCGACAAACAATTATATCTACCCCTGTGGTTCCTCCGCCACTAATATCTTTGGGGACCGTGATTTGACTTCACGTGAAGAAATATATCACTTACCGAGATCTGTTTACGGCAAAGTGCCACACCTAGTAATGGGTAAAAGGCGTGATGATATATTTATTTATCCAACATCGACTACTTATAAAGTCATTATTGTTGTCATTTTAGATTAGTAAAGTGGTTTATAAGTCACACGTGAGTTATAAGTCATAAGTCACGCATAAATTATGACTTGAGTTTAAATATAACAAAGTTGAAAAAAAGATTGCAGCTGTAGTATTCAAAATGGAAGACGAGAATTTTATTCCCGAAATAATCATTAAGGAAGCGGTTGTTGAAGTTTTACCAAAAAAGTCTAGAACTTCCTATGAAAAACACTTTCATTCATACCTTTGACGTTTCTAGTTGTCATTTAGTCTTCAAACATATGAAATTTTTTTTCATAGGAACTTCTAGACTTTTTTGGTAAAATATCAACAACCGCTTCTTCCACTTCCTTAATGATTATTTCGGAAATTCTCGTCTTCCATTTCGAATACTACAGCTGCAACCTTTTTTCAACTTTGTTTATTTAAAAAATTTGAGTAACCTAGACAACAAAACAAGAAAGTATGGCTAACTAGAATATTATTTGAAATGTAAACAATTGTGTCAAAATTTATATTTTAATGTTTTAATTGTAGTTGTTGGATAAAATTTCGTATGCCACTCGTGTGTTATTACAAATAACTCACTTCAGAAAATTATTCCCCTCGGCCTGACGGCCTCGTGGACTAATACTTTTCTCGCGTGACTTATTTGTAATATAACACACTTGTACCATAAATAACTATTATTTTTTATTTATTTCAAAAAGCTGAACACTCCCTCGGTATCTATCTATATCTATAATATTGCTTTTAATTTATGTGTCTATCCTGATCGTATTACAGACGTGATAATACACAAAAACTTTGTATGTGAATGATGTTTAAGTATAAGATTTGAGTGAAATGGCAAATGGAATCAGTGACTATGTTAGAAAATAGGAAGCATGTATGATAGTTTTTAGCTAGTAGGTAGGTAGATAGGTGCAAGGCGGGTATCGCATGTCAATTAATTCATTTAGGGGTTCGGTGCGTCGAACACACGGCGTCACCGCAACCGCGATGTGATACAAAGACACGGCAGCGGCAGCGAGGTGGCAGAGCTGCTGTCGAGCGCGCCAGGCCTGCACAACACGCGATTAAATTTACTCCTGCGAGATTAACATCGTAATAGCTGCTGCTCCGTTGAAACAACGCTCTTCACTTCACGTTGTACAACCGAGCTCTGCCGTCCTGAAGTTTCAATACCGTGTCGAGCCCCACGCGCGCGCGCCGTACATCCCGACGTAAATGAAATCAACAAATGTACTTAGCAGTACAATCATGACAACTTTAACCATTTACTGCTCAAACATTCTCTTGTCAAATGTACAAAAATTCACACAACTATGAAATTGATTTCATTCTACATATACTATATACAAAATTCAGATTAAAAACGAAAAATAGTATATTGTAATACTAGTGAGGAAAGGGTTTAATTGCAAAAACCGTTTACCTCATTAGTGAGGAAAGGTATCTACTTTCATTACTAGTGAGGGAAATGGTTACAATCACAACTAAATTGAGTGAGGGAAATGTCAATTTCATAAGTAATGTTGAAAAAAAAGTAATTTTAAACATAATTTGTTCATATTTTTTGACATTTTTAAATTTTAAAATCATTAGTAGTTTTTGAAAAAAAATTTAAAAAATTGACAAGAGCGAAAATTTATATAAACAAATTTGTTTATATCAAATTACATTATATTACGTAGAATGCTAAGAATCCAGCGAAGAACCCTCCCAAAAAATTGATACAGTTTCTACAGCTATTCTTAAGTGTTTATTTGTTTCAATTTACTCTACTGTATTTTACATATATTTGACAGCTGAACTGTCAAAATAATATAAGCTCTTTAGGGAAATAATGTACATATTATTTCCCTAGTGATAAAATGTTTTATTTCTGTCTCAATTTGTATATCATACAAACGGTTAAATACTGCCGGCCGTGAAAAAGTTATGCTATAGCGAGCAGCATAAGACAAACATGTTTAGAATCACTGTAAAAGTAACAAAAAAATATTGACAATTTCATCTCCTCGACAATCACATTTCCCAGGAGAAAATCTCAAGAGGTTTGATATCCCACCGTCAAAACTAATTAAAAAATCAGTAATGCCCTGGGCTGTAGAGTTTGATTGATGGCGGGGGCTGTTTACGGCGAATTACCTACGCGGTTTACTGGAAACTTACGTGACACCCCCGCAGTCTCCTCGCTCCACTGCCGCCCTGTCCCACTTCACTGACTGTTCATCATTCATTTCACTCTCTGCCTCTGCACAGCTCCCAGCTCCCAGCTCCTACAACTCGCTCAGGCTTTGTCTTTACTTGCCGTTTTCGTCCTCGCTTCGGGAAATATTTTTGTTTTGTTGCCCTGAAGTTGAAACTTTACGTTTTCAAGTCGGAAGACGTGACTTTCTAGTTTTCTACAGACCCGTACTCGTCAAATATTTATCACTGCGATGTAAATAAATCACTCTAGGTTCGATTACATTTTCAGCAGCTGATGCATATTTGAAAAGAGAAAAAACAATGAATGCTTTCTAAATAAATTATTTCTAACTATCCGGTCCATTTAAAAAATGCAAGTTTATGTCAAGATAATTTTAATTCTTCTTTAATCTACAAAGAGCTTGAAATTTACCACCATCTCAACTGACTTATTCCCACTCTTCTAACAACATTCATCCCAATCTCACATTCATCATACACCAATGTATTTCGAACACGGTCTCTTTTAATATATCTACTCACATCTTGCAAATATCTCATTTCCACAGTAGTTATTCATCGTTCATGTTTCTTCATTCACACCCAACATTCACTACCCTACATCAACGAGTATATGGTATCGTGTCGGCCTGTGGATCTTGAGAACTCTGATTCGATCCCCACAGCCGACAAACAATTTTCACCAAATTAAAACTACCTCTGTGGCTCCCCATTCACTAATATCTTTGGGGGCCGTGACTTGACGGCACTTCACGCGAAAAATATATCACCTATCGAGATCTGCTTAGGCAGAGTGCCACACCTAGTAATGGGTAAAAGGCGTGATGATATATTTATTTATTTTTGAAAATTGGCATATAAATTCTCCCAATATTTTGTTGTTTGTATAATACTAATAAATTTAAATGATTGAATTATACTGATCAAATTCCACATTTGCTACAAAATGGCGGCTTTTTACCGCGTAATGAATCATAGATGACCCATCCATTTGTCGCTGAAAAGTAGTAAGTATTGGAATACTCAACTTATGTAAATTTCGCAATTTTCCTTCCATCATGGTAATACGCCGCTACTTTCGAAGCAACACTTGTACCTACATCAAATTTAAACTTCATTGTGATTGTAAAAAGGAAAGAATGTCTAAAAGCGTATGTGCGAAATAAATTATTTACACATCTTTTAGCGAAAAAGGTACGACAGTAAAAGACGTTTAACATAAAGATTGAAGTCTCGATTGAAGCTGGAATTTTGAATTGCCCCTGACAACAGAAACCTCACTTAAATATTAACATTCTGGTTGACTTGTAAGTAACAAACATTTAATCATTTCACTGTAAACTATATTTTTGTTGATAACAAAAAACAAAATGGACATTTATAAATAGTTACAATACTGTTGTTTGATGAGAATTATGATTAGTTAGGTACAAGGTTTGATTTGATTGATGATGAAATTGATGAGATGATGAAAGTTAGATGAAGCATAAATGATCACAACAGTTATTTGTGTATTGCACTATTGCAGCTCTCGCCTTCGGCTCGCGCTGCAATTACCGTGCTCGAGTAACAAAGAATCACTTTACGCTCGTGATACACACATAATTTTTTTTACGATTGCATCTTAAAGTTATTAAAAAACGTAGGTATACGTCTAAAACTAAATTCGTTTTGTTAACTGTCAATATGACAAGTTTCTGTTTTGTTTGTATCCCTGGTAACTATTGAAATAATCTTTTTCGCGCGTTGCCATTGGAAACGCGCAAATTTAACGTCTTTTTCGCGCGTTGCCATTGGAGACGCGCAAAAAAGATATTTTTCGATTGTTCCACATAAAACGTCAACTTTACGATGACAAATGAGAGCGTAATTGTCATCTTTTCATAGCAATCGTAGAAAAAAATTATTTGAGATGTTTTCTGTGTTTGACATCTGAGGAAACTAATTACACCGCAATGTTGCAATGTACCCGTCATCGATGTTGATTTGTTTCCATTTATGGAACAATTAATTTCCAATTAAGTCCTGCGAATATACGCACTCACTTTGTGCATATTTATTCGCGAAATTACGTTCACAAATCCTACATTGCTAATGGTTTAAATATGACATTTAATTTATCGTTTGGAAATAAAAAGTTGTTGGAGTTCATCTACACTACACCACGATTTACAAAATGGCCGAATACATATTATTACACTTTTAGTCTTAGTTTAAAAACGGGAAACACTACAGTTTTATTTGAGCGTCAGTTCACATTAATACACTTCTAGTATATTCCGAAAATATACCACGGTTTTGGTTACTCAATAGTTACTACATTTTTATTCGTCCAGATAAAGGATGATTACAAAAATGGCATCAAATTATGCCATAATAAAACAAAGAAGGTATGTCTGACTTAGTACAATCGATAACATTTTTCATTGTCAATTAATAATTAATTTCAAATTTATGATTTTGAATTTTGTTGATTATTGTAACATTTAAACGGTATGGCTTTTATCGACCACCAAAATTGAACCAATTACATTTAGTTCATTTAAAAAGTTCTTCGAAAACGAACTAACAATCGGTGATATTTTTCATTGTCAATTAATAATTCATTTCAAATTTATGATTTTGAATTTTGTTGATTATTGTAACATTTAAACGGTATGGCTTTTACCGACAACCAAAATTTAACCAATTACATTTAGTTCATTTAAAAAGTTCTTCTGAAATGAATGAACAATCAGTGACATTTTTCGTTGTCAATTATGACAGATTATTACCTAATTAATTTCAGACATACGTATTTTTTATGCCATTTTTTGTAATCACCCGTTATGTATAATTAAAATTAAATTTAATGTTTAATGAAAACTTGGATCAATCTTTTTACAAAAACCACTTAAATTGTAGTTAAAATTGCATTTATAGTACTTACAATTCTAATAATAATTATAGCCGTGTAAGTGAATGTTGGGTCTGGATGAGGAAACATGAACGGCGTAACTGATATGTAAATGAAGTATTTATGGATTGTGTGATGATATATAAGAAGAGATCGTGTCCGGAATATATTGGTGTATGATTAGTGTAAGACGAATTGGGCATGTGGGACATATATTGAATGAACGACTTCCGAATAAATGGATGAATTAGATGTAAGATTTGTTGGTGTGAGGAATGTCTAGCGAAGATTGTTTTCGTGAATAAATCTGATTAATAAATGTTTAGTATATGGTGCGCACTAATTTTATTCATCCAATGAAAATATATGACAGAATAAGAAACATTTCTATTTAGAATATTTGATCAAATTGTATGAAATGACGTCACACATTTGTGTTTGTCATACAAAAGTTTTAATAAATGATGAAAATATTGACCAAGTGATATCGAGCTAAAATGAATCTTTGTTGAAGTGAGCATGGTTACTCTGGTTAATTTTCGGAATATACTGTTTGGCACAATTACGACAGTGGCGTGTTTAACGATGCCGAGTGATGTCGAGTGACACTTGCCACCGCCGGCGTCAGGAGCGGTGTATCGTGCAGCACTAAGGGAAGACTCGCAGACGCTGGCGTGTAACAATGCGGCCGTCGTCTTCTCCGCCCAGACCTGCACACCAACAGCGTGACAAACGCTGCTCGAAATTGTCGGTTAAACACCGTGTAAATAATCGGGTTTATCGTCGAACTTACATATCCCAGCCATAAACAAACATTTACTACTCTCTCTGGAACCGGACATCCTGGACAAGCGGCGAACAAGATATTCAACACAAAAAACGGAGTCCAACAAAGTACAAACGTCGAGAACACCAACCCCAACACCTTCGACGCCTTCTGCTCAGCTTGAACAGCAGCATCTCCTCTTCTTCCAGGAAGAAATCGCAGATCTAGTGCTGAAGACATGCTTGGCACAGCAGCTGTTGCCGTATGCAACTGCAGTCTTAAACTTCTTAGTCTTCTTGCTCTCTGTGAGTCTTGTCCAGCAGCCGCAGCAGCTGCTTCCCCAGGTATATCATCTGGAGTTTGTGTTGCTCTATCTGCAGTCCCTTGTCCAGCTTTCTCTGCAGCTGCTTTTCTCCTCAAGAGGTGAACTGTTAACGTATACGCTGCAACCATCACCAGCATTGGCATATAGAACGCTACTAAGCTCCCGAAGACAAAGAACGCTCTGTTGTTGATCACACAAGCATCATCAACTGGCATCACGTTCTTGTGATCCATCAGGCCGAGGACA
This sequence comes from Pterostichus niger, assembly GCA_947425015.1. Classification (NCBI taxonomy): domain Eukaryota; kingdom Metazoa; phylum Arthropoda; class Insecta; order Coleoptera; family Carabidae; genus Pterostichus; species Pterostichus niger. The sequence continues at coordinate 33,132,441 of OX380345.1, forward strand.
GTGATGGGTGATGAGACTAAAGCAGCAAGAAGCCAAACGCATGCGACTCGGACTGATACAGCGCGTTTGGTCGCGGAACGACGAGTGCGAAGTGGATTGCGAATACCTCGGTAACGGCCAACGCTGATGAAACACATGTGGAGGATGCTGGAGGAGCAGGCCAGCACGTCGCAGGTCACGTAGACGTTGCACCATGCTACACCCAACGGCCAACGACCTTCAACAGAAAACACAAATATTCATACATTGTTTCGACCGTACAGCACAGTTCTTAACATAGTCACTGTTTTCCAGTTTGTCATAACCTATGACAGTCTTTGTCTTAAGTATAATCTTAATTACAAAGTTAAAAGTTTTCAAACTTTAAACTTTTGTTTAAAATAGTTTTGTTTTATTTCTTCAATTATACATTAAACTAAAAATAGTAACAAACTATAGAAACCCATTACAACCGTTTATTAATATTTAACACAAGGTGATTCAAAATGATTGCAAAATAGCTATTTATGAAACTAGTAAGGACATGAAGGCTATTACCTTACGCGAGTGAAATTTGCAGAACGAAGCGTAGCCGAGTTATGTAAACACATAAGTAAGGTAATAACCGAGTTTTCTTACGTGTTGCATACAATATTTTTTCTACTTCCGTTCTGATAAATACGAAAGAGCGTTTTTGAAATTATGAAATTTTTACATATTAATGACAGTTATAAATTCAAAACAGAAAAGAATAACACATCAGAATTCGTCTACCAAGATATCTGTTGCTATGTTACCACATTATTTAAAATAAATAAATAAATATATCATCACGCCTTTTACCCATTACTGGGTGTGGCACTCTGCCTAAGCAGATCTCGGTAAGTGATATATTTTGTCGCGTGAAGTGCGGTTACCAGCCGTCAAATCACGGCCCTCAAAGATATTAGTGGAGAGGGAGCCACAGGGGTAGATTTTTAAATTGGTGAAAATTGTTTGCCGCCTGTGGGGATCGAACCAGGGTTCTCAAGATCAACAGGCCGACTCGATACCACTGAGCCATCTACCCCATTTCACTAGTTAAATAATGCAGTTCATTACCAAACTCAAATAAGTGAAATAAAACGTCTATTTCCTAACGGAAGTATGTACTGATCAACGGAAAAACAATTTTGTTTTGAGCTTCACAAAAATAATTGCACATTACTTGAAGCAAACATTTTCTTGTCAATGGACTGATGAATAAAAATTAGTAAATATTAAACACTGAAATAACTTCAGTTAAATTAAATAAATAAATTAATGTAAATGTAATTATAAATGTGGATATAGTGCCGGATAAAAATGCTTGTCGAAGATTAATTACAGGATGTATCTAATGAACCTCATGTTCAGTGAATGTTTAAAGGGTTCGTGTTACCCCATTTAATGTTTATGTGTGTTTGATCATGTGAAAGAAATATCGAATGAAAGGAAAGATTGCGTGGACTAACGAGAAATAAATGGATGGGGATATGATGGAAAATTTGTAACGTGAACGAATGATTGTCAGAAGGAATAATAAACGAGGTTGAATGAAGGAATTATAAATGCGAATGAAGGGAAAATGATGTGCCAGGATAGGAATATTTGGCGGAGATTAATTGCAGTATGAATAAATGTAGTTTTCTCAAATTCATCTAGAACAAATAGAACTAATGAAACCGATTAAATTGTAATCGTATTCCGTAACGCTGAGTGTTCGTTTTCAGCGCGAACCCATCCAAGTTTGCAGAATCACATTTAACTTTGCGAAAAGAGAGTGCATGCATTTCAAATAAGCTTATTTATAGATCCACTACACAGCAGCATAGAAGGATGAAAGTAAAAAAGTACACGCAAATATGTTTAGGGAATTCGTTACTGAAATTCGCCTTTTATATCTGGTTATTAGGGCATCACAGCCACATAACAGCGCAACGGCGAGAATATCGCAATTTAGCGAGCAAACAACAATGTGACATCACGTCCATCCCTTTAAAAATCCAAATCTTTTTCATGGTATTGTTTTTGTTATTCGACAGTTTGATTTGCGACAAATGAAAAACGAAATATTATTGTTGTCTGTTTCAAATTAAAAATAAAAGTCCTCTGACTTCGTTATACAGATAAATTCAACAAAAGAATAAATACAAATCAACCAGATTATTCCAATTAATACTGATGCATTTCTGGTTTAATTAAATCATGACTATTCATGACTAAAAATTCGTCAAGGATCAATTTACCAGATTTCTTTAGTTTATTCCTTTTCTTTTCAGTCAATTATAAATAAAGATACGTGCTTCAAATCTTACTAAATTCATGGGTCAGGAAATATTTTTTCCGCATTCAGTCAAAAATAATTTTAGCTTTCTTTTCATTTGAAAAATCGAAGCGAAATCCGCAAGGCGAGCGCTAGATTTTGCTCTTACCACTCGCAACGATGACATATTTGATTTTTTTTAATATTAGCATTTCTGCTTTCCAAAAAAAGTTATAACAGCGCTAGGTGTTACCGCCAGACGCTTTTTAAATCTTATTGGCACAGGTTCTATATCCACGACATCTAAATGTATTTTCATTCAACAATTTATTTATCGGCATTTTTGTATTTTACCAAAATATATTAGTCATTATTTTTCAACCAGACTTTTTTATGAACAATTAATCATCTGAAAAAAACAATTTGTTTCATGCTTGCAAAACAACAATATTTTATAAAAATTAATTACTTTTTAAACACACTGAAATAAATAAATCTTCTTTGGCTTTTACTCATCACATATTGTCAAAAATGTAGTTACGTTTCCTTTCATCTTGAACAGTTGGCATCGAATATTTTCCACTGTCAAAAATTTCTTAATTACTCTACTGTATCTTATTTTCACTTTATTGTAGTGATTTTATTTTGGAGGGTTAGAGTTTACAGTACTAGTACGGTAATAAATATTGCGGTACTGTTAAACAGTTTTTGACTTTTAATTATAATTATTTTAAGATGTCACATTCAAGATTAGAATTTGAACGTAATAAAACGACAAACAATTTTCACCAATTTAAATCTACCCTTGTAGCTCCCCCTCCACAAATATCTTTGAGGACCGTTATTTAACGGCTGGTAACCACAATCACGCGAAAAAATATATCACTTACCGAGATCTGCTTAGGCAGAGTGCCACACCCAATAATGGGTAAAAGGCGTGATTTATTTTATTTTTTATTTGTTACTTATAATGTAAATAACTATTACAATTAAATATTTCAAATAAAAAATACGGATAACAAAATTGTCTATTTCTTTAAATAGAAATTTTCGACTGCGGAAAATAATGAAGAATTTTTCTCTTCTCATTTGAATGCAGAAAAATATGATGGCAAATGTTGAATATATAATTTCTTTAATAAGTAGTTAAAACCTGGCTGTCGTATTTCCGGCAACTATCAACTAAATAGGAGCTTTTAAAACTTAAAGTTGGTAGAAAGTTATCTGTCAACGTAGCAGAGAGCTTTAAAGCTCTTTACGAATTGATACCAGCAGCGATGAATAACGCTTGACCGAGTCCATCTGCTGATGGCGAGACTTTTTAATTTCACTGAAAATATCAGATCTGCCGTCTAATGCACAGAGAAAGGTTATGTCTCGCTCACTTTGTGTCATTCCACTTCGCGTTTTATTAAAAACGAGAGTGCGGGCATTAATGAGACCAATTACCCAGGCCAGGATTCGTCTGGAACCATCGGGATTTTCCCGATTTGAGGTTAGTTTGTAGAGATGATCCCGGGGGATATCTCGATTTCTTGATTTCGTTTCTATGGCCACGAACGATTTTTTCTGATTGCGTTACGGGAACGTGTCACCAAATTCTCACAGAAATAAGTAATACACTTTAAAACCGAGTAATTAACATTAAAAAATACGGTTCCATTTGAGGGGTTCAAATGCCTGTATTGTAATTGGAATTAAATTCCTGTTGTGCCAGAGTAATAAATAATTCAGTTTGGAATACTACATTATTATTCAGCATCACTGGAATTTACTTTCATAATAAGAAAGATAAATTCTATTCGATATTGCCTCGTTTATTCAAAGATTTTGGTCATAAATTATTGACAACACTTTGATGATCGGGATATCAGTCTAATATATTTTGAAACGGTTACACTAAATTATTGACTTCATTATTTTCGATGGATTAACAAGATAAATTTATTTTTAAATATTACTTTGAACATTTGACAAAGTAAATTATTATTTACTTCTTGTCCCTGTTCTGTAACTCGATCATTATCTGTTTCTCATCGATAAATTAATGACAACTTTGATTAATCATGATTATTTTGGTATTATGTAACCAAAATCGGTTCATTATTAAACCGATAACAATTTAATTATTATGTAAAAGTGTGAAAATTTTTAATTCCTTAAAAATTTCAAGTATATTTTCGTAATTTACAGTTGAAAATGTGAAAATTTATTCAGCAGTGTTTCCACATATAAAATACATTTTTAGATTGTAGTAAGAAAAATGGATGAAAATTACTTGAAAATGTCAGGGTCAATTGTTGTGGTTACCCAATATCGAAATTGTGATAAGGCAGAAAGTTACAATAAAAAGTTTTCATTAATATATCGATCAATTATAAATAATTATCCAATTACAATAAATAGTTTTTTCTGAAATCGTCAAGAAAATGCCTACTTTCCTGACGCATTTTAGTATGGAAAGTAAGTGTTTACCAAAACATTTGCAAAACAGTCAGGTAAATAAACTAAATAACTAAAAAATTTAATAAGATTTTTATTTATTTTTATCAATAATATTAATACTAAATATACAATTGCTTAAATTACTAAAATTTATGTATGACACTGGCGAATTTGAAGCTAAATTTATTGGAGATTCAGTAAATAAAATAAGCAAGTAGCACATTTGCTGACAAATTATTTTGCTTTTTCCAATCCATGAAAATTTCATACTCTTTATCATATCGGTCTTTGGACTTGCTCGGTAATAAATTTTCAACAGCCGCAGTTGCTTGATTTAAGATTTCAGGAGGAGTACTTGAAAATACCGCCTCATACTCATTTTCATCTATATTTTCCAACATTATAAAGAAATCTTCTTTGTCAACAATATTACTTTTGACACAAATATATTCAATAGATTTTTCACATAAGAAATTGTTTTCAACAACTTTTGTTATCACCTTGGATATGAAGTTTGCTGCCAATATGATTCTTACCAAAAAATTAAACATTTTAAAATATTTATTATTAATTATATTGATAAAATATAAATATGAACGATTTCAGAAAAAATAGTATACATAATACGTCACGAAAGTGTTTTACTTGACTCAGCGAATTAAAATACTCGGCCTGACGGCCTCGTACTTCAAACAACCGCTTCGTCAAGTAAAGCATCACTTTCCTAACTGATTATGTAATACACTATTACAGATATTTGTTAGTTACTGAATATATTATACTATAATTTAAAATAGTACCTAATTAATGAAGTGTATTTGACAGCTGGTAGAAATTTCATATTGAACGCTTGTATATAAAAGAGCTTTTATGTTTTATTATTCTTTGTCTGTAGTCTGTTACTTATTTGACATTATTATATTTATTAATAATAACTTTGTATGAACTGCAAATACAGTTAAAAGCTTTTATCTGAATCTGACAACTGAAATTTCAATTGAGTTGTTTTCAATACAAGAAATTAAAACGTTTCTAATATCTCGAAGTGAAGTAAAATTATGCAAAACGGAATCGAGAAGAATGTTACTGTTATGAGAGAGTGGGGGAGTGTTGGTTGATAAAGTCATGTCGAATGAAAGATTGTGACACAGATATACAGGGTGTTTCAAAATTATTGCATAAAAGATTAAGGATATTTATTATTATTTGTACTAATTACAAAGCAATAAGAGTTTTTTCGAAATTCGCTGTAATAATTTCACATTACTTGAAACAAAATTTTTTTGTGCCACTGGTTTGATACGTTATAGTAATGAATAAAAATTAGTAAACATTGAAATTTTTGAGGTTCAGTTACGGTTAACGGTTTTATATCATATTTCGGTTTCGTTTATCGGTTACAATCTTTTGAAAATACATTCAGTTTAGGTTTTTTTAAATAATAAATTTCAGTTTTGTTACGGTTTCGGTTCAAAATAAACACATTATAATAACTAAAATAAATAAATATATCATCACGCCCTTTACCCATTACTGGGTGTGGTATTCTACCGTAGCATTCTCAGTAAGTGATATATTTCTTCGCGTGATTGCAGTTGCCAGCTATCAAATTGCGGCCCCCATAGATGTTAATGAAGGGGAAGACGACAAGGGTAGTTTTAACGTGGTGAAAATTGTTAGTCGACAGTGGAAATCGAACCCGGATTCTCAATTCCACAGGTTGACCCATCTACTACATTAACTGTAACTTTATAAAAATATAAAACTAATAACTTGTATTTTTACTATTTTCGGTTTAGTACGTTATTTATACTGTTTTAAATTTACAGTTTTAAAACCGAAATAATATCGGTTCGGTTACAGAATCAATTAAATTTTCATTTCGGTTTTTGGTTTCCATATTTCAAAAAAAAATATCGATTACTGTTCCGTAAAAGGTTGAATATCGGTGCGGTTTTCGGTTACTGTTTTGTTACGGTTTGGTAGAGTTCCACACCCAGTAATGGGTAAAAGGCGTGATGATATATTTTATATTTGTGTAATATTTTTGTATTTATCCCGCTGATAGTTATTGTTATTTTTAAACAAGCGCAGGCGATGCTGCCTTCATTTCTTATAGATTCGTTGTTAGAGAAGTGGGCGTAAGTGAAGATTTACGAAACTGGTGTACAGGAGCGAATGGATGAATGTTTGTTGCGTGTTGATGAATTTTGGTTGTGAGAAAAGAAAGAGTTTGTATGGAGGAAGTGTTAATGTGGTCGAAACGAGTATCGTGTGTCAGGATGAGAATGTTGACGGGTTCGTGCTACCCCATTTAATGGGATATAGCGTCATGTTATGTATGTATGTATAGTTATTGTAATTTTTTTAATCCTTAATAATAATAAGTGATCACAATTCATAGAGTATTTGTGTTAGTAGTGCTATTGAAAGTTTGATAACCGCTGTTGAATCTTTATTCATCATTGTACGATTGTGTTGCAAGAATGACACCTCCTCTGATCCTCAAATACAGGCTTAAATCCCTGTAAAGGCTCACACATCAGCCTGATAAATCTCAGTATCGAAATACTGCGAGTCATGTACCCTTAATTACCATATCAATACGACGCGTTGCCTCCATAAGCCAACCTAACAGACAGACCGAACTCGCCCACTGCGTGGCAACCATTCAACGCCGGGAAATTAGCGGCGAAAAGTGGAAAAATCCGAATCCGAGTGGCGCATTTGCGTGGAATGCGAACGGATTCCAGGAGAATTGTTCGCGTAATGGTGGGACAGATTGTTTCACACTTGATAAGTTTCGAGACGGCGACGACGAGAACAGTTGATGGTGTACGAACATCGTGATTCTCTCACACGTGTCTTGTCGCCAAATCGACGGGGATTTCTTGCGCGATTTCTAAATGATGACGTATGGATTTCATCTACATCAGATTATGTTTTTCTCACTCAATTTATTTTTCAAAATATTTATTTATTTTATTTACTAAATGCAACTTTACTATTTTCATATATAATATAACAAGTAGTGTGAAAATTGCTGAAAATATTTTGACATAAATTATGAGTTGTTATGGAAATGGAAACATAACGAGTGCGAAGCACGAGTTGTGTTTCCTATTTCCGTAACAACGAATGTATATTTATGTCAAAATATTATCTGTCAATTTTCATACTACGAGTTGTATTCGGCTTGAGAATTTACCAAACCAGAGTTAATTAACAAGAATAGTTAGGTATTTATTTGCACATTATTAATTATATTAAATGTACACTGAACAAATGTAGAATTGACGTTTATGAAAATATTGAAAATATCATTTATTTTATTCGTAACCAAGGATATTATTAACAGTGGTATTTCCGATATCAATTTCACTAGTGATGAATTTCCGACGAAATGTACATTTCATTGGTTCATTTTCAAACAAATTCGTGATCGTATTGGTTGACAGTGACGTGTGGTGAATTCTCAATTAAATTCTGTGGGCGGATCCCACCTTACAGCTTTTAATAGTTTTCTATACCTCGGTTATAAAGAAGTAAAGTGTATCTTTATTACTGAGCCGGAGGCGAGAGCTGCAATAGTACAAGAGGAACAAAGACACTTTACGCTCGTGATATACGATTAAATTGTTAAAAAACATACGTACTGAAAATAAATTCGTTCTGTCAATATGACAAGTTTCTGTTTTGATTGTATCCTTAGTAATTATTGAAATAATAATACATACATACATAACATCACGCTATATCCCATTAAATGGGGTAGCACGAACCCGTCAACATTCTCATGCTGACACACGATACTCGATTCGACCATATTAACACTTCCTTCATACAAACTCTTTTCTCACAACCAAAATCCATCAACACGCAACAAACATTCATCCATTCGCTTCTGTACACCTGTTTCGTAAATCTTCACTTACGCCCACTTCTCTAACAACGAATCTATAAGAAATGAAGGCAGCATCGCCTGCGCTTGTTTAAAAAAACATAATAATAATATGGACTGATATAATAAAGACCTCAAATATATACATTTAATTAATGAAAAAAGTTCGTTTCTTTCTCTAATAATGGTAAAATACGATTTTAATTTGTAACAATAAATTTGAAAAAAACTATTAAAAAATGTTTCGCTAACAAGTGTTTAAATACGAGTATCTGCTACTAAATCGAATTCGAACGAAAAATTATATAAAACATAAAATAATACTAGTAGATAGATTTACAGTTTAAAACTTGAGATAACTTTTAAGATTCGCAGACCCCCGGTCAAGGATCACTGATTTATATGCATTTTATGCATTAAATTGAAGTAGTACTGTCAAATGTAAGTAAAGCATCTGTTAAGGAAATTTACATGAAATGAAATCTGGCTAGTTGCTGCAGAGAAATCCCGAATGATGTATTTATTTTTTATTTAAATATAGTTAGTAGTTTACTTATTCCTAGCATGAACATGCAAATCATTAGAGTCTGAAACAAACTCCATTTTATAGTCGAAAGCAAAACGAATATGAGTTCGTGTTGGCAAATGAAAATGTTGCATTTTTAAAAGTTACGTCCGTGTTCACAGTTGAATAATCAAAGTGTGTGTATCTCATGTATTTTCACCGGTTCAATGATGCACTGGAAAAGAAAATAATGAATATTTTTGAATATCTATCATGCAGCAGATAATTTTCCACGTAATAGAAATTTAAACTGCTTTAAGCACGTTTTAATGAATTTGAAATTGGTTGGTTACCTAATTAATATTTAATAAATATCAAAATAAACACTTGTCTAAGTCTCACAAAATTCAGCCTCCAAGTCACCTTATGAGGGCATCGTCAAAGGCTGTAACCATAGACGCGTTTCGCTCTTATTAGAGCTCATCAGTATGGTATAACCTACTTCTTCACCTAGAACAAAGTTCACGTGAAGAATAAGGTGATTTGGAGGCTGAATTTTATGAGATTTAGACAAGTGTTTATTTTGATATTTATTATTAAACCTAGTTTCACCTAGTGAGCATTTAAAGACAATTAATTTTGTCTTTGTTGTTTCTTATTTTAATTAATATTTAATATCAGATAGTAAATGACTTTCTTATAAAATACAAAACAGTTACGCTAAATTAGAAACAACATTCAGTCGTGTCAATGATTTTGGTAAACATTAAAACAATGTTAATTATAATTGGACTCGTTTTTATTGGATTATTTATTAGTTCAACTCATTTAAAGTACAATGATGTAACACTTAAAGTGAGAGAGAATCTTATTCGTCCAATGTGAACCAGCCTTAAGTGGATATCATTCGAAACAGTCGAAGAGTTGTAAAAGTGAATTCGTCAGCTGTCGAATTCTCTTCGTTGATTGATCCTGTTTCGCGCGACGAATTAAAGAATAATGAGAGGCGAAGTCTCACGACACAGACCCAGGTACATGGTGCTGGAGGGGTGGAGATGATGACATCATCAGAGCTTCTGCAGCTGACAGCCAAGAAAAAAACGACTGTTGACTTCTTTGTTTCGTAGAAAAACTCCCATTCATAATCACAAATTTCAAGGGTGTTTACGCTAAATATATTTTGCTAAACCTTTTCCCCAATTAGGGGTTGGTCGCTGGGTTTCATGAGGGTCCTTCTCCCCAGAAAAAATCTAAATTATGGGGATGAAAATATTTTCAATAGAAACATTTCATGAAAGTTTTTCTGGATGCAAAGCGTGATAACAACATTGGAATTCCTAATTATGCCATTCGATATATATATAAGCTCTGCAACTGCAGATCTTAAGAGATTAAAATGCATTTTTGAGATATTTCATTTAAACAGGTGTACAGGAGCGAATGGATGGATGTGATTGAAGATTTGTTGCGTGATGATGGATTTTGGTTGTGAGGAATGAAAGAGCTTATATAGAGGAAGTATTAATGTGGTTGAGACGAATATCGTATGTCAGGATGAAAATGTTCTGTAAATTTTTAACATATGACTTCAACCGAACGTACAGTAATGAAGATAATTTTAAAGTTAAATTTTTATGACAGAAAAATTCAGTTGAGGCCATACGTCGGACACAGGTGACGTGGTGTAGCGGTTAGCATCTCTGCCCGGCAAGCGGAGGGTCCCTGGTTCGCATCCAGGCGTTATCCGAATTTTTCTGTCATAAAAATTTAACTTTAAAATGTTCTGTAAATGTTTCAGGGGTTTGTGTTACCCCATTTAATGGGATATAGCGCGATGTTATGTATGTATTTATTTATTTATGTTCTTTTCCAAATTTTCTACAAATGCAATTTCTTTTTAATTCATTTATGATGCTTTAATTTGTATCCACTAATTGATAATTGTAACTATTAATTGGAAACCTGTGAATGCAACTTAAAAGTTTCTCTAATTTGTATTTGAAGCATTTTTCTCTAAAAATAAGTTGGTATCGTTTCTGTCAGAATATTTTGAATAGACTATACGAAATTGTAGTAAAGTAGTAGATATTTGATGATATATTTTTGCTTTTATCTTTTGCGAAAAAAAAAATCCGAAATCCCGCGAAAAATTATCTGCGAATTGCGAATGAGTAATGGAGATATATCTATGAAAATATTTTTTCTACGTTGCAGTATCATTTTTTATCGGCAAGCTCGCATTTAAACAAACACCGAGCAGTGAAATGTGCTGTTGTCATGGCGTCAACACAACAAAACAAATCGAAATCCGAGTGAAACCGAAGTTTACACAAGAAAATTGCATTGTTCGGTTGTTGGGCGTGCCATCGCCACCGCTCTGTGCAGCAGCTTCTCTCATTTGTGCAGCCTGGCGTGATGGATGCTCAGCTCAATGGAAAGAAACAATTTTACACCACACTATTTACTATCTCGCTAAATAGCTTATGCTTTTACAAAATATTACTTGCAATATTACGTTTCGAAATAACTATTATTACAGTTAATTATTAATGGAAGCAAAACATATTAAAATGCTTTGTACTTCTCTTTATTGCATTGTGTACTGATGCTAGTGCTGGTGCTCTTGTTCTCGTCGAGATTATTTTATTTTATATGCGCAGATATATTAAGATTATTCGTTAAAAGACAAGACGATTGCAGTGGGATGAAACAAGCGCACAAAAAGAAATTAATTCCCAAGGAAAGGATCTTCAAAACAACTTGAAACATTTGATGTCGTATATTTTCTGATGTCAACCGTTCCTAAATTATTACTAAGAAGTACTTCAAAATGTGCTACAATATTTTAGTTATCCTTATATTAAAATAATTCGGAACGTTTGACAAGGAAAAAGATAAAAAAAATGACTCGAAATTGCCACCGAATTCAATTATTTCCTTGTCATATAACTACTTAAAAATTAATATTCCTTATTCTTATGTTCGTAAAAAACAACTGTCAAGCACATTTTGATACTCAAATGTCAAATACGCGAAACAAAAAACATGTACCTATTTTATTCGTTTTCAGTTAGAGTGTCTAACTGCAAAACTTTGAAAATCAAAAGTAAATCAAGCGTTTTTTACTTTTCATCTTTTTTGGTATCGAGTCGGCCTGTGGATCTTGAGAACCCTGGTTCGATCCCCACAGCCGACAAACAATTTTCACCAATTTAAAAAATCTACCCTGTGGCTCCTCCACCACTAATATCTTTGGAGGCCGTGATTTGACGGCTGGTAACCGCACTTCACGCGAAAAAATATATCACTTACCGAGATCTGCTTACGCAGAGTGCCACACCCAGTGATGGGTAAAAGGCGTGATGATATATTTATTTTATTTTTATTTGTCTTTTTAGATTCATTGTTAGAGGCTTACTCCTCTTTGTTGCGATGAATTCAGTATGTGGAATGTATGTCGAATGAAAGATTAATAAAACAGGTGTATAGGAGCGAATGGGTGCATGTATTGAAAGTTTGTTGTGTGAGGAATAAAAGAGCTTGTACGGAGAGAACATGAATATGGTTGAAGCGAGTGAGAATGATTGAATTTTATGACTGAAATTTTAAATAAAAACTTCACAGTTTATTAAATCCTTAAATATATTTAGTACAATGAATTAATTAAAAAATAAATATATTATTACGCCATTTAGCTTTTACTTTGTCATGGCAAATCTCGGTAATATATTTATGCGCGTGAAGTGCGATTACTAGCTGTCAAATCACGACCCCCAAAGATGTTAGTGAAAGGGAAGCCACAGAAGTAAATTTAGTTTTGTTTTTAAAAATATATATTTCTTAGTGGTTAGCTGTAGGTCTGGTGTACTGTAATTGAATTGATTTTTGTAAAGTGTATGACAAGTAATAGTTTTATTTTTATTTTCCAACAGCAAGCTTGCGCTTAATAGGGTAGAAATAATGATTGTAAAAATAATGCAATTTGTTCCAAAGCAATGAACGTAGTATTGGGCACCAACGTTCATCAAATTATCATCAGATATTTATCTAATTTTCTCTAAAATTTAATCGATGCCACAATGACGTACGTCGTCATGAGATTCATGCGATTATAGTGTATATTGTGTGTTGCGCTTTATAGTAATGACAGATAATGAATTTGATTTCCCATGAAGTAAGTGAATGCGATGGCATTTGTCTTTGGCAGGTGTGTAGTGTATAATCTGATTGTTTGGGGGCACTGAGTGACTGTGGCGTCACGTGGGAATGAAATCAATTCGCGGGGTTTAGTTAGCGCTCAACGCGATGCAAATCCCTGGGCTCGACTACGATCCACATCGATCTTAAGAATGAAACAGATATGGAATGCTGCGGGACGCGCATTGAACCACGCTCGCCCTATTTGTTTGTTTTTGTACAACTGATTTATAGGCTGAACAAACAAATGTGTGAAACAGGACACACGAAATCCTACTAATTATTCATTCATTTGCAGATATTTTACTTTCATATTTACTTTAAAAAAGTAAGTCAGAAAATATATATATATATATATATATATATATACAGGGTGTTTCAGGACTAGTGTAACAAACTTTAACAGCTTATTCCTGAGGTCATTTTGAGCCAAAAATGTCATATAAACATAAGTCCTATTCCTTCTAGTTACCAAAATACAAGAGGTTGAAGTTCTATAAATAACACGAAATTTTCAAATTTTTGTAATCAAGATACTTTCGGAAAACAAAATTTCGCGCAAATAGGGGATAGGAAAGTTTGCGTCTATTTGGATATCTGTCTTGGTATTCTCTGGACGCATAACAGGCATTACCATTACATAATCCATAAATAAAAATCATATCTGCATATTCAGCAGTACTATAACCATCCATTATGAAACAATAATGCAATCAAAAGTACAACAATTTTTAATTAAGACAAATAAGGTATGACTTTTCAATAAAATTCTTGTTTTCCGAAAGTATCTTGATTACAAAAATTTGAAAATTTCGTGTTACAACTAAATAATAATCAAATAAATTTTGTATTATACCATTTCCCTAAGAGTGAGAGGAATGTTGTCAGAAGAGTGGGTATAAGTCAGTTGAGATGGTTTGAATAAGTGCAACATGTGTCAAATGAAGGATGGTGAAACAGGTGGATGTTGATGAATGGATGAATATGATTGAATAATTAAATTATAAATAGCTGCTTATAACGTATCGTTATTTTCTGATGATGTCAGTAATGTTGAGTTTGTAAATTGATAAATTTATTCCGGCGTATTGTATGTTTTCCGGGCAAGAAAAGCAATTCTAGAATTGATGGAAAGCTCGCAGTGATTGTATTGAGACCTGTCAAACAATCAAACAAATTATGGTTACGAAAGTTTGTTAGAAACCGATAAACTATCTCGAATAAAGTTCGACTAGAAATTAATGTGGAATCACTGAACAAAAATAAATATCATGTGAACCGAGTTGAACTGCGTAGTTGTCAATCTCACGTTCATTTTCAAATGAAGCGATTTTAAAAGATTAAATCATATGTAACAACACGGCAGACGTATGGACCTTGTAACACCACAAAAAGTAAACTGGTTAGACAGACATATCCAAATTAGTTTCTGCTGCAGTAAAAAGTCTTGCACGCTACCAGCGAGCAAGAACAACAATTATCTCTTTACATTCCATTAATAACTCTTATTTTTTGTGCGATTAGCAAATTAACAACAAAAATATCAAGTTTAATTTATAGAGTTCACCTTTTACATCATAATTAAATGTACTTGACACTAAATGCAACTTTTTGCTCGAATAAATCTCTTAATTATAAAATATTTGACAGCTACAATAAAAATAACATTTTATTTAGAGTATTAGTGTCAATTTTACACGCCGTTGAATTTTAATTTACACATTAAATACAGAAGAGTAAATAGAAATGACATTTAAAAAAAAGTTTTATCTGAATAAAAATATTGTTATAAATTAGTTTTGGCTACGAATTGTGGCCAATTGAATAAATTATATCTGAGATTGAGAAAAATATTATTAGATGAGTAGGTATAAGTCAGTTGATGTATAGTAGTGAATATTGGGTGTGCATGAACGACGTATAACTGTTGTGGAAATAAGGTTTCTGCGAAGAAGAAATCACGTACGGAATACGTTGGTGTAAAATGAGTATGAGATTAAGAAGAATGTTGTTGGAAGTCTGTTAAGATAACAACAAAGACAAAATTAATTGTAAGATGACATGTTACCGTTTGTTAGAGATCTTATTCTCTGCTGGCACAGTTCTTCGTCACCAGCTTCTTCACATGAACTTTGTTCTAGGTGAAGAAGTGAGTTATACCATCTGATGAGCTCTAATAAGAGCGAAACGCGTCTATGGTTACTAACTGTGCTGGCCAGCCTCTGACGATGCCCTCATAAGGTGACTCGGAGGCTGAATTGTGTGAGACTTTGCCTAGAGTTTTATTTAATATTTTCTGTTAAGATAGTTTGAACATGTGGAACGTATGTCGAATGAAACGTGTATGTTGGTGAAATTGAGGGTGTGGAATTGTGTGGACAACGTAGGAATAAATGAATGGTTTATTACGTGAACGAAAGATTTCGAGTGTGAGAAATAAACGAGCTTGTATGAAAGGAATTAAAAATGTGGATCAAACTGTCAGAATAGAAATGTTTGTTGATAATGAACTGAAAGATGAATCTGATGCATAAATATTTTAAGGGTTCGTGCTACCACATTCAATAGGATATAGCATAATGTTATGTATGTACGTATGTTAATTCAGACTTAGACGTAAAGATAGACACAGCCCATGCTCCAAAATTTGTCAATTATTTTTTGTAAAGTCCGAATGAAACTGATCAACAACCTATATGTTCATTGAAATATTTTGGCTCAATATCGGTTCTTTTTTTATGGGGTAGATGGATCAGTGGTATCGAGTCGGCCTGTGGATCTTGAGAACCCTGGTTCGATCCCTCGTTCGATCCCCACAGCCGGCAAACAATTTTCACCTATTTAAATTTAGCCCTGTGGCTCCCTCTCCACTAATATCTTTGAGGGCCGTGATTTGACGGCTGGTAACCGCATTTCACGCGACAAAATATATCACTTACCGAGATCTGCTTAAGCAGAGTGCCACACCCAGTAATGGGTAAAAGGCGTGATGATATATTTATTTTATTTATTTTTTATGGGGTAGGTGGCTCAGTGGTATCGAGTCGGCCTGTGGATCTTGAGAACCCTGGTTCGATCCCCACAGCCGGCAAACAATTTTCACCTATTTAAATTTACCCCTGTGGCTCCCTCTCCACTAATATCTTTGAGGGCCGTGATTTGACGGCTGGTAACCGCACTTCACGCGACAAAATATATCACTTACCGAGATCTGCTTAGGCAGAGTGCCACACCCAGTAATGGGTAAAAGGCGTGATGATATATTTATTTTATTTATTATTTATTTATCGTTTCTTTTAACATGGTATAGATGATATTGTAATTACTACAAAACAATTTTGGATTATTAAAAATATAAAAGATACGGAGAATAATTTAGAAATGCTTGACAATGGAAACTATACTAAACTGATTGTTGTTTTTACTTATATTGAATATTCGTGTAATTTTCTACTGATGATATTTAGTCTTTGACAATGATGCTACAATACAATTATTGGTGACATGAAATTGTGAATTAACAGTGGATAAACTATTAATTAAAGTGTAATCCCGGCGTTATTGTATTCTGTAAATCCTGAAGGTAAAACAGCTGTATTATATTTCACAAAATTCCTCAAATTCACAGCATATTTTGATGCATCCTTTTCACAAAAATATGTTAATGTATCGCATCCTTACATAGTTTACAAATTTTCATATTATTTAAATTTTTACTTCTGGCTGTATTTTTTTACTCTTTTTCAAAATTCACACTTTGATTAAAACATAAAACAGTCAAGGAAAAATACATAATAATTGTTTTTCAATACAGGTGAACCAATTAAAAAACTTGCTTTTTAATGAAATACATATTAAAAAGAACTTGACATAAATAATTTTAGTTGGTTTAAATCGAGTGTCAATGATTTCATATTACGTGTTTCTTATATTCATTTAAACAAATTTAAATTTTTGGCGGTGCAATAAGAAATATAATTTACTATTTTTTTTAAGTGCAATATGGCTGCACAATTCAAATGACAAGGAATAAAACATAATTCTGTCATCATTTTATTGTGTACTTCGTTGCCTAGGTTACTTAACAGTCATACATATTTTCTAGAGGGATAATAGAACTTGAAATTAGTTGTGATATAGCTGTATTATAAAATGCAAAAGCTTGAATAATCACAGACTTATTTGTGAATGGGGTAGGTGGCTCAGTGGTATCGAGTCGGCCTGTGGTTCTTGAGAACCCTGGTTAGATCCCCACAGCCGACAAACAATTTTCACCAATTTAAATCTATCTCTATGACTCCCCCTCCACTAACAGCTTTGAGGGGGGGGCGTGATTTGACGGCTGGTAACCGCACTTCACGCGAAAAAATATATCAGTTACCGAGATCTGCTTAGGCAATGTGCCACACCCAGTAATGGGTAAAAGGCGTGATGATATATTTATTTTTTTTATATTTTACAAACACAACATTTAGTGAGTAAGTCGTAACTTATTTTGTTTTGAATTTCGATTTCTTTTTCGTACGACATAAAAATATATTTCATCGTAAACGACTAATCATTTTTACATACTCCTTACATCTACGTTTCTCAAGAAACGAAACTCAAGAAAACAGCACTGTATTTATGTTTATTGTGACGTACTTGTCAAGCCATTTGACAAGGGATATATCTATTCTTCAATATCTACAATGCTGTTGAACTCTTCATAACCCCATAAATAATTCAAATCCCAAAAACCAGTTATCATCATTTTGAAAACCACCGCCTACTCTGTTACCCACTCCCGACATGTTACTCACCAAGAAAGCCTTGCATAGCTCCTAGTGGCATCACAAACAGACTGACAAGCAGATCTGCAACCGCGAGTGACAGTAGAAAGTAGTTGGTGACGTTCTGCAGACGTCGTTCACTTGCAATAGCCAAACACACGAGGATGTTGCCCAAGCCGCCGGCCAGAATAAACACCACCACGAACAAGAAGCTCCAGTCGTAGTGCGTGGCACTCACACTAGCAGTAGTGTAGCTTGTCACGGTGGAGAGCGTCACCGGAGACGTGGGGGATGGTTGGAAGTTGTGGCATGCCACCTCGCACGACACTGCCGGCGGCACACTCATCACCTGCGGAAATAGACACAACTTTGATACGAGATCGTATTCGAGGTGTTTGTATTAACTTTAAACTAAACACATATACATGATATTGAACATTTAATATTGTATACAGGATGTTTCAGGACTAGTGTAACAAACTTTAACAGCTTATTTCTGAGGTTATTTTGAGCCAAAAATGTCATATAAACCTAGGTCCTATTCCTTCTAGTTACCAAAATACAAGAGGTTGAAGTTCTATAAATAACACGACATTTTCAAAATTTTGTAATCAAGATACTTTCGGAAAACAAGAATTTTATTGAAAAGTCATACCTTATTTGTCTTAATTAAAAATTGTTGTACTTTTGATTGCATTATTGTTTCATAATGGATGGTTATAGTACTGCTGAATATGCAGATATGATTTTTATTTATGGATTATGTAATGGTAATGCCCGTTATGCGTCCAGAGAATACCAAGACAGATATCCAAATAGAAGCCAACTTTCCCATCCCCTATTTGCGCGCATTTTTGTTTTCCGAAATTTGAAAATTTCGTGTTATTTATAGAACTTCAACCTCTTGTATTTTGGTAACTAGAAGGAATAGGACCTATGTTCATATGACATTTTTGGCTCAAAATGACCTCAGGAATAAGCTATTAAAGTTTGTTACACTAGTCCTGAAACACCCTGTATATTACGCTATCAAACGTGACTAAACATAACATCACGCTATATTCCATAACATTGGGTAGCATGAACCCTTCATTCACATATATATACAGGGTGTTTCACAACTTAGAGCAAAAAATTAAAGGGTATGTTCTGTACGACGTGCTGATCATGAAACAAAAATAATTTTATTATAATTCGAAAAATTAAGGGTTGTTAACCTAAAACATTTTTTGTAGTACTGCACTGGATTCGTTTTCCTATTAAACACAAACAATGAAGTAGGTATCAACTACGAAAGAATAATTTCACAATTCAATTATTAGCAGTTATTTATAATAGAATTTTATTTAATTAATAACTTTAACATAATCATCCACCCAGTGGCAGTGGCAACGAAAAATTTTGGACTGGAAAACATGGTAAATAGTTTTGCGATTTAAAAGAAAAATTCTTTTTGTTTCATGATCAGCACGTCGTACAGAATATACCTTTTAATTTTTTGCTCTAAGTTGTGAAACATCCTGTATATATATACTCTCATTTATTCCTCACACTACACAACAAACCTTCATTCACATCCATCCATTCACTTTTATACACCTGTTTTATAAAATAAATATATCATCACGCTTGTTACCCATTACTGGGTGTGGCACTTTCTCGCAGCAGATCTCGATAAATGATATATTTATGCGCTTTAAATGCGATTACCAGTCGTCAAATCACGGCCCTCAAATATGTTAGTAGAGGGGGAGCCACAAGAATAATTTTTAATATGGTGAAAATTGTTTGTCGGCTGTGGGAATCGAACCCGGGTTCTTAAATCCACTCAGATCCACTCATCCAACAACGAATCTAAATAGATCAGAAAGGGATACGTGGTTCATTGGTATCGAATCGGCCTGTGGATTTGAGAACCCGGGTTTGATTCCAACAGCCAACTACGTTAAAACTACCCTAATGGCTCCTCCTCCACTAGCATCTTTGGAAGGCGTTATTTGACGGCTGGTAACCGCACTTCACTCAAACAAATATATCACTTACCAAGATCTGGGACATAAGCATTATGTTAATATGTAATTTGTGTTAGCGCGTAACCCCTTTATGCATCAACATCTGAAAGTTTTCCCGATGTTCTCGGTGAAAATGGTTGAAATTTTAAATTTAACAAATTAGCTGCGCTTAGTTAGAGAGTTAGTAGTGTATGTAACAATATTATTAGAAGCTATTGGCAAATAGGGATAACTAGATAACTAGTTAACAAGATAATTGGATGAAATGTAACTTTAGCTATTACACTTTATAAAACTTTTGACGCTAGAATGAAATTATGATAGCTAACAACATGCATTCTAATTAAATACTCAGGATCGGAAAATGCAGTTAGAAACTACTTTAACACCTTTTTAAATATTAATTGTTTATGTGGAAAAGTTTTACTTTGACAATGCATATGTTTGTTCCAAATTCTAAACAGTAACTTGTTATAAATTAAAAAAATCGATAAAAAAGAACCGAGCTTAAAACTGACAGTCAATAAACTTTTCTAGATGGGACAAATAACAAAAATGTATCGATTTTCTTCAAACAAAGTTTTAACAAATTGCTTTAACTAAAAATTTGTTGTGATTGTTTACTTGATGCTAAACAATTTTTTGATCCGAAATTATACAAATTAATTATATTAATTGTCATTTAATATGTAAAATTATTTTTTGTTTAAGTTTTGTAATTCTATTTAAATTCAACATTTCGGTTTATTTTTGTCAAAACAAAAATTAATAAACAAGCAACATATAAGTATAAACATATAAATAAAATAAGAGAACCAAAATATTTTTCCCGATGACAGTGTGAAAAGTATTCACTTTCCGCACTGTCAATTCAAGTGTCAATAGAATGATTTTATTGTTTCCGGTTAATATAAATATAAAATATGTTAATGATACAATACATTCGCAACAATCTTTAATATTATTTGAGAAAATGTTAAAAAAATATCTAAAAAATAAATTATTTCCTCGAGTGGAAAATACTAAATTGTCGAAGGAAAAATAGTATTTAATTCATTGTAAATGCATTCCAATCATCCCTTTCAACACTCGTATTAATGACAAAATATGAGTTCTGCTTTCTGTGCTAATAAACGGGAACTTAGTAGGAGGGAAAAGAGGGATAATATATATACTATAAGAAATGTTGTGGAGACAAGTCGGGTAATTCGTTTTTCGCTTTTTAATTTTACGCATTTTAAGCATGATAGATTTTTTATGCCAGGCCAGCGTGTCAGTTCACAATCTTGGAATGAGTGAAATTTCAACGAGATCAAGTCGTATTCTCGTACTTTTATGATGGATTTTCGAAGATGAAGTTGATTTTATGACCGAGCACGGATTATCCGCGAAATAAAAAAAATTTAGTGCGGCGCGCAATTTCTTTCAGATTTATAATAACTCCCTTCGATGAGTTCAAGTAAAACTTTTTAGAGAATTATCCTCACATACAACTTAAGTAAAACTGAAAAAGTGCCGGCATTAAAAAAAAACACATGCATAAAAACTTTACTTTATAAGTATAATTAATGATTTATTGAAAGAAGATTTCGCCATATTATTCATGTTTATTTAAACAAACAATTACAATAATACACATACATTTTTTATAATTAGTTTTAATAAATCAATTTGAATGAGTTTGTCAAAACTTGATTATTAATTTCTTGTCGGAAAGTTATGCACTATCATTCAAGACTAGAAAAAAGTAATTTTCGTTGAGATTGATGTATCAAGGTAATAAGTACCTGCGGGCAATACTTGTAAACTAGTTTAAAATCAAGTCGAACGTTTAGTGAAGTAAAGAAAGAGTGCAATATAAATAAGAATGAAAATATGTTGTTCGTACCTGGTGATGAGTCCCTTGCGACTATTCACAGTTAGTTCATGTTGCACAGAGCAGCAGCGAGCGAAGGCCGCCAACAACAACACGGTATCACATTACGCATTGTGTACGGGAGCGCGAGAACACCCCGCGACAACCATTTCATGCTGGGGCGAGGACCGGTCCACCGGCACGGCTGCGGACGCAGAACTGCGGAGCCGACTGCCAAAGTACCGGACCGCGAGTTAGCACGTGCCCCGGGGTATATCGCGCGCGCGCGCTCGCGCTACTCACAACAACATACAATTCAAATTGAACCCCATACCTAAATCACTCTTCCTTAGTTTCTCGAACTTTTATTTTTTGCATTTTTCTAGTTATGAAGCAAGATAATCGAGAAATTCGAGGCGAGCGTAACAATAGCTTTGAGATTAGCTCAAGACAAAAATGAAAATTCAATTCAATTCTGTAACTTATAAACATATATATTTTTTTAAATAATTGAATCATTTTTGAACCGTTATATCTAAATAAATCAAATACACAAAATGTATCTCAATTACACAATTACAACACAGAGACGGAGGACCAACGACTTGTAGTGATTTACAAACTTATAAAACTCAGATTTTTTTGTGATTCACGCCTGTCAACAAATTTGATATATTTTCCACCTGCTATAAAGTGGTTTGAATTTGATTTAAATTAAAAATAATGTTAAATATAATCGCCAGTAGCACTGCCTACAGTTAAATTTTAAACTTGGTTGAATGCATCTTCTCAATCACACATGATAAGTATTCGAATCCTACTATTCCGGAAACTAACACATCATTATAAACATTAAATTGAGAGTCTCTTGAAATATTCAAGTTTTGAGACAAGGTATCCAAAATTTCCAAACAAGTAATTCACTTCAATTTCGGTACAAGTTCCAAATTAAATATTTGTAGTAAAGATCTTGAATTGTATTGTAATTAGATAAATAGCTGAATGATTAAATATATTGACAAAAAAATTAACTAGCATTATAGAAATTAAGAAGCATCATTAATTGTAATAATTACCAAATGTCATGTTGCGTCAGCGGAATGATTGGTGCGTTATTCGAGTAACTGATAAAAAGAAACACCAATTTTGTAGTAGTGATACAGGTAGTTAATAATAGATAATTAATTATAATTTGAAGGTTTAAATTTGTTTAAAAACCTTTCACATCACGAACTCTGAGGTTAAATGATTATAATAAAACATGTCGATATGGAAATAAGTTTGTCGTAGTAAGTAAAGCACACATCCATAAGTAATGCGCGCGTCACTCAAAGTGATGATTCATCTAAGGAACCGAAGAATAACACGCATTTCCATGTTGTTACAGAACTCCAGAGCAATGTCCAAGTGTGGTGTCACTCCTCGCCGAGAGCTACAACCCACACGTGCGCTACGGCGCCGCGATGGCGCTAGGCATCGCCTGCGCCGGCACCGGGTTACGAGAAGCCATCGCTCTCCTCGAGCCCATGGTCATGTTCGACCCAGTCAACTTTGTCCGTCAAGGAGCCCTCATCGCGTCCGCCATGATCCTCATCCAACAAACTGAACAAACATGTCCGAAAGTCACTTTCTTCCGGCAATCGTACGCCCAGGTCATCTCCAATAAGCATGAAGACGTCATGGCTAAGTTCGGTGCCATTTTAGCCCAGGGTATCATCGATGCGGGCGGAAGAAACGTCACTGTTTCACTACAGTCACGCACCGGACATACCAACATGCTGGCAGTTGTTGGTGCATTGGTTTTCACCCAGTATTGGTATTGGTTCCCATTGGCTCATTGCTTGGCCTTGGCGTTCACTCCAACTTGTCTCATTGGTCTGAACGCTCAACTGAAAATGCCTAAACTGGAGGTACGAAGTGGAGCCAGACCTTCCCTGTACGCGTACCCCGCACCTCTAGAGGAAAAGAAACGTGAAGAGCGTGAAAAAGTAACCACTGCTGTTCTAAGCATCGCTGCACGTGCAAGACGCCGTGAACACGAGCGCCGTCAACGTGATGCTGCTTCCAGCACCTCTACAATCTCCTCCGATTCCTCCAAGATGGAAGTGGATGAAGAAGAGAAAAAGCCTGATCCCAAGCAGGAAGATAAGAAGAAAGTTGCAGTTGTTGCTGGAACTGCAGCAGCCACACAGGCTGCTACGGTTGAAGTAGAGAAGAAAGAACCTGAAGCCAACTTTGAGATTCTGAGTAATCCAGCTCGTGTGTTGCGTCAGCAACTGAAGGTGGTGTCCATCGCAGAGAATTCGCAGTACGTGCCTGTGAAGGATGTCAGCATCGGTGGTATCGTCATGGTGCGCTGCACCAAGCCCGGGGAAGAGGAGCTTGTAGAGCCTGTCGCTGGTACGTTCCCCAAACTGTCTAATCATACCATATATTTATACTGTATTTACGTTTTTACAGCCTTCGGACCGAAGTCAGAAGACGAGAAGGAACCTGATGCCCCTGAGCCATTCGAATGGACTGAGGATTAAATATTATTAAATCAATTGCATTACTCTTCAATGTTTACCCATATTTACTAAATGTATTCCAAAATAAATAAATAAAATGTAAAATTTCACATCCCGCGAATATTGAAACTGCTTTTTCCACGAGGTGACACATGGCCTCCAAGACACACTCCGACCGCACTCGACGCCGCCGCCCAAGAGCAAGGAAAACCTCAATTACATATTTAGACTACTTAGTCGCCAGTAAGTGTAAGAACGAAATTTTAAGAAAATATGTGCTACGAATTTCGTTCCGACTATATTAAAATTCAAAATGGCGAAAATGGTGAGTGTGTATATCTTTATTTATCATGAACTATATAGACTCAAAATTTCGTTCCTTATGCATTTAGTTCTTTATAAATTTCGGAATGATTTAATGGATTTTAAAATTATTGCGATTGAAATTTCTCAATTTAATTAAAAGCGACCTATCGGCACTAGCCATTATCAAGCTACAAAACATAAACCAAACAAT
The DNA here is from genome assembly GCA_947425015.1 of Pterostichus niger. Lineage (NCBI taxonomy): Eukaryota > Metazoa > Arthropoda > Insecta > Coleoptera > Carabidae > Pterostichus > Pterostichus niger. Next base: position 33,157,418 of record OX380345.1, read on the forward strand.
TTACAATTTAGATAGCTATCGTCATTGGGAGTTTAGATATAAAATATTTCTGATATTTGTAGTTGGTTTATCTTCCGTATATCTGTGTCTTACGTAAAAGCCATTTATTTTAATTATCTATAATTGGCCGGAATAATTCTGTTGAACGATGAAATATTCTTTAATGTTGAGTATTTTTGATGTGATAAATATGTATTTAACGTTTTAAAAGTTATTTTTTTACTTTTTTGTTTATAAATAAAAATATAACAATAACAATATTTATTTATAATAATATTAATAGTAAAATGATAAATATTGTATTTGAAGTGTGTATATCTTGTATGTTTCAAGGTAAACAGTAGTTACGTTTTGTCTAGCCAATTAATGGTTAATTAGTCGCTTCGAGCCTGCAACAACATGAAATAAATGTTATGAAGTGTGTTTGTTCACTTGCCGAACAAACGTCGTCATGTGAAGATGTGACTACGGACATTTAGCTTTAATAAATGTCTGCCTTGTTAAAAGGCCTTCATAATTATAGACAACAAAGAAACCATCATTGAAAACTACTCGAAGAACCACAAGTCCATGAATGTATTCTGAGTGTCTGTTTCAAATTCATTAATCATCAAAATATCTTGATGTATGTTTTCAATAATTTTTTCAACTATTTTATATTACTTAATACATTGTTTTTATGTTTATAGGGACATCACTGGACCAGCAAGCATCTCTTGCTGCTTCAGTATTATCATGGAGCAGCTGGTATTCATACCAGTGACAGCCGAGATTGAATATAAGTCCGCCTCTCTCAACATCAATGTAAGCAAGTTGTATTTTTTTTAAATTATTTAAATTGATTATTTACAATAACTATCTTTACAATACATTTATTATTTGTTTAATAACTAGTTGAGAATTTATCAAATACATTCATTTTCACTTTCAAATAATTATAGTAAATAGTAACTGACAATCTGCTAGAGCTATTGACAAATTGTCTGTTAGTATTAAGGGTAATTAACTATATTATTAAGTCTTCCAAAATTATTAATGTTTGAAGTAAAAGTTGAATATAAATAAATTGTTTCCAATATTTAACAAATGAGTTCTAAAAAGGTTTCTGTACAATATTTAAATTTGAAACGTTGAGAAAATTGACAATTAATATTTAATCATTTAAAATAATTATTTATATTGAAAAGAGAATTTACATATAAGCAGGTAATAGGTCTTCAAAACTAGTTTTTGCAGTTATATAAAGCATGCGAAATTAATATTGTTTATTGATTTAAATACAGATTTGTATGTTCTACAAAATTACTTGAAACAATTTCCTTTTAAATAATTTGGGGAGCAATACGCATTGTTTTTCCATGTTCACCGGCTATGTGTACTTTATTATCCGGTATCAAACAATTATTTTACATATGTTTGTAAGGTAAGAATATAACAATAATAAAATTGTTATTTGAAGTGTAGATTTGTATATCTTGTGTATTGCAAGGTAACTTCTATAAACAGTTGTTATGACTTGTCTAAAAATTACTGGCTAATTAAATCGTCCGAGCCTGCAACAACTTTGGTATTATATGTACGCTATTAGACAGGTTGTCTGTCTCTCTCTAGTACATTGTAATTATCCGAGTGGTTTGTGAACGTAAGTTGTGTCGGTACTAGGCAATAATTGAACGGCCACATGATGTTCACTTGTCTTGCAACGTTTGTTGTGGAAACATGCGAGCAACGTATATTTAACTTAGTGAATTTCTGCCTTAGAACGCCTTCATATCTGCGTAGGTCAATATATTTTAGTGGGTTTGATTGAAAAGAAGTCAGCATTGGGTATAACATTAAGAACAAGAAGTATATGCTGAATTACCGTAACATATCAATTGTTCTATTTTACTGGTTTGTGTTCTGAGTTTCTGTTCCAAGTTTATTAATCATCATGGACCTGCAATCATCTCCTGCTGCCTCATCAGCTAGTGATCATAAAAGTGTCACCGAAGCTTGTATCATCGTGCACTACGTCAGAAGCCAACATATTCTCTTCAAACATATCAGAAGATGACTACAAAGTCAACGCAGAATGTCTTCAAGTCTGCTGCTAGAATATCAATGTAAGAAAGTGATTATTTTTAAAGGGGTTGTATTTAACCGAGCACTAAAATTTCAGCCCTAATTTATTTATAATCGGTATAAAAAAAAAGAAGTAGAGTCTGCTAATCTGTTTGAACATCAAATATTTATTTTTGTTATTGGCATTTAATTTTTCGGAAAACTTATTTACTATTCTTGGATACTTAAAATTACATTTAAAGATCGTTTAGCATTTTGTGTGCCCAATTATTATATTTAGTATTCATTTATTATTTCAGGTTATAAAATATTATTTGGCTAGGGTTAAAATAGTATATTATACATCTAGAGAGAGAAATGCATGATTTTTCATGAGGTGTAATTTATACCTTTACAGGGTGTTTCATAACTTCGAGTACATACGTTAATGCTATATGTTGTTTGATATGCTGATTACGAATCTAAAAGAATTTTTTTAAGATTCGAAAAATTGAGGGTTGTTTACCTAAAACATTTTTGTAGTACTGCACTGGATTCGCTTTCCTATTAAACACAAACAATGAAGTAGGTAATCAACAATTTAAATTACATAATACTAGTAAAATAAACAAACAAAATTTAATTATTTTTAATGAAACGATAATTATAGTTTATTATGTATTCAAAATAATTGACATGTCAAAATAAATAAAACACATACAATTCGAATAATGTTTACAAAAATTGTTGTCATTCTCTGCCATACATAATGCAGCACGGTGAATTAAAGACATGCAAGCTTCGTTGAACGAATTATGATGTCTCATAAAATCACAAGAAATTGTTGATGCAGCTTCTGCAGCTGTCTTTAGGTTTCTATTTGATTCATTGTACTCTATTGTATTTTACATATATTTGATAGCTGTACTACAAATATAAATAGGTGATAAAAAAATAATTGTCAGGGCACTCTAACATAAGTACTATTAAAAAAAATCATGCAATTATTATATAAAAATAACTCAAGGATATCTATTTGAGTTTAAATGACTATTTTTTAAATTTATGGAATTCTTTAGAAATGTTTTAAAATGGGTTTAAGAAGATCTGAAAAGTAGACGAGTGATCTTATATCCTTGAGTAACATTATAAAGTCTTTAAACTCTATCCTAAATTCTAGCTGAGTATTTTAAAAATAATTTAAACTTGTTGATGATCTTGCAGCCACTAAAGCTTATAAGCTAATTCCTACTCGGCTCTACTTCCTGCACCTCATCTGCTCCACCGACATCGAGTCCACAGCTCCGAGTACTCCAGCTGTCCACCAAACTGTACGAGAAACACTTCGACAAGTCTGTGTTCAACAACAAGACGAAATTGACGCCGTGCGAGAAACAGCGCTGGCTCTACGAGGTGGTCTACGACAAGATCTTCATGTCGTCACCGTACAACAAGTCCATGAAGCGAATGCAGTACAGTATCCTGGTGCTCATGTTGGTGATTACTTCAATCATCTTGTTATTATTTCGGTTGTAAATAATATTTGGGGTTTATTGGTTGTGTAGGTGAAGAAAGGGTGAAGTATTCCATGGAGACGCTGACGCTCTAGCAGATTGATTTTAATATGACGTTGGCGTGCAGAATCAGAGAGGATGATCTGTCGAGAAGAACATACCTACACGAAATGTGAGTAGCTTTACAAAATGATACCAACTTTATATTCAGTTTTATTTATTATCATTATTGAACATAAAAAACTAAGAATCTGCATGTATGTATCACATGCTTTTTATTTGTTTATTTATATATTAAATTAAAAATAATAATCATTGAGTTTGTAGTCCAGTAAATTACAAATATTAAATTATTAAACTAAATTAAAAAGATAGAAATAATAGTTTTTAATGCATGCATTTATTCTCAATTTGAAGCGATGAAAATTGACGCATTTTAAATGTATTTTTAATTTTGGGCCATGCTGTATACATAAACAAACAAGAACTGTGAAAATTCGGGAAGAATATGCTGAATATCTTTATTAATTAATTAAACTTGAGACTTAAAATTATACATCTTGAAATAAACATAGAACAAAGAATACAACATTGAAGAAGAAAAAATACATGAATAGGATTAATAAGATATGTTGTAAGAATGGGATGTATGGTATAAGTGGTGTATGCTGTATGCAGATTTACTCTTAGTTGCTACCACATTTAATGGAACATAATGTCAAATTGTTGTATATTTATAATTTGCACATAGAAAAATGAGAAAAGAAAATATGAATAATTCTACTTTTAAGAATTTTAGAAAATTATTAGTGATATTTACAATTGGTTTAAACATATAATTTTATTTTGTTTATTTTCCGAAAAGCTTATTTTCTATTCTTGGATATTAAAAATTACTTTTAAAGATCGTTTAGTATTTTTCATGATAGGTGCTCATTTTAAATTCTTTTTTGCAGTGTACGCAAATTAGCTGAATTCGGCATTCAGTTCCGGAAGTCGTGCCCCATGCTCAAGTTGTCCACGCTGTCCACCGGTTGCGTCACTTGTTGCAGAATCACACAATTCAGGAACAAAAGATAAGTAAAAGTGTCATATATTTATATTTTAATTATCAGCTACTGAAACATTGTGATACAGTGCAGTTAAGTATAAAAAAATCAAAATACGGTTGATTAACTAGATTTTTCATTGTTAAACGTTCCGGAATTATTTTATACAAATATATTTCAAGTAAATAATAGATATAAATATATTTGAATCACTTTTATTTTAAGTATTTTTCTCTAAACAATTTTTGATTGATTCAAAAATAAATTTAATTAAATCATCCTTCAACGATTATTTATACAAGCGGTCATTGTATTTTATAAATAAAGTTCACAAATACTTTTATCCTTTTGGGTAATTGTTTCATATATTTCAAATATATGAGTTTTAAAAGTTTTCTTTACAATATTTAAATGGAGTGTATGTTTTAAATTTGAAGAGAATTGAAAATTTGAACTGCTTATAGTTTTGTTTGTAAATCTTGCTAATTTTATTAATTTTTTGAGAGAAAATATGAATGACAGTTTTTCCATAACTTTTCGTACAAATTAAATTTTGAGTATTCGATTTTATGTTTTTAAAAAGAATACTAAAATCTTTATTAATATTATAACTTTATTATAATTTGTATATGGTTACATATGAGTCACAGTACTTGACGTGCAGAGTCTACGATACAAAGAGCGTGCTTATTCACTAAACTAGCCTATTTATACATTTCTCTTATCTTCTAAATATGCAACCTATGCTAGATGATGTTATGACTAATGTCTTGAAACAACAGGTTCAAGATACATAATTTACATTTATCTTATCTTCTAAATGTGCAACCTATGCTAGATGATGTTATGACTAATGTAATGAAACAACAGGTTCAAGATACATAATTCCTCCCCTTTTAGTTTTTTCATTATATTTGTTCTTGCATAGCTAGTTCACTTAGCTTTTTTCTTACTGTTTTTACCTTTCTTAATTTTCTTTCATTTCTATATAATTTTATTTTAGGTAATACATATTTTCTTAAAATATAACAACTTATTAATATAAATATTATAACATATATTATATAAGAGTGATGACTACTATTTTCAATTTTGATTTCTTTTATTTTTATAATTTTCGGTTCATTTAATATAATATCGGAGATATTCTGTAATTTAGTATCATTAAATTTTGAACTTATTAATTCCTTCTCAAATGTTTTAAATTCAATTTCTTTATATTTTTGTAGAATTCTTTTAAATGTGAAATTATTTATTTGACATTCTTGGTTAATTTTTATCTTATAGATTCCTTGAATATTTCTTTTTATTTTTATTTCGTTACAGTTCATTTGAATTTCTTGCTTATTTGGACTAATCATAATTAGTTCATTTGTATTTTGAATTAATTCAAAAGTATTCTTTTTCTCAATATTATGGTATTTGCAATCATCATCCTTCTGCTTATCTAGTATATTTCCCATACATTTACTTATTTCTATAAATTGTGTAATACACAAGTATTTATTCTTAATATAACTACATTCGCTTATTTTATAAGTCTTATCTTGTGTGAAATATAATTGTTGAGGTTCACTCATTATTATGAATCTATCATTCTGAATCATTGGTAATGGGGTAAACTGGTTTAATTTGAAGGATTCTTGGGAGAAGGTTGGTATTGATATTATAAAGTATATTTCTCCGTTATAGTATTTACAATGGGTTTCTATTAGTTCGTTTAAATTCCAAATGTCGTTATTTTGTGTAGTTTGTTTTAAATTTTCATAAGATATTATACTAACGTCTAGTTTGTGTAATGAGCAAAAGGTTAAACTTGTTTCTATTTGTTTTATTAATTCATTTAAATTCATTATTATTAATATTAATTTCTGAAATTTTTATTTAATTTTTAGTTGATTTATTTTTATATTTTTACTTCTGTTCTTTTTATCTAATATTTTAATTTTTCCTAATAGAGGGTTATAATTTTTAACTGAATATTTTCTGTATATTGGTTTCTTTATTTTATGAATAATTCTAGGATTCTGTTTAACATATACTTTATCTGTTAATTCTAAAGGATTGTCATTTTCTGTATTTCGTTTTAATTTTTCTCTTTCTATTCTATCCTTAATAATATGCTTAATTTTCCTTTGTTGTTCTTCATAATTTTCTCTTAATTTGGATTGGTCTGTTTTTATAAAAATGTTTTCATTTGATATTCCGTAAAGTATTTCAACTGGACTGAGTTGTGTTGTACTATGTTTTGTATTATTATACGCTAATGTAGCCATTCGTATTTTTTCTGACATTGCTATGTTTTTAGTGTCTGGTCTTGAGTGTAATATTCTCAATTGTTCTATTAATGTTGAGTGAAGTCTTTCCACTGCATTACTTTTAGGGTTATTAACACAAGTTATATGTAATTTAATTTTCTTTTTACTTAAGAGATCTTTCATTAATGTGTTATTAAATTCTGTACCATTGTCCATTATTATTTCCTTAGGTATTTTGTATGTTTCAAAGTATATTCTTAATTTATCTGTTATTTGTTTTGCGCTCTTATTTTCGACTTTGATAATCTGTGCGTGCTTGGAGAACTGATCTAATATCGTCAAGTAAGGTTCTTTATTTAGTGATAACAAGTCTATATTTATCATTTCAAATGGTGTGCTTGGTGTTATTGTAAGATTGTCGGTTATTTTTATAGGTTTTCTTTCATATTTATTACATCGGCACATTTCACAGTTGTTTATATATTCTTGAATGTCTTTATTCATGTTTGGCCAATAATATTTTTCTTTTAATTCTCTTATGGTGGCTAAAATTCCTCTATGATTTGTAAGGCCTGTGTGAAAGTCATGTATAATTTCTAATTGTTCCTCGTTATTTTCTACGTTGTTTACTAATTTTGTACACGCTATGATATTTATAGAATTTGGTTGGAAATTTTCTTGTAATATTTTTGAAACTTCTTTATCTAAATCTTTTTGAAATAAGGCTAAATATCTAATTTTTGGGGTTAGATAAGTTTTTATAAAATCTATAACATCTTGTTTAAAGGTTACTTTATTAAATTTACAAATAAGTCTTTGTTTTTTATTATCAAAATATTTTTCTATTTTTATTTCAGTATCCCTGTCTACTTTATAAATTATTATTTGATTATCCGCTATATTAATTCTCTCATCTAAATATTTTATTCCTGCTATGGGATTCTCATTTGCGCTGTGTACCGTTTGGTTATCTTCTTCTTGATCTATATTATTTTGTTCGCTACTGTTTTCTGTTTCATTATGGTTAACGTCGGGTAATGTGAAAACGTTTATTTCTATATTAGTATCTTCAAATATTTTATTTATCTTTTCTCTTACTTTTTCCCATTCTAATTTGTCTAAACCGCATCCTAATTTTGGGATGTTTATTATAGGTAGTTCATTTATAATCATGTAATCTCTTAATTCTTTTAAAGGTTTGTCCAAATTTTTTAATAATGGTTTATCAAAATGATTTATTTTTGTAATTAGGTGAAATATTATTTTATTATTTATTTTTTGAATAATGATATTTTTATTATTTCGTTCTTTGCAAAAGTCTTTGCAATCATATTTTAAATTTATTTGTTCCGCCAGACCTCGTGACATTTCGCAGTTTTTTGATATACAGTGTGCGATGGGATTTTGTTCTAATACGTCTCCTATTAAATTATTTAATTTAAATTTGGGTTTCTGTCTGGATAGTAGGTCTGCAACAACATTCTCTTTACCTTGTAAATAATTTATCTCAAAGTTATATTCACTCAATTCTATTTTCCATCTAATTAGTTTTTGATTCGGGTTTTTCATGTTGAATAACCAGATTAAAGGTTTATGATCTGTTTTTATGGTGAACTTCCGTCCGTAAATATATGGTCTAAAATTTCTAACTGCCCATACTATTGCTTTTAGTTCTTTTTCTATTGTACTGTAATTCTGTTCCGCTTTATTTAAAGTTTTAGAGGCATAACATATAGGTAATTCTTTATCGTCTGTTTTTTGTGCTAATATAGCGCCTATTGCAAAGTCGCTTGCGTCTGTAGTTAATATAAATTCTTTGTTAAAGTCTGGGTTTTGTAATATTGGGGATTTTATTAATGTGTTTTTACATTGTTCAAATGCGTTCTTATAATTTTCATCATCTATATCTATTTTAACATTTTTTCTTAGACATTGTGTAAAAGGTTTTGTCAAGTTTGCGTAATTAGGTATGAATCGTCTATACCATCCTAAAGTTCCTAAGAATTGTTTTATTTCTTTTTGTGTTTTTGGTAAATTTAAATTTTTTATTGTCTCTATTTTCTTTTCATCTGTTGTTAGTCCGGTTTGATTAATTTTATATCCTAAAAATTTAACTTCTTGTTGTAAAAATTCTGACTTGTCTATTTGTATTTTTAAATTTGCTTGACGTAGTTTTTCGAATACTAGTCTTATATTTTTTAAATGTTCTTCTAAGTTTTTGCCAAATATTATAATGTCGTCCATATATACTAAACAGATTTTATTAATTAATTCGCCTAATGCTTCATTAATCATTCGTTGAAATGTGGCAGGTGCGTTTTTAAGTCCAAAAGGCATTCTAATGTATTCGTAGTGTCCAGAACTTGTGGAAAAAGCTGTTTTTTCTCTATCATTTTTATTCATTTTTATCTGGTGGAATCCTGAATGTAGGTCTAGGGTTGTAAAGTATTCGGAGGGTCCGATGTGATCGAATATCGTGTCAATGTTAGGTATTGGGTATTTATCATCTTTCGTTACTGAATTTAGTTTTCTGAAATCTATTACCATTCTAGTTTTTTGTTTTCCTGAAGCGTCTAATTTTTTTGGTACGATCCAAATAGGGGATGACCAGGGTGAAAATGATTTTTGTATTATTTTATTATCTAATAATTTTTTTACATGTTCTTCGATGTCTTTTTCGTAAATTTGTGGAAGTCGGTAATTTTTTGTGTATACCGGCGTTTCATTTGTTACGTGAATTTTGTGTTCTATGGTGGTAGTGCAGGTTAGGTTTTCGTTTTCGTTTGGAAACAGATCTGTGTATGTGTTTATTAGTTTATCTAACTCTCTTTTTTCTATATTATCTAAGTGACTATTTCTAATTTGTATATTATTTGTTTCTGCTTTTAAATTTGTTAATTCTTCTAATTTATATATTTTATCGTCTAATTTTACTTTATTGTCTTTAAAGTTTAGTTGTATATTTAATATTTTAAATGCTTCTATTCCGAGTAATATATTATATGTTTTATGAAATTTATAAACATAACATTTTAAAGGTTTTTTATGAATTTTTATTATTGTATATTTATCGCAATTAGATTTTCCGTTTACTGTTTTAAAAGTTAATTTTTCGTTATATGTTTTTACTTTAAATTGTTTTACTAAATCCGGGTGTATAAAGTTTATTGAAGAGCCTGTATCGAACAGTATGACATATGGATTAATTTTTAATGCTGGTAAGTTCGTTGTTATAGAAGACATTACTACTGTATCGCTTCTATCTGTGTCTCTAAATCTAAAAAAAGAATCTTCATAGATTTTCTTTTGTTTTTCTTTCTCTAATCTTTCGTTGTTTAACTCTTCGTCTATTTGTTTATGAAATTCTTGGTCCATATCGAAATCTATTTCGTCTAAGTCTACTTCTTCTATGTTATTATTTTGTCTGATTGTTTGTGTAGACATTGGTTGTGTGATTCGTGTTTGTTGTGTCATAGGTTTTGGGTTAAATCGTTTCGTCTCATAATAATTTTTTATATTTTGTCTAGGTGCAAAATTTGGGTTAGTTCTCTGGTATTGAGGTGGTTGTTTGGGATTAAATGATGTTGATGGGAATGTTTGTGATGGGAACTTTTGTGGAGGTTGCCCATTGCCAAATTTTGGTCTTTCTACATTGTTTCTCAACATAGGTGATTGATTATACGTATTAATAAAGTTAAATTCATTTTTAATCATTAATTCTATTTGTTCCAAAGTTGTAGGGTTTTTAATAAGGAATGATCCTCTAACATGATTTGGTAGTAGAGATATAAATCTTTTTACTATAAATTTTTGGTTTTCATGAATTATTGCGTTCTTCTGATCTTGTGAATAATTAGTTAAGTGTATTTTTGATTTGTAAAGTGAAAAATTTTCAAGCATTATTTTCAAAGTTTGTTCTATTGATTTCGAAAATTTCGTATCCATGAGTTCTATCATCAGTGTTTCTGATGTACTCTTGTCTACAAAGTTTGTGGTCAGATATAGTTTTAAATCTTCCCATTCTGCAAATTCGTTATTACTTGTAATTTCTATTGCTTGTTCAGTGAGTTTTAATTTTATCATGCTGAATGCAAACATTCGCTGATTTGCAGTGAGTTCTAGTGTATTAAAAATGTCCATAATCTTTGTGGCTTGTTTTATAAAATTATTTAATGTTTTAATATTTCCATTATAACATGGGATTGTTTTGAGATACATTTCTATTTCTTGTACAGTTGTGGTAGCCATTGTTATGCGATTTAATCTACTAGGTTTTAATTTAATTTTGATATATTTAGTTATTGGTAACGGTGTTAAGGAATCGTCTGATTCTATTGATTCAGAGCTATCGCTTTCTGACATAAATTGTATTATGTGTGTGATTGACCTGTGCCGGGTCTCGGTATTTTTATTACTAGTCGTAGCTAGAAATACCCCTGAGTATTATAATATAAATGTTTTACAAACTTATAAAGAAATTCTTACATTTGTATCGTGATTGTGATTATGATGATTCTTGTGAACATCATCTTCTGTTGCGGCTTCTTTTTCGTAGTTTTCGTGTTGTCTAGTAGAGACAGCAAGTGCTTCTGATGAGTGACGTGTTTCGGAACAGCAAGTCTTCCTAGTGGATTGGTCGACGTGATCTCGGAACAGCACTCTGGAGTACGTGAATCTTGTAGACGAACGTTGTGCCTTTGCGGCCTGATGGGTCCTGTTCGACCGGTTTTCGTAGATTTTTGTAGGTTTTGCTTGGTAAAGGATAAAAATCCACCACACAATTTTTTTTATTGTGTTTCGAAGCTATTAATCCTACCGAGCTGCGCCAATTAAATTTTGAGTATTCGATTTTATGTTTTTAAAAAGAATACTAAAATCTTTATTAATATTATAACTTTATTATAATTTGTATATGGTTACATATGAGTCACAGTACTTGACGTGCAGAGTCTACGATACAAAGAGCGTGCTTATTCACTAAACTAGCCTATTTATACATTTCTCTTATCTTCTAAATATGCAACCTATGCTAGATGATGTTATGACTAATGTCTTGAAACAACAGGTTCAAGATACATAATTTACATTTATCTTATCTTCTAAATGTGCAACCTATGCTAGATGATGTTATGACTAATGTAATGAAACAACAGGTTCAAGATACATAATTTACACATATAAACAATTACATGTACTACAATAAGTAATGAACAAAAAAGTGAAATTTTAGTTAAATGAGGTGTTATGGATACATTTATACCTAGCAATAGATTTCGTTAAAACCATCCCTATTTAATTCTCAGCTATGAAACTTCTTACACATATAAACAATTACGTTTACTTCAATAAACTATCAACAAACATGTGAAAAGTTAGTTGAAATGAGGCGTTATGGACATACTTATACCTAGCAATAGATCCCAATAAAACCAGCCCTATTAAATTTATTATTTTGATTTTTTTTTATTAAAGTACGATAGAAATTCAAGAATTATTTCCCTATTTCTATATTGTAAATTTAATCATATTTTAAGTACTAGTTTTCTTTAAATTCAATGTTTACATACTTATTTCTGTATTTAAATATTTTAATTACTGATGAAATTCATAAACACTAATTAAAAAAAACAATTTTTGAATTAATGTTATTAAATATATATCATTTTCAATAAATTATAATTTTTATACATAAAATACACTCCAAGACATTTTGATGCGCACTGGTTTGCTCGGAAGGTCGCTGGCGCTGCGTTGACTATACAGTTCATAACTTGCAAGCGTGGTAGCTAGATGTGCTGCTAGAAAATTAGTGGTTTTAAGTAAAAATATCAATAAATATTAATAAAATATAGTGCCTTTCGTAAGTATAGATGTTATTCTGACGATTTTGATACAAATTTCACCTGGAAATATAGTTTTTGATAATTAAAAATGTATCAACATTTTATTACATAAATTGCTTTGTACGTAACACATATATAGGATGCGATAACATAGGAATATTACATTTCAACAATTAAATTTGATATAAACGGCTTTAACATCATATTTGAACATGATTTTTAATAAATTTTCTTTAAAATCACAATAATATTTTTGCATATCTTTAGATTTTAACAGTTATAAATAGTGTTTTTTTCGAAAAGCGTGATATATATTATTATTTACATACATATATATTACTTTTTATACATGAAAATGTGTAAAAGTAGTGAATTTGAAAGTATTTTATTTATTTTATATTAATTTATAAAAGTATTTGATTTGTTCAAACGATAAATTTACCGAAGTGAACATGTTTATTTCATAAATTTAGTCTTGTATGACGCTGTGTTGTTGAATGTTGCTGGATAAATAATTGTACGTTATAACAAAATACTGGTAAATAGTTAACGAGAACATTATTCTAATATTTTCGATAGATATTTGTACTTAAAAATAGTGTAAAATGTACTTTGTAATACATAACAGCTACAAGTGTTACGACATCTTAATAATGTATTTAAATAGTTGGTTTTGCTAATTGTTATTATTATTTCAAAACAATATTCTATTCATTTTGAGTATCTTTCTCAATTTTCATTTATAAAAATTTAATTCAAATATTGTTAATGGCTAAATACGTATTCATGTTATTTATTATCATTTGCTTTCTATATATTTAAATTGGATTTGATGGCAGCTGAAACAATAATTAAACAAGTCTGTGCGTATTCAAGTTCACCTGCACTCAACAAGCAGCGTTTACAACAAATACAGTCTTAATAATATTTACTCAATTCAGCCATTTTGTAGTTGGAGATGGCATTCGAAACCCTTCTAAATGGTAGGTTCTTTTTTTAAAGCATTTTCGAGCTATTCTATTAATTGTTTTCTCTGTTATCATTATTAACTTTAATAAATGTTATGAAGTGTGTTACTAATATATTGTTTTTATGTTTATAGGGACATCACGGGACCTGCAAGCATCCTCAGCGTGTATCAACACCCCGGAGGCATCAGCAAAGACTAGTTTGAATATTAAATCTGCTGCTCTCAACATCAATAATGTAAGAACATTGTTATTTTTTAATTATTTGTTTAATATTTATTTGAGAATTTGTGAAATAAATTCATATTCAGTTTAAAATAATAATGATGAATAGTAACTAGATATTTGTTAATGATAACGCTAGTAAATTGTTAGCTAGTGTAAGTTATTATGAAGGGTAATTAACTATATTTTTAATTGTTAAACCTTCCGGAATTATTTTGGTCAAAAATATTTCAAGTTAAAGTTGGATATAAATAAATGTTCTGTCCTAAAATAATGAAAATGAATCTCCCTGAATAGACTAGCGGTCATTGTATTGAATTGAGTGCTGGTGAATGAGGGGAATGAGGGGGAGGCACCTGGGAGGAAGGAAGCCATGTTTATTATCGATTAGCTAAACAAAAGTTAGCGGTAATTAGCAATTACAATTAATAGTAACTGTTTATTGTTTGTTCCAGGCGTAATCGGAGAGAAATGCGAGCACTGGATACTCATCCACAACGACATGAAACCCTCCGTGGAGAGAAGAGATTGGAACCTGCAGAACCGGAGTCTAGGAATTTAAACAGAATGAGCTTCGCCAGAGAGCAGCTGTCCTGCTCTTATTGCATTCCTGCGCTGATTGGGAATTGGTACCGATCGATATTTTAAACAAATCATTAGAAATACTTGGAGAGCTGGTGTTGACTCAGACAGCAAACACCGTGGTGATGGTGTCGACGACGATCGCTCTTCAGAAACCTACTCTTCATGTCGGCAGCAAGAGAAGAGAATGGAATCAGACGGAAATGTTCTGGCATTGGTGAGAAACTTATTTATAAATCAAATCACGCCTTTTACCCATTACTGGGAAATTATTCACGTATAAACGTTTCACGTTTTAAATTTGTTTACTTTTATAAAAAATATATAACAATAATAATTTATAAGAATTAATGAAAAAAGTAAAATGAGAAATATTTTATTTGAAATGTAGACATGTTGTGTAAGTTTCAATGTATTGAGTTGTGTCATCAATTAATTAGTCGGGCGGGTCATCATGCAACGAGCTCGAGCTCCGCACTTGCAAACAAAACGCTGAGCAGAGCTGGTCGCTTGAAAATAATCCCGTGCTAGTGCGAGTGGCTGTGATTTCACCCAATAATGGGTAAAAGGTGTGGTGATTTAGATATACATTCAATTAATTAATTAATTACAACATCCTAACAACAAGAGACTTGATATGTTTGACACTCGCTCTGTGTTCATTCAGGTGACTTTGGACAGCTGCAAGAAGTCGACGGAGAATCTGGAGCACCAGGAAGCCGAGCTGAAGGAGATGATGGCCCCGGGGACTTGATGTTTGATGGCGTGTCCGGACGCTTCACTTCCAGTACTTTTGCAGGTGAGTGTATCTTTTAAAATTTAAATTGGCTGTAAATATGTCGGCTGTAACTTTTTAACTAGTCAAGATAATTGAAATTGGTTTTAAATTTTGAATTCTCCATCTTTTCAACGATTTTTAATCATATTTTTATTATGAAAATGAATCTAATGAATGGATTGGTTTCAATATAAACCTACGTTCCGCGTACATCTGTGTAAAAGCCATTTAATTGAGTCCTTGGCATAAATTTTTGAATTCAAATATAAATGTCAAAATTAGAGAATTAATATATCACTAAATTACTTAGGCGGGTAAAAAAATCCGTGGACTATTTTGGGGGCAAAGACATTAAAATATTAGTTTTCGGGGCTAAATGCTGTTTATAATAAAAAATATATGTTATGAACGTTAATAATAATTATTAATAAATAATATAGAGTAGTTTTTATTGATTAGAAATGAAATTATTTTTATAATATAAACACTCAATAAGTTGGATGCATACTGTGCCACTGATACAGTTCAACGTTTTATGAATAGGTGGCAGTAGTATGTTAGTTGTCAGAAACAGATATTTGACAAGTAAACTAGATTTGTAAAATGATGTGATATTAAACTAAAATATTGTTAATTACCAACAAAATGTAGTAGAATAAGTAAGTTTGAATTTAAATTAATTTCTAATGCGCCAATGTCGTTTTTAGGTATGGATTTCATAGACAGATGTCAGGGACTGAAAACAACATTTGTTGACTTGAAAACCAATTATTATGAAAGACAATGTTTACAATCACCACCAATCACCGACAAAACCAACTTGTGGACCTGGTGCACCAGGTTGTAGAAGCACAGTGAAACCGCCAAACAGGTGAGATGATTTTTGATTTATATTTTTGTGGCTTTATTTTTTGTTTCTTTGTACTTTTAAAATATCTCGATTAGTACAAGACTTACGTACTGCTAAATAAATTAAATTATTTTTTAGTTTAATTACTTTTTAAACAATGAGTGTATCTTTTAAATGACTAAATGTGGGTTTCCTTTTACTATTTCTAGTACACTCACTCTCAAAAGTTATTATAATTATGAAACTTAAAATAAACATGATGAAGGGTGCTATTCTATGTTACTAATACATTGTTTTTATGTTTATAGAGGGACATCATCAAGATGTTGAAGTAGCTGGTGTCATTGGAGCTGCCGCCATCCAGAGCTTAGAGCAGCTTGAGCTGGTGTCACCGTGGACATTATCATCAATGTAAGTACATTGTTATTTTTTTTAATTATTTGGGTAAAAACAACAATAATAATAATGATGGTGAATGATTAGTAACTGACAATCTACTAAATATTCATTAATGATAACGGTAGTACATTATTAGCTAGTCAAGGGTGATTAATTATAAAGCTTGTCCCAGAAAAAAATGTCTGCTATAATTTTTAACTAAAAGCCATATAATTAAATGAATTTTTTAAAAACTATTGAAGACTTTATTGATCAACAACTAAATAGTACATGATAGCAAATATTTACATTTTATTTATGATTCATCCAAAAGTTGCGCAATTTTCTTTTCAGCCCTTTCATTAAAATTTGTACAGCATAATCAGATATCATTTTTGTAATTTGTTTCCACTTATATTTGAAATTATCGACAGAATTTGCTGGTTTCTTATATTTTAATAACTTCTGCTTCATATGGGCCCAATATTTTTTGATTGGGCGCAATTCAGGACAATTTGTAGGATTTTCAGATTTATGTACAAATTCTATATGTGGGGTTTCTTTTATACCAATCAATGACATGTTGCCAAATCTGGCCAAAATAGTATTGGTGTGTTATGAAGCCTTATAAAGGGCAATAATCATCTTTCAAGACACTCGCTTAAATATCTTTCGCCGTTGATTGTCGTCGAAAAATAAGGCATACTGCGTTTGCCACAGGAACAAATGGGCTGCCATACAAGCATCTTTTTTGAGAATTTTTCTATTTTAATTACCTTCAATCGGCTACGAACAGATTTTCTGAACTTTCCAGAATAATAATAATGACCTGGTTGAGATTTTAATTCAAGTTAACAATACGTTTCGACATCCATGATAACACATATTTTTTTTGATATCACTCAAGTAAAATTTTCTTGATCTTGATTTTGTGTTAGTTTCTTGCTTAGTATCCCTGTTAGGCACTTTTGTTTTTTTTAATGACTTTATAGAATTATAGAAACTGTTGATTTAGTAGTTTCAAATTTCTTAGCCAAATCTCTCACAGACAATTTTTGAACTTATTGAAATAATTGAATTTCAGATAACAATAAACATAATAATAAGTTATAAGTAGTTAGGCATTTCTAGTCACGTTATGCATGCCGAGCATCGTAGTTTATAATAATGGGCTATATACATGATGTGTACTGCTTGTTGTTGTCATTGGGCGTAAGTTTCTCTTATATTAATGATCCTGACTTGTGTTAGTCGCGAGGACACCTGGTGGCCCAGCTCGACCCGCTCAATATTATGTACGCGGACTTACACGGAAAGTACCGGGACCGCAAGGGAGCTGCTTCGAAGACTGTTGTCAGGGACTATATGCTTGGTACGACCCAAACATACATTATCCTAAATATCCTAGCTTCATCCAAAACTGACATACAGTTACAACAAAATATAATCAAATCATTGTTCACGATGTAAGAGCTGCCACGCCCAAAATGGTCCATAAAAATGATGTTATGGCTAATAAGTTTTTGGTTATCATTTGCTTCCCTGATTACAGGAAAAATATTCAAATGAATGTTTAGAATATTAAATTCTGCTTTTAAATCTGTGTACTTATTTAGTTACAGTTAAAATTAAAATATGATAGTTAAATGTTAATTTGTTCCAGTTTCATGATTTTCTTTGTAGATAATCTTTTAAAATCAATTTTAGCAGAAAAGAAATGAGTAAAATGTATTAATTGATTTAGATGTAGAATTTAATTATTTACAACTTATTTGAAACATTTTCCTGTAAAGTAACCGGGAAAGCAATGGTAGTGGAAAACTTATTTCTCATGTTAATTGCCTATTCGTGGAACTCGAGTATACAGGGTGATGAATCGAAAGACGCACCATAGCGTTTTCAATGTTATTTTTGAAATGTTCAATTATTGATATTAATTAAGTGTTTATTTTATTTAATACATGAAAAAGTTATTTATTATAATAATGACAGATAAAAACAATAACTTTTAAGTACTGCATTTGTTTTATCTCATATGGTTTAAAAAAATATATCAATAAACATTTTCCAGTTCCAAATAGAGTAAAATTATAAAAATTAGTGTCAAAAAATGCAAACATTTTTACTTTACAATAATATGTAAAATAATTAATTGAACATTGAAAAACACTATGTTGCATTCTTCGATTCACTACCCCGTATAATAAAATGCAATACAATTTTTCTAACGCTTCAGTAAGGTAAAAAGACTCTAATTACAGTGGAAAATTACAAATTCATGTCGTCATTAACAATCAGTTGTTAATTCGCAATGACCAATTAGAAATACTTTACATTTACTTTATGATTAATTAATATTCTTTTATTATTGCAGGACTTGAGAAAAGTATGTAATGGTATAGATATTTTGTTACATTTGATAGAAAATTATTAGGACTGTCGCTGTATGTATCCATGATTCCATATACCAATCCTTCCCAGATTTTTAACGAAAACAAAAGAAAGTTTTCATTAAAATTCAGTAAATGTGGGTCGACAGTTTGAAACATACTTAGGAAATGAATACTAACAAGAATTGTGCTTTTTATGTATATTTTGAGGCCAAAAAACAAAACCAAGTTGCTTACGTTGTAAAATGCTTCACCCGATGTTGTGAATCCGTGTTTGTGTTGTTTCTAATAAATAGTAGGATTGAAGTGTAAGAGCTTTGTATAAGATAGTTGAGGGTTAGTTTGGTAATGGTGCGTTGTAGATCCGCGGCCACCACATTGCCAAGCTGGACCCACTCGGCATCAGCTCAGTTGACCTGGACGACAAGCATCCCCAGGAGTTGCTCTACAGCCACTATAATTTCGGTAAGATGCCACTAACTTCGCATAACCACGCATTTTTCTGCTCGCACCAAACTTATCACAATTTATTATTTACTCCTTTTAATCATGTTTAAAACATGTCTGCATAAAATAATAAATATTGAAATTTATTTTATTGGCAGAAAAATGTTTTGTTTTTTAAAAATAATTATATAATATAGATGTTTGTTTGACCTTGCTAACTTTATTTATTGTGTTTTTATATATAACATTTTAATTTACAAGGCAAATATATAACTTTCCTTGAAATCATATTTTAAAAACAAAACAATGTTAGGACATCCGGTTTATTTCAAGTTCATGACAAACATTATTATTATTATATTGGCTGAGTAGTATTTAAAGATGATTAACTAACTTTATTTTTCATTTCCAAACGCTCCTAAATTTGTTTAGAAAAAATCACTTTCATTTTTATTTATGAGGTCGGTGGCTCAGTGGTATCGAATCGGCCTGTGTATTAAATAGCAACGCAATTCATTTTCAGTGACACAAAAACAGTAAAAGCGAGTAAAAAACTCTAGTCAACAATATAAACAAAAGTTGTAACAAACACAATTAAAAAACAAAATATGTTGACTACAGTTTTTTACTCACTTTGATTGTTTTCCTTATTGTGTCACTTGCAATTCGATACGTCTGACGTTTATATATTGTTTTGGATATTCTTTTATTGACCTACATGCAAAGACCCACAAATCGAGCAAGTATTTTTTTTTAAACATTTAAGCTGATTTTACCGTGATAAATAAATTACTAATCACTATAAATACTCTAAATAACATTTATATAATTAGCTCTACACAGCACCATTTATACATAAGTGCACCTATAAAAATCATTTTAATTAAAGATTCATAAAGACAACGATTACTTATATCTAATTCTTGCACTTGTTTGTTTCTTTTTCTGTGCACGGTGTTTTGTTTTTGCATTGTGATTTGTTTTGATTTTAACTTAGCTAACAAGACCAGCAGAACATACAGTCAAGTTTTACAACAAAAAGTGGAATCACTGATGAAACGTAAGCGTTCTATTTATCTTTTCAGTTTGAAGTAGCATGTTTTCAACCATCAGATTCTATATTTAACTCAATCTATAACTGATGAGAGAAAATGTGTTACTTTCTTATTGATCTAGTTAGTTTATTTTCCAGACGAATGGTATTGGTTCGCTTTATTTTGCTTATCGTTGCTCTAGTTTTGCTTTTATTATTTTATTTTTTTTTTGCTTTTTTACAAATTATTAAATAAACGAAAGCGAGAATTTTAAACAAATTTCCAAAAATATGTTTCAAACTGACAGACCTTTTAGGAGATAAGTACAGTACACTATAATTATTATTTTACATACATTTCTTAAAATTATTATTTCGTTTAAAACTGAGTAATAATTATTTTTGTCTCACTGATATCTTTTTATTTTTAATTAAAGCTTAAATAAATTCGTCGTTTTATTGTTGACAAATGGGTACTTACATTACCAAAAACTAAAACTTTTCTCAATTTTCCAAAAATGTAAAAAAAAATAATTTTCACTTTAAATATGTTGGTATAAGTATTTAGTATGAAAAGAATGTTTATGACAAGTAGAATTTTATTACCCAATAAATAAATTTGTCAACATAGTTATGTTTATGTAGAATCAGTTAGACAAACATACTGCCTGTTATATAATGAGATTATGTTGATGATGACATGAATCTACAGACGAATCCGATATGGAGCGAACATTTAAACTGCCAAGCACAACATATATTGGAGGAACCGAAACACACCTCCCTCTGAAAGAAATCCTTAACCGTCTGGAGAACGCCTATTGTCGTCACGTTGGCGTTGAATACATGTTCATCAACTCCCTGGAGCAATGTAACTGGATCCGTCAACGTCTAGAATCTCCAGGAGTGAAAACCTTCAACAACGACGAGAAGCGTCTCCTGCTGGCTCGTCTAACCAGGTCCCACGGTTTCGAGGCCTTCCTCGCCAAGAAATGGTCCTCTGAGAAACGCTTCGGACTTGAAGGATGTGAAATCCTCATCCCAGCCATGAAACAAATTATCGACAGAAGTACAGAATTTGGTGTCGAGTCCATCATCATGGGCATGCCTCACCGTGGTAGATTAAATGTCCTTGCCAATGTGTGCCGCAAACCTCTCAATCAAATATTTACCCAGTTTTATGGTCTGTCAGCTGTTGATGATGGTTCCGGTGATGTCAAATACCATTTAGGTACTCCGCTCGCTCGGGTTGCAAACTTCATCCTCGGGAATAAGAGCATCCATTATAGCGTCGTTGTGTAATATACTATTATTGTTTGATGTGATAAATATTTGTTTCACGGTTTAAAAGTAAATTGCTAAATTCTAGAAACGTTATTATTTTACTTTTGTTTACACTAAATAATAATATATTAATAACATTAATAATTTCTAATAATAATAACAGTAAACTGAGTAATATTGTATATGTTGCGTATGTTTCAAATTCACTTTAATTTTAAGTAGGTCGCTGCGAGTCTGCAACAAGAAGTCCACTTGCCAAACAAACGTCGTCGTCGTATAATTTAACTTTTGTCTGCCTTATTTAAAGGCCTTCATAACTTCATAACCGATATCGTATCGTGGGCTTGATTTATAGTTATACTATAAGATCAACTTCCCGAGTCGATATCGTGTTTGTTTTTATTGTTTACTCACTACGTACATTTTAATTTAGTTAGTTAGTTGCTGCCTTAATAGGAGGCCATCCTAACTGTGTGTAGTTCTTTTCGTGGGGTTGATTTATTACTATAAATCAATTTTACGAATCGAAATTGTGTAGATCGATATCTATCGTGGGTTTGATTTGAAATCAACCTCACGAGTCGATATCGTGTATTTTGTATTATCCACCAAAAAACGCTGGCCCCACGTGGGGCCCTAACATACATACCATCACCAGGAGGCAAGTTTGTAACCGTTTCGTGATCCGGGTGGAGCGAGTCCCTTGCGAACGAGCTGCAGAGGTAGCTAGAAGGTGTAAGCCGATGTCTTGGGTGGTCGAGTTATCGAATCACAGGAACCATATTGTCCAATGAGTCATTGGGAGATCTAGACATAATTCGACTGTTCGAGCACTGCGAAATCTTCCCAGCAGTCGGGTAGGTTGGTAGGCGGTGAACCGAGAGGTCGTGGGCACGGAATATGCTCAACGTTTTTGCTAATTTGACAAGCACGCTTCGTTTGCTTTGTCGTAGATTCAATTCAAAGATAGTGTTTGACAAACTTAGGTAAGATAGGGTAAGTGTAGGAGGAAGAAAGAAACCATCATTGAAAACTACTGGAAGAACAAGAAGTGTATTTATTAATGTACTATGAGTGTCTGTTTCAGATTCATTAATCATCAAAATCCAACTATTTTATGTTACTAATATATTTTTGTTGATACGGACATCACCGGACATGCAGGCATCTCCTGCGGCCTCTGCATCATCTTGGAACAATTGATATTCATACCCGTCAACATTCTGGACAACGTCACCGGAGCTTTGGAACATCATCTTGGAGCAGCATCATTGAAGCTGTTATCATCTTCTCTTGAAACTACGTCAGTCGAGATCGACAATTAGTTATTAATGTAAGAAAATTGTAAGATAAGAAGATAATTCACAACAATTCTATTTAAACCATATTTATTCTTTAAGAATAAGAAATAGGGTACCCATTGTAATAAGTTATTCATACATCTTATTACAATATTCCTTATTCTTAAAGAAGAAATATGTTTTAAATAGAGTTCTTGCAAATTGATTAATTTAAACATAGTTTTTATTGTTTAAACTTAATAAATAAATAAATAAAATTATTGTAACTTAGTAATGTAAGAACAATAATAAATATGTTTTAAATAGATAATTTACAACAATTCTATTTAAACCATATTTATTCTTTAAGAATAACATATATTGTAATAAGTTGTTTGTGAAAACATACATCTTATTACAATATGTATATATATATATATATATAAAACTACTGTAATTGAAATGATGTTCCTGTTGCAAATAAATGACCACATTTTATATGTATTCTCTGAGCTCTTGCAGTTTACGCAACTTTGCTGCATCGGCATTCAGTCCCGGGAGTCGAACTGGCTGTTTGATCCAATGCTGTCAACCGCTTCACTTGTAGAATCACACCGTTCAGGAAAAAAATGTAAGTGATAATATCATTTATTTATATTTTAATTAGTCTAAAAAGTCTGTAGTCCATAAAATAAATCAGTATATTAAAATGAGAAAAGAAATTATGAATAATTTGTTTACAATTGAGATATACTTTCCGTACACCTGGTGTCTTACGCAAAAGCCTTTTAATTTAGTTATCTATAACTGGCCTGAATTATTGTGCTGGACTATAAGATATTCTTTCATGTTGAATATTGTTTGATGTGCTACATACTTGTTTAACGTATAGAGATATAGAGATATAGAGGTATCGAGGTATAGTGGTATAGAGGTATAGTGGTATAGAGGTTTAGCGGTTTAGAGGTTTAGAAGTTTAGAGGTTTAGAAGTTTAGAGGTTTAGAGGTTTAGCGGTTTAGAGATTTAGAGGTTTAGCGGTTTAGAGGTTTAGCGGATTAGAGGTTTAGAGGTTTAGCGGATTAGAGGTTTAGCGGTTTAGAGGTATATATATATATATATATATATATATATATATATATATATATATATATATATATATATATATATATATATATATGTATATATATATGTATATACCTATATATATGTATATACCTATATATATGTATATACCTATATATTTAATAATATATATACCTATATATTTAATAATATATATACCTATATATTTAATAATATATATACCTATATATTTAATAATATATATACCTATATATTTAATAATATATATACCTATATATTTAATAATATATATACCTATATATTTAATAATATATATACCTATATATTTAATAATATATATACCTATATATTTAATAATATATATACCTATATATTTAATAATATATATACCTATATATTTAATAATATATATACCTATATATTTAATAATATATATACCTATATATTTAATAATATATATACCTATATATTTAATAATATATATACCTATATATTTAATAATATATATACCTATATATTTAATAATATATATACCTATATATTTAATAATATATATACCTATATATTTAATAATATATATACCTATATATTTAATAATATATATACCTATATTAATATATACCTATATATTTAATAATATATATACCTATATATTTAATAATATATATACCTATATATTTAATAATATATATACCTATATATTTAATAATATATATACCTATATATTTAATAAATAATAAATATCGCACATATATATTTAATAAAATAAATAAATATCGCACATATATATTTAATAAAATAAATAAATATCGCACATATATATTTAATAAAATAAATAAATATCGCACATATATATTTAATAAAATAAATAAATATCGCACATATATATTTAATAAAATAAATAAATATCGCACATATATATTTAATAAAATAAATAAATATCGCACATATATATTTAATAAAATAAATAAATATCGCACATATATATTTAATAAAATAAATAAATATCGCACATATATATTTAATAAAATAAATAAATATCGCACATATATATTTAATAAAATAAATAAATATCGCACATATATATTTAATAAAATAAATAAATATCGCACATATATATTTAATAAAATAAATAAATATCGCACATATATATTTAATAAAATAAATAAATATCGCACATATATATTTAATAAAATAAATAAATATCGCACATATATATTTAATAAAATAAATAAATATCGCACATATATATTTAATAAAATAAATAAATATCGCACATATATATTTAATAAAATAAATAAATATCGCACATATATATTTAATAAAATAAATAAATATCGCACATATATATTTAATAAAATAAATAAATATCGCACATATATATTTAATAAAATAAATAAATATCGCACATATATATTTAATAAAATAAATAAATATCGCACATATATATTTAATAAAATAAATAAATATCGCACATATATATTTAATAAAATAAATAAATATCGCACATATATATTTAATAAAATAAATAAATATCGCACATATATATTTAATAAAATAAATAAATATCGCACATATATATTTAATAAAATAAATAAATATCGCACATATATATTTAATAAAATAAATAAATATCGCACATATATATTTAATAAAATAAATAAATATCGCACATATATATTTAATAAAATAAATAAATATCGCACATATATATTTAATAAAATAAATAAATATCGCACATATATATTTAATAAAATAAATAAATATCGCACATATATATTTAATAAAATAAATAAATATCGCACATATATATTTAATAAAATAAATAAATATCGCACATATATATTTAATAAAATAAATAAATATCGCACATATATATTTAATAAAATAAATAAATATCGCACATATATATTTAATAAAATAAATAAATATCGCACATATATATTTAATAAAATAAATAAATATCGCACATATATATTTAATAAAATAAATAAATATCGCACATATATATTTAATAAAATAAATAAATATCGCACATATATATTTAATAAAATAAATAAATATCGCACATATATATTTAATAAAATAAATAAATATCGCACATATATATTTAATAAAATAAATAAATATCGCACATATATATTTAATAAAATAAATAAATATCGCACATATAAATAGAAAAATAATTAAGGTAAATTGAAATGCCAATTGTACATATAAATAGAAAAATAATTCTAAGTAAATTGCAAATGCCAATTGTACATATAAATAGAAAAATAATTCTAAGTAAATTGCAATGCCAATTGTACATATAAAATAGAAAAAATAATTCTAAGTAAATTGCAAATGCCAATTGTACATATAAATAGAAAAAATAATTCTAAGTAAATTGCAAATGCCAATTGTACATATAAAATAGAAAAAATAATTCTAAGTAAATTGCAAATGCCAATTGTACATATAAAATAGAAAAAATAATTCTAAGTAAATTGCAAATGCCAATTGTACATATAAAATAGAAAAAATAATTCTAAGTAAATTGCAAATGCCAATTGTACATATAAAATAGAAAAAATAATTCTAAGTAAATTGCAAATGCCAATTGTACATATAAAATAGAAAAAATAATTCTAAGTAAATTGCAAATGCCAATTGTACATATAAAATAGAAAAAATAATTCTAAGTAAATTGCAAATGCCAATTGTACATATAAAATAGAAAAAATAATTCTAAGTAAATTGCAAATGCCAATTGTACATATAAAATAGAAAAAATAATTCTAAGTAAATTGCAAATGCCAATTGTACATATAAAATAGAAAAAATAATTCTAAGTAAATTGCAAATGCCAATTGTACATATAAAATAGAAAAAATAATTCTAAGTAAATTGCAAATGCCAATTGTACATATAAAATAGAAAAAATAATTCTAAGTAAATTGCAAATGCCAATTGTACATATAAAATAGAAAAAATAATTCTAAGTAAATTGCAAATGCCAATTGTACATATAAAATAGAAAAAATAATTCTAAGTAAATTGCAAATGCCAATTGTACATATAAAATAGAAAAAATAATTCTAAGTAAATTGCAAATGCCAATTGTACATATAAAATAGAAAAAATAATTCTAAGTAAATTGCAAATGCCAATTGTACATATAAAATAGAAAAAATAATTCTAAGTAAATTGCAAATGCCAATTGTACATATAAAATAGAAAAAATAATTCTAAGTAAATTGCAAATGCCAATTGTACATATAAAATAGAAAAAATAATTCTAAGTAAATTGCAAATGCCAATTGTACATATAAAATAGAAAAAATAATTCTAAGTAAATTGCAAATGCCAATTGTACATATAAAATAGAAAAAATAATTCTAAGTAAATTGCAAATGCCAATTGTACATATAAAATAGAAAAAATAATTCTAAGTAAATTGCAAATGCCAATTGTACATATAAAATAGAAAAAATAATTCTAAGTAAATTGCAAATGCCAATTGTACATATAAAATAGAAAAAATAATTCTAAGTAAATTGCAAATGCCAATTGTACATATAAAATAGAAAAAATAATTCTAAGTAAATTGCAAATGCCAATTGTACATATAAAATAGAAAAAATAATTCTAAGTAAATTGCAAATGCCAATTGTACATATAAAATAGAAAAAATAATTCTAAGTAAATTGCAAATGCCAATTGTACATATAAAATAGAAAAAATAATTCTAAGTAAATTGCAAATGCCAATTGTACATATAAAATAGAAAAAATAATTCTAAGTAAATTGCAAATGCCAATTGTACATATAAAATAGAAAAAATAATTCTAAGTAAATTGCAAATGCCAATTGTACATATAAAATAGAAAAAATAATTCTAAGTAAATTGCAAATGCCAATTGTACATATAAAATAGAAAAAATAATTCTAAGTAAATTGCAAATGCCAATTGTACATATAAAATAGAAAAATAATTCTAAGTAAATTGCAAATGCCAATTGTACATATAAAATAGAAAAAATAATTCTAAGTAAATTGCAAATGCCAATTGTACATATAAAATAGAAAAAATAATTCTAAGTAAATTGCAAATGCCAATTGTACATATAAAATAGAAAAAATAATTCTAAGTAAATTGCAAATGCCAATTGTACATATAAAATAGAAAAAATAATTCTAAGTAAATTGCAAATGCCAATTGTACATATAAAATAGAAAAAATAATTCTAAGTAAATTGCAAATGCCAATTGTACATATAAAATAGAAAAAATAATTCTAAGTAAATTGCAAATGCCAATTGTACATATAAAATAGAAAAAATAATTCTAAGTAAATTGCAAATGCCAATTGTACATATAAAATAGAAAAAATAATTCTAAGTAAATTGCAAATGCCAATTGTACATATAAAATAGAAAAAATAATTCTAAGTAAATTGCAAATGCCAATTGTACATATAAAA